>JARHVA010002364.1:1255000-1425000 GCA_037957365.1 Torreya grandis
TCACATTTGGGTAATTTTTCATGGCACATGTTCTCATTTCATAGATTTTACACTATATTTTATATAAGAAGTGTAAAATTATGCCATTGTTTATGTTTTTTACACTAGACTCAGTTCAAAGTTATAATTACACTAGTTTTTGCATTAGAATTTCACCAAAATGAATCTTATGTACATTTTCAATAGTTGATAAAAAAAACTTACACCAGTACCATGTATATTGACTTGTTTTAGTTTAAGTTAAAATATATTTTAAATTCTAGGCACATCTGAACCTATAAAATATTTGGGGAAAACATAGCTTAACTCCTCATACCACAATTATCTACTCATATTCAACATATGGAATTCACATCATGAGTTCATTATAGGCATCGATATAATTATTGCTCAATTATATGGCCAAGAAGAGAAAATTATTATTTCCCATCTTATCTCCATGTGGGTTGATCACATTGAAACCATGGCACCTCCATTTTTAAGCAAGAATATGATACATAGGTAAGTACATGTATGACTTTATTCCTTTTACTCTAGTACTTTCATTTTAATACATTACTAGAATAAGTGGGGTAGATATATACACCCAAATTTTGTCAAGAAAACATACGTATTATTTATTTTGAAACTTCTTATTTAATATCTTATAGTATTGAATCAAGATCCCATCAACATGTGTTTTTGAGTCCT
Organism: Torreya grandis; assembly: GCA_037957365.1. Classification (NCBI taxonomy): domain Eukaryota; kingdom Viridiplantae; phylum Streptophyta; class Pinopsida; order Cupressales; family Taxaceae; genus Torreya; species Torreya grandis. Next base: position 1,255,691 of record JARHVA010002364.1, read on the forward strand.
ATGTCTTTTTATATCACGCTTTCATACTAATTTCACTATATTTTTTGAAGTTTTGGTCTTCTATTTTATTTATTATTTGAGTCATAGGGAACTTAGTCATATTTTAATTTCATTATGTTTCCTTGTTTTTTTTATAGGAGTACCCAATTTGGACATAAGGTCTCTGATATGTTTTCTAAAAGGATTAGTATTTCCTATTGTAGACACTCCATTTTATCCACCTATGTATCTAAACTATAATCAAAATTATTTGAGGCAATCCTACATAAATTTAATAAAAAATTCTCAATTGATCTTATTTACCCATGCAAATAGTAATTTAATCCAAAATTGGCAACAACATGTTCCTAATTGGGGAAATTCATCATAACCTCATAACAATTTTATCAAATGCACCCAAAGTGAACTTGACCCTTTGTAAACAATACTCCAGGGCAATTAAATGAAAATTTAATGGCAAAAATATCAATTTAAAAGGTCACCATTCCTATAATGGTTAATTAATTAATCTAAACATCCTCTAATGTAAAATTCCATGGCTTTTTGGAAAGTTCTAGTGTTTAAAATAAAAAATCCTTTTATTTCCTCATCTTGTTGACATCACCTACAAAAGTTCGGGAAATGAGAGATATAAGCCAAATCTTACACTCTCTTATACCTTATTATACATTCATCCTTATTAAACCCTCATACACACTTCAAAATGGGTCATGAATACACTTTTATTCCAAATATCTTCCACACTCCAAATTTTTGTAAATAGACCCTCTTACATTTACGACATCCAAAATTAATGAAGGTGAGGAGTAATTCCTATCCCTTAATTTGGAGATCAATATAGAAGGTCATAAGTAAATTAATATGTCTATAAATTTAAAGTCCCCCTACATTATATACAAGCTTATTGAACCTAAAATTACTCCACCAAAATACCTCAAGAACTTCATAGTTCTCAATCCAAATCAAGTGTAAACAAGGGGAGATGTTTTTTGCATGTAGATTTGACATCATCAAAGACATCTAGTTCTATAATCCGAGCACATACCTATAAGATATTAGATATGAAAAGGAAGTATTTCAAGGAAGGCATAGAATGTTTACATTTTGTTTTATATTTGATTCATCTATTATTTAGACTTGCTCATACATAGTGAATAGGTCTTAGGGTGTTAGTCTCATTAAATTATTTTTGATGTCTATTCACTAACAGTTGAACTAACCTTATTAAAATTCCTCTCTCACATAATGGCATGCCTAGTGGGATATGACACACCCTGTGAACTCTTTTAGACCCTTATCATTTTTATAATTTAAATAAATAAACTAATTATTAGAGTAATTCACATTTTTTCATGAAAAACCTCCCAAATTAGGTTCTAGGTCAAATCAATGGAAATGCCACTAAATATTTATGGTTTCATCCCAAAAAATGGTGGAAATTCTATGTTTTCTATTTTACTATGTTTTTATAGGAAGTTATAATCGATGGAAACATGTTGTGAAATGGTAGAAACACTCTATGGAATTGGTAGAAATATCATTCACATCGACAAAAATGCACAAATCAAAGAAAATTCCCATGTGGTATAATTTTCATTATGTTTCATTTTTTGAATAAAACATCATACATATTGGTGGAAACACCTTGCCAATTGGTGGTTTCACCAAAAAATGTTATATTTAATGTCCATTTTTAGGAAATCAGTAGAAACACCCTACATTTTGGTGGAAATGACCTTTGTCACAAATCTAGGCCTTCAACAAAATTTTCAATTTACCACATCAACCCAAGACCAAATTACAAACTTATAACCACTTTATTTTAGGTCCTTAGTCAAATAAGTGAATCCAAAAATCATAACAAATAACTTTAATTTCTTTCAAACATTTCAATTTGGGTTTAAAATAAGAACATATTTTCAATTTAGGTTTAAAACTTGTTCATTTGAAGTTATTTATTTTATCACACTTGTTTACTTTCTCTTTTGATTTTTGAAGTGTGTGTTTATGTGGTCATTTCAAGTGTATGATGTCTTCTTATTTGGGTGACCTAGAAACATGAAGATAACCATTTTTTTAATCCTGAGAGATTCACCAAAGTATGTTCTTCATTTGCCCTTAGTTGGATTCCTATGAATTAAAAATGATGATACCTTACCCATTTTATTTTAGGCTACATGATTAAGGTTTCATTTATTTCTCATGGGTATTTAGGGTGTAGTGATTAGGGGTTGATATCCTATCATTCATACCATCCCCATACATTTTATGAGGGATATAAATGGTTGGTAGGTGTTGTTAGGGCATAAATAAATTTTCCATAAAGGGTTTCATGAAATCAAATATTTTATACCTGATGATAAGTCACTATACATCACCATTGAGAAATACATGGACTATTAGGTAGGTGACATATTCCCCTATGAACATCCTAACACATGGATCTTTTCTTAGATGGATTTTATAACCATGTTGAGACCATCTAATAAGCCAAAGAAAACATTGGATTAAGACTTGTTATCCACAAAACCTTCACTAATGAAGGGATGTAAAGGTAACAAACCCCAAAGATTACCTATCATATAAATTTTTTTAGAGAGGGTTGGTATTTAACCTTAATTTAAATTAATTAACTAAAATTAATCCTTAAATTAATCCTCTCAAATCAAGTATATTCAAGGCTCAATTATTGTGATGTACCCCCAATTTTCCATTAAGATAGGATCACGTAATTGAAATTTGTTTGCTTAGATGTTGTGTTAAAACTCATTTTATGTTCAAAAACTAATTCCTAAACATAGTCCATACACACTTATGTGATAAGGCATTACTATTTTTGTATTCTATGTCAAAAATAACTTCCTTTTATCTATTATGTTTTCAAATTCAAAACCCAAATTTTTTTACGACTTAAATATGTCATGTCAAAATTTATCTAGATGCACATCCCTCTTGTTTGAATTACATTATTATGCTACCTATTTTGTACCAGATCTAATTCCAAATCAAATTCCAATTTCTAGTTAAAAACCAATGTCAAATTTTAGTCTAAGTTTAACATTAAAGTTAAAAGTTTAAATCGAGGTCAAAATTAAAAAAAAGTCAATATTTGTCAACCAAACTAAAAGTCAAAGGTCAACTATTTAAAATTAAAATTCAAACCTTTCATTTTAATAATTCAATAAATTAGTTTAAAATTAAGGTCAAACATTTGGATTAAACCAAATTTCAAACACTTTTTAAAATCAAGACATTAAAAAATAATATCCTTTGTGAGATACAAACACTTAAAAATGTTTAATGTACTTGAACTTGTGGAAAATTTTGAAAACAAGTTTGATTCACATACCTTTCCTATTGGACTATTTACACTGACATGATTTAATTGAATCATTCCATTGTGATATTAACATTGATGTATATAGAACAAGTTACTTTAAACATTCACATTTATGAGCCTATTCCAAAATTCTACTTCAATCAAAACTCAATTCAAATAAAAAAAATTTCAAGCATCTAAACCTATTCTAAGATGAGGATTATAAATACAAACATGCCATAATATACATATAGTGGAGATATTTATAACCTCTCTTTATATGGAGGGTCATTTACAATCCATATGGGTATGAATAGTATGCTGAGAATAATGAAGATGAGGTAAATCAATAATACCTCCCAAATGTACTATTGTTTAGTCTAAGAACTCCTTCCCAATTTTACCTACAAGGTTATATTCAATAATTTATTTTTGGAACATTTAGGGGACTTGCATCCTCTCATATTATGATTGCTACTAAGACAATATAAGACATGCATTGTAGATATGGGAATACATTAGATATATTGTTTAGAAAAAATATTGAAGAGATGAAATGCTACCACTATAGGTCCAATATTTATTTTCTCACTAAATTATAAAACTTATACACTCCTAGATAGACCAATAATAATAAATATATTTTTAGATCTCTATTTTACTTCACTTTACCATTTCCAAAAGAATGGAAAGATCACTTGTTCACAAATAAACATTAAAAGAGATGGAGAGTAAGATATAAAAAAAGATTTTTTATTAACGAGACAACATAGATGCTTTTAGGATCAAAATGTGCCTAGATATGGTTGCACCATTATATGCCAAGTTTCATGATGGCTCAAGCTTCAATAACATAGGGAGAGAGAGTCTAGGGAGAAAAATGAATGCTTAATTCAAAGACTCCTTTAATTAATGAGATAAAAATATGTTTGTCGTTAATGACACACATATCCTTACAAACTTCAAATAAATAAATTTAAGTCAAAGAACTAAACTAAAAGAGAAGTGTTATGTTGTGGAGCTAAAAGCTTCACTGATGCAAACATGGAGGAGGTTGCTGGGTTGCTGAGTTGCAGAGCGAGTTGCAGAGGAACCAGCATCAGTTAGGCCAACGGACATCGGTCATACTACAGTGCAGAAGCAACCAACCTCGATTATTAGTCGACTGACATCGGTTAGAAAGGAACCGACGTCAGCAACCTATGTGTGCATGCAGTTTGCATGCGGGTTCCACACTGGTCTATTTTTGGACAGGGAGTTTGCATGTAAAGACTTATTTTAGTCTTGGAGTTGTGAGTCTAATTATTGTAATTAAGAAAGTCTTATTATTATATGCATGAGATCTATATAATAGACTCATGGGCTGTATTTTAAAGTGTGCTAGAAAGTCATTGTGCTTGAAGAGAGAGCAAGAGTAGCTCCTCCTAGTTCCAAAGGGGTGCTAAGTGTGTATGATCAAGGAGAGTTACAGGTTGTGCAAGTTCTACTAGGAGATCCACTGGGGTACTGGTTGAAGAATCATGAGGACTTGGTGAGGCAAGGATAAGGGTTCGTCAAGTTGTAGAGATATCTACATGGTAAGTAGGTATGTTGACTTACAGGTGGCAGCAAGAGAAGGGAAGATCTACTTGGAGTACGGTTGTGTACTTGGTGTACTGGCAGCGTTGTTACTGACTGGTGGAGGTAAACAACAACTCTATGTTTGAGTTGATTATTGTGACTATGATTGAGAGAGTGAACTGCTGAAGGAGAATTACTGGTGAACCCTAGAAGTGTGGGAGCTCTAGAGGTGTGGGAAGAAGTGTGGCATCTTCTTTATTGTATTTTCTTCTAAATGAGTATTAATACAATTGGGTATTGTCTCTCATATCTTGTGTTGTTTCATATTTCTAGTTACTTATTAATTCTGGTTAAATTCCATGTTTAGTTGCTAATACAAAGGTAATCAAGTGTGCCCTTAGTGGGTAGTAGGATCCTGACAAGAAGGGCATCCTCATTAATCATGAAATTTTTATAAAAATACAAGTTATAATTCTATAGCATTAGTGTTGATCCATTAAATAAAAATAAAGTGGAAGACTTACAAGGAAACCAAACACACTTACAAATAAAATTAATTTTGTATTATTCTAACAATGTTTTTTTGAAAATAGAGTTAGCCCTTATAACATACCAAGAAGTACCAAATGTAAAATGGGGAGATGGTCTTGCCTTCAAGAGGAATGATATCCAAATTTTGGCCATCATGGCATGAAATTGTATAACAACATTATTTTAGAGTATTTATCATCATATAATAGATAAGATGAAATATAGTTTCATGACCCACTAGGTAGCCTTGAGGAGAGGTGTGACGTGGACTACATCCTAATTATTCTAGTAGGTTTTTCTAGTCTAGAAATGATCATTCAATGGGGTTAAACTTATTTAAGTTGATAAAAGACTCATGGAGATTTATTAGAGTTGTTATGCATAGATAATGTGTGGATCACACACCCTTCTATGTTTCTATGATACTATGAATGGCTGGGGGTCTGGCCACATGGTACTTCATCAATATATTTGACTGTAAAGTCCTCCTAACATAAGACAAATCTATAGCTATAATGTTTTCGGTTCCACATTCTTGTTTTATATTTATGCACTAAAGTCAAAATAATTTTCCTTGTGTATCTCCTTGGGATTATGACACTTGTCTATGTGTCACTTAATCAAGACATGTGGACCTTATCTTTAGCTTATGGACTGAAATTGATCTAGATGCCAAGTCATCCTTAATGATTAATATGTCCTTATAGTTATCCCAAGACCCATCCTTGTGTCCTTTATTTTATTTGTCCAAATAAAAACATGTGGCAGTAGTTCACTAATTTTGTCTCCCTTAAAATAAAAACATGTGGTAGTAGTTCACTAATTTTGTTTCCCCTAATCACTTTGCTAAGTCATACACTTTTCCATGTGTCTAATTTTTGTGTTTCTATACTTGTATTTTTAACCATGATTTAGAGAGATATAGAAATGTGTCTTGATCTTATTGATTTGAAGGATTGCAAGCTCCATATAATCCTTTGCTTTGTCTACAGGATACAAGTTAGTGAGATACTACCATGTGGATGAACCTCACTCATCTAGGTACTTAAAGAAAATCAAAATTTTGGCCTACTTATATTTTTATATAGATAAAGGGGATCATGCCATGTGGCATGATCTCATTTATTTAGGTTTTTAGGTAATCTTGAGACTTATGCTTCTACCTAAAATCTCCAAATGAGTGGGATCAAGCCATGTGACACAATCTCATTTATATGGAGGGTTTTTGATCTTTGACTATTAGATTAGTCATTAGTCTATCTGACAATCCATGTGTGAATGGGATAATACCATGTGGCATAATCTCATTTATTTGAGGGATAAATTTGAATGTGTATCTCTAACTATGAGCTTTAAGTGTGTGAGATGATACCACATGGATTAACCTTACTTATACATATGTTTTACAACCTTTAAGTTATGTGCATGATCTTGTTAGTTATAGATGAGTGGGATTATGACACATGGCATAATCTCATTTATCTAGATGATCCAAGAATCTTAGGACTTGGGCCTCTACTTGTAGGATCCATATGAGTGGGTTCGTGCCACATGGATGATCTCACTTAACTAGAGGCTATTCAATATTTAGGACTTGGGACTACTTTTATCAGTCATGGATGAGCAAGATCATTCCAACTGGCATGATATCATTAATCTAGACATTTACAAGGTCCTTACATTAGAATTTTGAGTCAAAATAAGTGAGTAAATAGTATGAAGACACATGGCACAATTCTAGTTTCTTAGGTGCCTAATATAAAAGGATTTATAATTTTTTCCTTAAAAGTAATGGGGAAGTGAAATGAAGACATTCATCTTAATTATGTGAATCTAGAGGATCATCAAATAAAAATCTTAGTTGTTTCAAAATTATTTTATGGGGAAGCTAGGTGCTGACATATGGAATGATACTAGAGCTAAATGAGTTAGTCATTGGAATATGAACTTGAGGACTTAGCCATTAAAGTTTGAAATACCTTACCACTCTTAAGATTTGATGGTTGTTCTTAGTGTAAAATATATGTGTGATGATGATCTATGTGAGGAAATTTTATCAAAATGACTAAGTATGAAATGTTACCCATATTAGAGGGGGATATTTCTAATATGGACCAAGTAGGTTTTAGGAAGGTGGCCATGTGGGGTTAGAACATTCCTAAAAAGAACAAGACAACCTTAGGAAAATAAAAATTTAGGCTGGTTAGTCCATAAATTAATAATTTAAATATGAACATCATAGTACTAAAATCCACTTAGATGAATATAATAACTACAATATACATGTCCAATAAGGTCATTTAGACTCAATCATGAATCAAATTATTATAGAAGACATGGAAACACTCAACCAACTTAGGATTAGTTCTTCGTACTGAATAAGAGACTCAAACCTAAAATAATGACTTATAGCTTATAATTAGATTGATTCATTCCTCAAATAAATCTAAACATGGAAATTTTAAATCTAAAATAGTGTCCTCATTTGAAAGATGAAAATGGGGTGTGTTGGTCATAACAAATGGTCACTACTCTGGGGAAAATATTACCTCAAAGTTTAGAATCTAGACTACAGGATTCTATTACTAAACTGTGAGATAATTAACCAAAGAAACATTTATATGAACTTAGAGGAAAAAGAGTGCTCATTTATATTTCAATGAAAAACATATCAATCCCTAATTATTTTAAAGGTTCATTTTTGTGCAAAGAGTGATATTGTTGAATTTTGAATCCACTAGGCCAGCTCAAACATATCTTAGTTATTTGAATCTCCTTGAAATGTAATTTATTTGTAAAATTTGGATAAGGAGTGGAAATATTTGGAATTTATATTCTCCTAGCTAGGAATTTATAGCCTTGGAAGGGATTCCTTTGGTCCCACTCAAGGCCTTGATCCAATACTAGCCAAGCTAGAATGCCTATGATGGAGATTGTCTAAATCACCCTTTCTTAAGAAGAAACTTGAATTTTATTGAGATTTAGACTTCCCTTAATTTTTATGTTTCATTTTACTTAATACAATAGGGTTTAAGACCAATATAGAAAAGGTTTTGGGGTGGTTAAATGAACTCTTTGCACTAATAAGGTCATTTTCTTGATCAGTGACTTGGTTATGATTGATATGTTATTTTTAGTGTTGTGATGACCTCTATCAAAAATAGGTATTTTCTCAATTCACTTAATAAATTTTTAATCAATGACCCATAATCCTTTTAGTTTCCTAAGATAATTTCCTTTTCTTATCACATTGTTAAATAATGGGGGCTTGCCTTCCACTTTCCAATTTCAAGACTATGTTTTCATAGCCTTGTCAAATTTAAAGTGATCAAACTCAAGAGGATGAGGACCAAAATTTATATTAGACTCTACCTTTCCAAAACTATCTTATTTGTTTCTCAATTTGAATCAATGGAAAACGTTACAACCATTGTAAGGTTAGTAATGGAAAAGAAGTGGAAAACATCAAGGCAAACAAACACATGCTAAAACAACACAAAGTAGGAAAAATAAATAAAAAACACAAAAAATCAAAAGTAAGCATACAACTAAAGCAAACAAGGTATCTCTAATATAGTATTTACATCATTAGCCTTAGTCCTCGGGGTTATTATAAAATTTCATTGGAAGAGATAAATGAGTATTGATGATTTATAATATTTCCATTTATAGGTAGTGGGAAGTCATTCCATTCAAGGTCCTTCAATAAAAATGTGTTTTTCCCCAATACCTCAGATATTTATTATGGGTCAACCCAAAGTGGGTCAATTTTAGAGTGATACCTTTTTTTCTCATGTGCTTTGTCTCATAACACTACCAAGTCTAAAAGGACTTAATATTTTCCTTCTTATAGAACCATATTTTTATTTTCACTTAATATATACTAAATTTTTGTAGAGCCTCTTTTCATGTATCCTCCAATTGGACAATCTCCAATAGCCTTAAGTTTGTCTTTTCAATATATTCCACGTATTCTTGCATGTATGTTGGAAACTTAAATTTCATTGGAAATATGGTCTCCAGCCCATATACTATCATAAAAGGAGATATTTTTAAGGCTTACTTATATTTGGTGTAGTCAGCCCAAAGAGCATATTTCAAAAGTGAATCCAATCTCTAGGATTCTTTCCTATAAACTTCTTGATGACACTAATCATATTATTGTTTGTTGAATAATCCAAACCATTCCCTTAAATGTATTAGTTTGATGAGAACTTCAAACTAATTCCATTTTTATAATTTCATTCAATGAGCTCGATTGCTTGAAATGCAAGTCCATTATCATAGACTAGCAAGGCTAGGGTGCCAAATCATGTTATGTTTTCCTTAAAAAACTTGATGACTTCTTTGGTTATGTTATTCTTGGTCACCATTACCTGTATCCATATTATATATTAATCAATGGCTATAATTATGAATTTATGGAAAATTTATGAGTTTGGGTTGATGAATCCAATGAGATCAAGTCCCCATTGAGTGAAAGGATGCTTTTCTATCACATATTATAAATGAATTATAGCCTGAAATTTATTATTGGCAAAGGTATGCCATTATTAGAATGAACACACATGGGCATTGACATATCTAAAGATAGTGGGCCAATAGTACCTATATCATAAAATTTTATGTGTAGTTATTGTCCCTAAAAAATGGCAATTACCCAAATTTTCATGGAAGTTAGTCATGACTTCCTTAGCTTCTTCTTTAGACAAACATCTAAGATAGATGCCTTCATAATTTTTTATATAAAGCACTCACTTATTTAAAATATAGTGGTTTTCCTTCATCTTTAGAGACTTTTTTACATCTAATTGAGTCTTGGATGAGGATTTTCATAGAGGAGGTAGTGGACAATTAGATCATAACACTCTTGATGGCGTGTTTATAACTGGTCCAATTGCACAACCGTGATCCTTGGGTTACTTTTAGTGATAAAATAAGTAATACCCTGGAATAATATTATCTTGATAGGTTTGATATAAAGGCTTTACTCTTATATCTTATCTATCCATCAACCTATATATTCTCCTGGTTCATTATTCCATAGTATTAGCTTCACAACTAGATCTTAGATGATGGTGTGCACCTTGCTTCTAAAGATGTAGTTCCTAAAAATTTCATGGCCTTTATCAAGGCATAAACATACTTGTCCAAAGTGGAATACTTTAGCTCTAAATATTTCATGTTTTTTTCTCATGAAATTGATTGGGTTCTCATCTTTAGTTATATTCCGAGTTAATACTACATCTATGGTGTGTTTCGATGTGAAATAATATAGTTATGAGTATTTTTTATAGTTTGGGATGATTAAGATTGATGCCTACATGATAGATTCTTTGATTTATTAGAAGGCTTGCCTAGATGTAGGATTTCATTATACCTTTACTTCATGTTTTAATATTTAATTCAAAGGTTTAACAATTTCAACAAAACAAATATAAATTTGTATAAAAAGTTAATCTTATCAAAGAATAATTTTAATTATTTTTAACTGTTAAGAAAATATATATTAGAAATCACATTGATACACTCAAGGTAAATATAAATACCTTCCTTTATGATTATGTGACTAATAATATTACCTTTAGTAACACTAAATATAATTTTATTTGGGTTAATCCAGACACCATAACTTCTGCACCTTTCAAATATCTTCTGAAGATGGAAAATATGATTAGACCTACATTTTGAAAAAATAGTCAAGTCATCAATTTAAGTAACAATGAATTTACGTATCAGACCTTCAAAATAAAATTCTATCTCTCTAAAAGGTGGCTCCCATGTTAATAAGGCCATAATTACATTCATTAATAAGTGAATGTTCCCCAATTATTTTTGAATGTAGTCTTGGCTTGGTATTTTGGGTTTATGATAACCTATTTATATCTTGAGAATACATATAGGAAATAAGTCATATAGAACCCACATACCATCCATATTACCTCATATAAATAAGGTAAATGATAGATATCTTTATCAAAAGCTTGTTTCATATTTCTAAAATCCACACAGCTACAGTTCCCCATTCCTTTGTGAATTATCATTAGGTTAGCTACCCAAGTAGAATGATGAATTAGGAATATGATATGAACGAAGAGGAGTTTGTGAACCTCTTTGTGAATAAGTGGTTCTAGTCTTGGTTTCAAGGTCATTGCCTCTATCTAAAAGGCTTCTAGTTCTACTTGAGTGGGATAGTTTGGGTCAAAGACCTTAGGGTCTCCAAAGGTCTAAGTAATAATGTCTTAGTACTATATAAATAGTTTTTTTATATGTTCACATTCAACAAGAGTGAAAATTATACCAATATGAACATTCCATGGTTAGTTTGATGATCCCAAATTAATAATTCTATACTTTTGTTCTAAGTGTATTGGAATTTTAGGCATGTGTATGGGCTTATCAAGGTCAAAAACTCTCTCAATGGAGATCATCCCTTTATAAATCTATTTTATTTCATGATCATCATTCCATGATGGTTAAATTATATGTTTTTAGGGTTATCTCTTCAACCTCATCTATAACTTTGCTCTCAAATATCCCTAAATTGTTAATTATTTCTAAAATTTGGTGGTTATCTTAAAATATCTTGAATTTCCTCAAATTATCTGGTACTAAGGGACATGGGATGATCTCTAATAATTTTTTTTGTAGCCTTGAGTCATCTCTAGGTGTCAGGTTTGTAACATCAATTACCAATGAATCAACCACCTAATTTTCTTCTCTAGGGATGGGGATGACATTGAAATTGTTAAACATTTATATCAAATCCTACACCTTATATTTTAAATTCCTTAAGTAATATATATTTCATTGGAACTTGATCTTGACTTGGTTAACTACTAGTTAAAAATCATTAAACACTATCAATCCTTTGACCCTATGTTTTATTTTAAACTACAGTCCTAAGATCAAGTCTTCATATTCTACTAGATTATTGGTGTAAGGGAACTAGATCCTATAGGTAGTTAGGTGTCATTTACCCAATGGATAAATTAGAATTATATATATATATATATATATATATATATATATATATATATAACCTCATTTAGAATAAGCTCCATCAAAATATAAGGGCCATAAACCTAGTGATTTAGTATTTTTATCATCTTGGTTTTAAGTACATTTTGTACATGAAGTGTAAACACCTATCATAGTATTAAATTTACTCTTTCATTTACTACATTATATTCAGTGATCATGTGTTTCATTTTAGGTTCTTTATGAACATGATTCTGGTTGGGTACACATCTACAAGGAAACCACATATGGGATAATTTTGTAGCCATGTATTTTTTCAAGGTTTTAGACCAGTATCTATTAAACAACATCCTATAAGCCTATAAGACCTCTACTAATTGAATATACTTACATTTTTATACCTTGGTATTATATTATAGTTGTATATGATATTTAAGATCTCATCCACTACCTTAAATATAGACTTATCTAAATTGACCACTATTTTTTTGACTTAATAGGTATTAGTCCCAGTTTTTAATGAATTCTTATAGGCATGACATTCATAAAGGAACCTAAATAAACTAGATAATTATGAATATTATTCCCAAATAACCTAACTAAAAGGATTAAAGGTGGGACCTTAGCCTTATTATTGTGTATTGACATGTTAGTGCGTGTAAGCTTGGTTTTGGGCTAAACTAATTTGTCTATGAGGGACTTTAGGATAATATCTCTTTACTCAATGATCTAGGAAAGTTCATTAAAAGTGGTTTTTTCCTTAATATTCTTCATGTCATCCACTATGTTATATCTAGTCTTGTAAATTTTAGGCTAGGTATCTTCAATTGGCTTAAGATTATTTGATTTTGGGGGTGGATGGTCATTAATTTCTATTGAATCAAGAGGAGAGGCAATGTTGTTAGGATGGGTTGACATGGTAAGGGGTTGATGTGTCTAGTTACTAAGGATGTATTTACTCCTTTGGAATTTTTGGAAATCCTACACCTCATTGGTGGAATATTTTGGTTCATGTCTTCATGGTTGAGAAGTCTAATGTCTCTAGTACCATGGTAGTGCTAAAATATATTGGAACATTATAGGTCTCAACTTAATTGGTATCCTTGGGGTGGTTTGGGGCTACCTCATACTCTTACATCTATTTTTGGAATATGTTAAACACACTAACTAATTCAATTCAATTGAGTTCACTTTGTTGGGCTATATTTTTCACATGACACCAATTAAGTAAGGCCAACTCCCAGATGTTAATATCAAGGAGTTTATAATGTGAGGGAGGTGGTTTATTGTTAGGGTGGTTATGAGGATGTTATATAGTAGGTGAATTTCATGTTTTAACTCTCATCATAATTATTTGTATCCAATCTTTGGAGGCCCAAAAAGTCATTTTTGATATTTTATACCATGTGATGTATAACACCTAACTCATTATTGGTGGAATCTTGGGGTATAATTTAGACATTTTTCATAGTGATTACTAGTGTTCGATTGTGAGATTGAGGCATTACTTCATTTATTATTGGTATAAATAATCCTAGGGTATTATTAGGAGTAGTGTGTCTTAAAATAAGCTAGTTTGTTACTGGCATATGTTATGATATGGGTATATTATATCTAGTGGTAAATAGGGGGTTTAAAGTAGGCATAATTATAAATAAATTTAGGATGGTTAATTCCAACAGACTTTGAGGATTAAATTTTATATCTACTTTGATGGCCTCCTCATAATCTATAGGTAAGTCTACCACTAAAGGATATATACACAAGAACATAGTAGTCTAAGGATCTAGTGTGTTCTTATACATTTCAAAGGCTAGTTTGGTACCTAGTATATATAACACAATTATTCATATATAAATATTTTGAAATCTAGTATTCAAATTTATTATTGACTCATTGGGTTCCATTTTGATGCATGTAAATTTTTGGTATAAGACACTAGGATTGATGACTTTACCAAAATGGGTGACGAATATGTTACTAAATTAGTCCTAACTTGTGATAGACACTTTAATAAAGTTTAAAAACCAATTAGACACCACATACGTTAGAGTGAATTATAAAATCCTAGAGGCAATGTCCTCATGTTTTAAATTCAAAATATTAAGAGTAGTTTTGTATGAGGTTATGTGTTCCTTAGTGATATGCCACACACCTATTGTAAATATTCAAAATTACCTTTTTGGGTTCCTAGGTAAATCATGGACAACTCTAGGAATGTTGATATTAGACCTAGCCAACCATGCCATAGGTAAATCCATAGGTGGATATATGCTAGGGATAGACTAGGAGGATGATTTAGTAGGTGTAACCACATGTCTAAGTTTCCCTCTAGTAGCTCTAGATATCTTATAGAATTACAATGGGGATATTATAAGTCATCTCAGACTAGATCATGATCTAGTGATTTGCATAATAGGCTCTAGGTTTCTCATAGGTAGGCTATTAGTGTAAATATTTATTAGATAATGAGAATGGGTGCCCTCCTTTTAGTTCAAAATTTTATTTTGTGTTTAATCATAAAAAAATATGAAAGCATAAAGGATGGTTAAAAATATATAGCTCAGTGGCCCTCCTTCTAGAGACAGTCATTTTTATACATTTAAGCATACAAAAGGTTGGGAAAGTGTAAATTATTGGAAATAATATTTATCTTAGTGGCCCTCCTTATAACACAATCTTTTGTTTAGTTCAATATCTCCTTCTTGTTTCTACCTATGATGTTAGATGCACTAAGTGAGTTCAAATAATAATTAGTGGACTTATATCCTCTTGTTTTAGGATTGTTGATAAGGAAACATAGGGCATGAGCTATAGGTATGGGGGTCCATTATATATCCTACCTAGAATATATATCAAAGAGATGTATCTCTACCATTAGAGGTCTAATATCAATTTTCACATTGATTTACATAAAATATATACTCCTAAATAGATCAATTGCAACACATAATTTTAACTATCAAATTTAATTCACTTCACCATTTATACAAATAAGAAATATCACCTATTCACAAATAAAAATTAAAAGAGAGAAAATAAAGATTTTTGATGAAGGGGACAACACATATGATTCAAAGATCAAAATGTGCCTAGCTACAATTGTGCCATTGTATTCCAATTTTAATGATGGCTTAGGCTTCAATCACATAGGGAGATGGAGTGTGAGGATAAAATATGAATTCTGAATGGGAAGACTCCTTTAATGAATTAGTCATAAATAGGTTTGTATTTAATGGCACATAGGTCCTTATAGATTTGAAATACAGTAAAAGGAGTTGAAGAACTCAACAAAATTAATAGAAACATATACTAGTTAATGCGTAGATTTTGTATAAAATCATGATTTATAGTCCTATAACATTTATATTGATCCATCAAAATAAAATGAAATAAAATACTTGGAAGTAAACTAGACACATTTACACAAAATAAATTTCAAATTATTTTGAAAATATTTACAAATACAATTGACTCTTAAAATATAACAAGAATAAGTATATACAGAATGGAAATACGGGTCTTTTCTCCAAGAGGCATGATATCCCACTCCCATCCATCATGGTATATAAATATTATGAAAAAATATTTATCATCATATAATAGATAATATGAAACATAATTCCATGGCCCACTAAGGATCCTTGAAGAGAGGTCTGATATGGATTGCATCCTAACAGTTTTGATAGGTTCTACTAGTCTAGAAATGATCAGTTGATGAGGCCAAACTTATAAAAGTTGAGAAAAGACTCATGGAGAAGCATTTTTATTAGAGTTGTTATGCACATATAATTTTGGGAACACACACCCTTTTATACTTTTGTGGTACTATGAATGGCCAAGGGGTTGGCCACATGGTATTTCATCAATATCTTTAACTACATAATCATCTCAAATAAGGAAAATATCTAGATATAATGTTATGGGGTCCACCTTCTTGTCTTATATTTATGCATAAAATTAAAAATAAGTTTCCTAATTGATATTTATGGTATTATGAAACTTGTCCATTTATCACTCAATAATGAAATTCAAACCTTATCCTTAGTTCATGGAACAATTTTTTTATGAATGTCAAGTCATCCTTAAAATTATTGATATGTAATTATAGTTCTCCTAGAATTCAATACTAATATATTTTATTTTATTTGTCTAGATAAAATTATGTGGCACCATTTCGTTGATTTTGTCCCCTTTAGTCACTTTGTTGAGTCATACTTTTTCCATGTGTCTAATTTTCATGCATATGGGCCTTATTTTCTTTATCCTTAGAATATAGACCATGATTTATTGGGATACAACTACATGGACTTATCTTGTTGATATAAGGGCTCATGAGGTCTATATAATCCTTTACATTATCTATAAGTTTTGATCTAGTGAGATGCTTCCACATGGATATCCATCACTCATACGAGTGCTTGGGGAGCCTAAAGAATTTAACCTACTTATATTTTATTATATATGAATGGTATCATTCCATGTGTCATAATCTAATTCATCTAGGTTATTGGGAAACCATAATACTTATGCTTCCACATGTAGGCTTTGAATGAGTGTGATTATACCATATTACATGATCTCATTTATCCATAGATTCTTCAATATTTGACTATTGGATTAGTCATTAGCCTACCTAACAAGCCATGGGTGAATGAGATCATGCTGCATGGTATAATCTCATTTTTATCAAGGGTATTATACCTTATAATGTACATCTTTGTCTATGGGATTTGAGTGAGTGGGATGTTACCACATGGATGACCCTCACTTGTCTAAATGCTTTCTAGCCTTTGAAGTATGTGTTTGATCACATTAGTTAGGAATGGGAGGGATAATGCCATGTGGAATGATCTCATTTATCCATATGATGGGGTGTATCATAAAATTATGAGGATGATGTTATTTTCTCTTGTTAGTGAAATAAACAAAAAATCTCAATGAAAACCTCACTTTTCTAGATGCTTTCTAGACCTTGAATTATGTGTTTACTCATGTTAGTCAGGAATGAGAAGGATCATTCCATGTGGCATGATCTCATTTATCCATATTATGGGGTGTATCATAATATTATGAGGATGATGTTATTTTATCTTGTTAGTGAAATAAACAAAAAAACTCAATGAAAACTAACATTTCAAGACTAAGACCTAGGGTGAGAAATATAACAAAAAATAAAAAAAGGTAATAAGAAGCAAAAATGACACTTTTAACTTCTTTGATGAATCTAAATGATTATTGCCATGAAATTTGACTTATGATTAGTATGGTAGACAAATGGTATTTGAAAATTCTTGATGATTTATGGGCCATACCTCCTCTTGTCCTCTTGGAAGTTTTCTCTTAGCTTTGTGTTGGCAATGAATCTTGTTTCACACTTTATGCATAGTAAATGTGCACAAAAAATCCTGGTTAAGAATGGTCATAACACTTGTATTTATAGGTATTTAATGAATTCTAACCCAAGTATAATTAGGATAGGGTTAAGATTATAAATCCAAATTAAATTAATGAAGTCTTTATTTATGAATGTTTGGAGCCATGGCTCAACATTTCTAATTTTTATGACATTTATGTTGATATTTTGAAATTATTGACTTTGACTATGATGACATCATAATGACCTCATATTGTTTTTGAGAAATCCTTTTTAGAAATTAAATATATACTAATTTAACATGGAGCTTTCACTTAAGCATTTAATTTTATTTACTTGGTCGATTAATTTTGCTTAGTCTTATGGTCATTTCAAGAATTGGGTTAAGTGCCCCATTTAATTGGTTGAAAATGCTAGTTTGCTTTATGAAAATATAACTAGGGATGACTTAGTGAGAGTTTATCATTGTGTATAGGGTAATACCCAAAATAGGGATGACCTGATATAATTCTAGGAACTTATGTCTAACGTGTGGATCAATTTGGGATGTTTAGTGATTTCTACGCTTAATTTGAATATTTTAGTAGAAATAACTATAAAGTTCATTTAGACATGAAAGTGGAAAAAAATGAGTGTCTACATAGGGAAACTTGGGACTTGCACCTTTGAATTCATGATTCAAATGAGTGGGATTATGCCACATGGCATGATTTCACTTATCTAGAGGGTATTAAATATTTAAGACTTGGGACTACTCTTGTTAGTTATGGATGAGTGAGGTCATGCTAAGTGGCTCGATCTCATTAATCTAGATGTTTATGGGGTCCCTACCTTAACCTTTTGATTCAAAAGAATTGAGTAACTAGGATTAAGATAAGTGGAATAATCCTAGTTACTTTAGTGATTGGGATAAAATAACTTAGAACATTTTTCCTTAAAATCCATGGAGAAGCGAGATGAAGACATGTGTATTAATATTGAGAATATTGGGTTTCATTGAAGAAAACACTTATTCATTTCAAAATTATTTTGTTGGGAAGCTAGGTGCTAACATGTGGAATGATTATGGATCTCAAGAAGTTAGCCATTGGAATTTGAATATGGGGACTTAGCCATTGAATTTTGAACTGCCTTGCCACTCTTAAAATTTGATTGTTGCTCTAAATGCAAGAGAGATATGTGGAGATGGTCTGTGTGAGGAAATTTTAGAAAAATGACTAAGTATAAAAATTTACTCATACTATAGGGGGATATATTTGAATTGAACCAAGTAGGTTTTAGAAAGGTGGCCTTGTGGGGTCAAAACACTCTTACAAAGAATAAAACAACCTTTGGAAAATAACAAGTTAGTTTAGTTAGTCTATAAATCCAAAATCTAAATATGAACATAATAGTAATGAAAGCCACATATATGAATATAATTAATTCAATAAACATGTCGATTTGGGCCCTTTGGACTCAAGCATCAATTACATTACTAGAGCAGATATGGGAACACTTAGCCAACTTAGGATCATATCAAGACCTCATACTAGAAAAGAGACTCAAACCCAAAACAATGACTTCCAACTTAGATTTAGACTGATTTATTCCACAACCAGACATGAACATGGAATTTTTAAAACTAAAATGGGGTCCTCATTTAGAAATATGAAAATGGGGAATGTTGGTCACAACATGTACCATCTATTTTTGACATGGACAATATCAACAACACCTCCTAAATATACCATTTAGTATTGACCATGGATAACATCAATAATACCTCCCAAATATGTTGTCAAATGTAAGACTATGGAAATACCAATTTACATGATTCCTTTTTGATAAAAAAAATAAAACCACCTTGTGAGATTCTTAGATCTTGATGATAAATTTCTAGCTCAACTTATAATGGATAACTTATGCTATTTGATTAGAGATCCTAAATAGACACCCCTCATAGTTCTAGTAATAAATTTATTTATAGTCAAATTTAGGCTCTTATATTAGCCTCTAATCAAGCCCTTATGATATCTAGTGAAGGAAAAGGTCAACTCATTGGCCCACATTCATGAAGCTACTTTATTACCTCCCAAATATAACAAGCAAGACAAGTCTTAAATATTTTGGCTAACTCCATAAATTCTATCGATATTCAAAATCCCACACTTATAGAATAAACTCCACCAACATAATAATAAACAAATTTAATATTCCATTCTACACCCAATACTGATACATTCTCTAGTGATACATTATTCATAGATCTCTTTAACACTCATATATCTCATAATGATCCATTGGCTAACCCCATTCTAAATCCCTCATTGGAATCTTCCTTAAATGTGATTGACAACTCTCAATTAGTGTACTTAAATCCACATCAAATACCATCCAAAACTCAAAAAAACTCTCTTCCAACTTAATAACAAGTCCTTTATGCCAACATTCCAAAAAACTTTCCCAATTATGTTGAAAACATGCTTAATCCATAATAAAATCTTTTAAATACTTCACCACAACAAATATTTTCCTCTAATACATAATAAACCCTGACCAATCCTCCACTTCAACAAGTGGTGATAAATCCTTTATTTCAATGAGTGGTGACTAATCATCCACATTAAGAAGTGGTGACCAATACCCAATAGACATTGTCTAATCATCAAAATGTTCTTAGTAGTCAATCACATACTGATTTTAGTAAAAAATATACCTATTCAAATAAAAAACATGTTATTTATAAACATGTTCCACCTAACCAACATGAATTTACCTTCATATAATAGATTACTATGAATAAACAATAGGTCCATTTCTATTCCTAACAAGTATAATTCAATATAAAAAAAAAACATTCCTCTATTGAGATCATAGTTCCCTCTAATTTAGTAATGCATTCCTAATCCTCCTTTAAATTCCTATTAGTAGCACATGATCTATCAACAATATAACTTGAATCAAAGGGTGAAAATTCCTAGTATAACAACTAATAAGATACCTATTTCCAAATATCATATACCACCACTTTATCTAGTTCAAGGTAATCCACCTTTGAATACCTAACCACATGTACCCCATACCATTTCAACTCATTCCCACTCTTTAGGATTTTCAAGAGGTGAAAAATGAAATTTATATAACAAAATCATGGAATTAGGGTAAGAAATTCAAATTGGATGACATACAATCTTATCCATTTGATATGAGTTATCTTCAGATACCTTTTCTATATCATTTTGAGTTGCCTATATTTGAAAAATATAAAGGGAATGGTGATCCAAAAGAGTACTTAAAATAGTTCTTCATTTATTTCCAATATGTGGCATACAATAGTGTATATTTACTTCAATTGTTTCCCCATAGTTTGGTAGAGAAAGATTTGGAGAGGTTTCTCCATCTACCCAATTTTTTTTGATAATTTTGATGACTTGTATGAAAATTTTATGCAACACTTATCCTATAATGTATAGCACAAGGTAACTATGGTTGACTTGTGTCATGATAAACAAAGAGGACAAATTTTTTCTAGTTATTTTCAACATTAGCATGCATTGGACAACTGATTCTTGCACAATATACCACATAAACAATTGGCAATAGTCTTTACTACCAACCAACAAATAGACATAGCCTATAATCTCAAACATCATTTTGCAAATATAGTTGAAGATATTATTTAAAAAGGACTAAAAATTGAGAAAAATTTAATTGATAAAAGGTAAATCAAAATATATTCTCAAAAATAAACTTAGAGCAATATTCAGATGTAAGATCCTATGAAAGCTCAAGAAAGCACATTTGAAAGACCTAAATCTTTCAATAGGAACAAAACTATTATATGGGACATGGTCATAAAATCTAGATATATTCAAATGGTAAAACCATTGCCTACCCAAGGAATTATATCTACTCAACCACTTACTTTGAAAAGAACACCTCCAACAAGAGGTCATTATCAAAATAGATTACGTCAATGATAGTTAACCTATTAAATTAGTGTTATATAATATAGTTGAAACTAATATGATCATTTGGTTAGTTTTGAAACCATTTATAGAAGGCCAACATAAACCCAATTATTACAAGGATAATGAGTTATCTGATTATCACCAAGTTAAAGGCCATTCCATTCATAGATTTTTACAACTAAGACACTTAATTTAATATTTTATAGATAATGGAGAAATATATTTAGATAACATTACTTCAACATATATTAAAAAATGGGTATTTACCAAAACTCATTTCCACAACACATCTCTAACAACTACAATCAATATGTACACCAAACCAAAAATCATAACTAGAACTAGCTTCCCAATAATTAAAACCAAGTAATGAATCAACAATAACAATAAAATAATTAGAATTAATATTAGCACACACATTCTAACCAAGTTAGCTATAATAATGTCCCATATGACTAACACAATGTTGTAGATAACATTATTGTGATCATATAGCCATTATAAAAAATAATCCTAAACTAATAGCTAAAAATACCCACCATTCACCACCTTTTATTTTAGGACCTCCACCACTATATGTTGGTAATCCTCCTTTGGATAGAAATGGAATTAATGTTTATCAGTGTCCAAGAGTTACATTCTAAGTCCTCATTACCATTCTCCTAATTATAGTAACCTTCCTCCAACTAAAGGTTGTACAATCACCCCCTGATGTTCCAAGGTTACAATCCAAGGTCTCACACCTTCTTCTCCTAATAACCCCATTCA
Organism: Torreya grandis; assembly: GCA_037957365.1. Taxonomy (NCBI): domain Eukaryota; kingdom Viridiplantae; phylum Streptophyta; class Pinopsida; order Cupressales; family Taxaceae; genus Torreya; species Torreya grandis. The sequence goes on from JARHVA010002364.1 coordinate 1,278,180, forward strand.
ATCTCATTTTACTCAAAATACCAAATCAACTACTTATATTAATGAAAATCCATATGATCTTATGTAACAATTACATAAAATATCAAAACATATTTCTATCTTGGAACTCTTGCATACATTTGACATTCATAAGAAAATATTATATGATATTTTTATCCAATCCAAGGTATCTAATGACATTTATTTAGATAAATTCCAAGGTATTTCAAGTCATTTCCAGGCATAATATCAAGTGTGTCCTTATAGATAATTGTTAGGGTTTGAATATTATTTATTTGAAATTGGTTGAGAATTTGGGATACACTGTGGTGGATATTTAACTAAATACTATTACCATTGAATCATATGATAATGAGGATAAAGAATCACATGTCACCATTTTTTTACCTATTATTATTGGACCACTAACCCATGATACCTTTTACCATATTCTCAATCTATAAATGTCATACAACTTACTCCTTGGGTGACCTTGGATACATGAATTATGTGCATTACCTTTCAATATATATTAGTTTATTAAATTCCCCCATTTTATATTATAGGTCACCATTAATGGAGACATATATTTGTATTAGTACTAAAAACATATGATGTAGAGTGTCAAAGCTAAAATTATTGTCTTAGCCTAGAGAATGTCCATAAAAAGGATAATGATGTCACATTTCATCCTCTTGAGTGAAATTGTGTGGATCAAAGTACCCTTTCATCTAATTCATCTATATCACCTCCTAAAATATCCTCCCATTTTACCATTATAGACAAAGGCTATGGTGAATACTAGGTTGACAATTATTTTCATATAGCTAAATTGCCTAAATCACCTAAATCATACGGTAGGTCCAAGGTGAAGAGTGTTATAATGTAATGGTAAAAATTTGCTGATACTTGCCAAATAGGACCTATTTATTTTATCAAAAATAATTCAAATGACCATGATTAACTCAAAGGTGATGATGATTCATGGATGTATAATGATGACTTTGCCACTTATTAGCAAAGAAAAAAGTATATTATTACAAACAAAATAATGGATAATCATGGTTATGAAGGAAAAGGCCTAGGGGTAAGCCAAAAAGTGCCTATTTAACCTACATCTTATATCAAACACAAAATAACTCAAGGTATTAGATAAAAAATGCCTAGGAGTGACCCCTCAGATATCAAAAGTGATATTACTTTAATGACTAACAATGAAGATGCTGGTAGTGACATATAGTCCCATTATAACATTTATAATGAGTTAGTTGATACCAACATTTTAAATTCAAATTCCATTTTTACCATTAATTATATCACAAAAATTCCTTTATTTTCCTCCATCACCCCCAATTGATTGATTGGGACCAACAAGATTCAATTATACCATTGGACCATTTTCAAAATAATGAGGTAATTTATGAGTTCAGGCCTCATCGACAGTCTTCTGATTGGTGATCATAAGTAAGGATTTACTATTATATTGGACCCTAATACGTATTTGGGACAAAAAGTGAATTTCCATGGTCATAAAAAAATAAGAAAAATAAAATGAAAAATTGACGTCCCTAAGTGAAATCCTCTTTGAGACACTTTTGGATCAGGAAAATAGTAAACAAAAAGATGAGTCCAATGGTGAAACCCTATTTTAGGTGACATTAGATAGTGAATTTTTTCCTCTTTCAAATGAAGTTTATGGTGCCTCCAATCCCAAAATATCTTGTGGGTTAGGAATCATTGTATAATATCAAAAGGTATTTGAATAATTAGTCTTGGACTTCCCCATACCTTTCTTGAGTGGCCTTTTCCAACCTTTGGTGATTTATATTCTTCTTACATTGGTGAGTTTGATGAGCCAATTAAGCCAAGAGATGATGAATAAGATAAATTAACCTCATTTTTAACTATTATAGAGGATGGTTCCACATTTCTCATGGAAGATACCATATAAGTAAGCATTCGAACACAAGATGATATTAAATGGATCAAACTTGGAGCATCCCTCATTGAAGAGGAACATAAAATCCTTACCACCATCGTTTTGGAATATATTGATATTTATTATGGGTATTATTTAAATATGTATAGTTTAGATGATTATTTGGCTATACATCACCTTGTTATACACTCGAATGCAAAGCTAATCAAACAGAAATTGAGAAAAAAACATCCTCATGTTACCATACTCATAGAAAAGGAGTTCAAAAAATTTTTAGGGGTAGGATGTATTCATCCCATATACTATTCACAATAGATATCCAACATGATCCTAGTTATAAATAAATCATAAGGAATCTACATATACACAAATTTTAGAGATACCAATAAAGCCTGCTCAAAATATTATTTTCCTTTGCCAAATATTGATATGATAGTATCTTCCACAACTAGGTATGATATTTTGTCTCTTATGTGTCACTTCCCAAGCTAAAATTAGATAAAAATAACACCTAAATATCAACATAAAACAACATTCACCACTCCATGGGGGACGTTTTATTATCAAGTGATTTCATTTTTCGTCATTAATGTTAGTGTTGCATACCAACATGTAATGATTTTGATATTTCATGACATGATGCAAAGTATTATAGAAGACTATGTGGATGACATTCTAGTAAAATCAAATACCATGGCAATCCATATAGATTTATTATAAAATATCTCTGAAAGACTTCATGAATATAAAGTGTTTCTTAATCCTAATAAGTATGTATTTGGTGTCACTTTTTGCAAATTGATAGGTTTCATTATCTCTCGTAGGGGCATTAAAGTTGATTCAATGATTGTTAAGGACATTACAAAAATGTCTACTCTTTATAATATGAAGAAAATCCCTAGTTGTAGGGAAAAAATATCTTTTCAATGATTAATTTCATAATAGGTGGATACATGTCAGCCTTTCACTCACATTTTGAAGAAGGGAACCACCTTTCATGGAATGTTGACTATTCATAAGAATTTGAGAATTTGAAGGATTATTTGGAAAATACACCTATTTTAGCCTTATCAATGATTAAGAAGATGTTAATCCTCTACATTTACACAATATAACATGACTTAGGGGCACTTCTTTCCCAACATGATGATTAGGAGAAAGAAAGAGAAATATATTATTTAAGTATCACATTGGTTGCCTATGAACACAAATATACACCAATTGAAAAATATTTTTTAGTAATGGTATTCACATCCTAGAATTTGCAACATTACATGATCAACAACAAAAACCATTGTTAAAAAAATTGGACATACTCAAGTATTTACTTTCTAAGGCAATTTAACTAGACGTATGGAAAAATGGGTCATGATATTAAGTGAGATTGAGATTGAATATGCACATTATAAATCAAGTTGAAATTACATATATATCAACTCTCCAAATCAACCTTATCAAATAAAAAACCATTAAATTTTAGCTTTCCTGATGAGTCATCTTGAATCTAGATGAAACACCTTCTAAATATCCATAGTGGACACTTTACTGTGATGATTCCTAGAAAACTCATGGATTCCATAAGGAGATATTATTCCTAAGGCTTTCCATATTTGTTTCACTTATACAAATAATATGGTGAAATATGAAGCACTTGTTGAAGGGTTTCACCTTACAATACAATTGATTATTAATCAATTTAATGGTCATTGAGATTCCGAGTTAATTATTAATCATTTTATACATCAATACTAGATAAAGGATGAGAATCTTGTATCTTACATAGGTATGGTTCACAACCTTAATTAGAAATTTGAACATAACTAGTTTGAGCATATTCTAAGGGATAGTAACAAGACAACATAATCAATGGTAATAATTGGATTATTGGTATAGATCATATATCATGTCCAAGAATAACAATTCCTTATTAAACATATTTTGAAGCCAACTCATGATCATTAAACATCCATGTGGTATGTGTTATTATTGATCCTATATCACCTTGATACCATAATTTATATGATTACCTCCATGACCACATTATTCTTAACAATCTTTATTACAATCAATAAAAAATGTTTATTTACAATGTCTCCCATTATACCTTACTCGATACTAAACTCTATTATATGGGTTATGATGGAACTATGTTTCATTGGTTAACTTCATCAAAATATTGATTAGTGATTAACTAAGTACATAAATGGATTTTTACGGACCACACTAGTGAAATGGTCCTTTCTAAGAAACTCTTATGAACTAGGTATTATTCACCCACTATAGAAGTAGATGCATGCACATATGTCAATAAGTGTGTGCCTTGTCAAAAACATACTAACCTCATTCATGCTCCATCATGATCACTTTATACAATAATTACTCCTTGGATATTCTAAACATGGGGAATCAAGATCTAGGGAAAATTAATCCCACTTCTTTATATGGAAAAATGTACATCTCAATGTGACCAAGTATTTTACTAAGCATATCAAAATAATTCCTCTTATTTATGTAACTGGTATGTGGGTTTCTAAATTAATTTTGAATTAATTCATCTACCAATATGGTATTCCATCTAATATAATTTATTAAAATTGAAAGTCATTCAAAAATAAGTGCTCGATGCCTTGTCAAACAATTATTTTCCACTCATTTTCCCCAAGGAAATGTTCAAGCTAAGGCATTTAACAAGACCATTATCAATATCCTCAAAATTATTGATAATGTTAATGTTCATGATTAACACTTATAATTTTTTCCTTCCCTATAGGCCTACCATACCAATACCCAAACCCCTATAGGATCCACACTTAGTTTACAACACTGAAGTTATTCTCCCTATTGAGATTCAATTGACTTCCTTGCACATTTCATTACAAGATATCATCGATGATTATAAGTAGAGTTTCTTGATTATAATAACTAGAACTACTTGTTGAAAAATGGGTAGATACCTTGAATAATATCCAAAAATATCATAATAGGTTACATTATAGCTATAACAAGTTCATCAAAACCAAATAGTTTGAACTTGGTGATCTTATTCTGAAAGAGAATCCAAAAAATACCAATACAAGCATGAAAAGAAGGGAAATTTTGAACCTAATTGGATAGGACCATGCATTATAGCTAAATATGAGTCTGAATCATGCATGTTAGGATGGGAAATAGTTATACAAGCCCATGAATATTATGCATCTCAAGTGATTTTACACTTTATTTACTTGAACATTATCTATAAGGACCCCCACTTGGGGGTATGGCCTATCACTTATCCTTCATTAATTTTATAATTAATTTGATCCCTCTTTTTATCACATCTTATTACCATAAAGATCTTGATTTTGGTCTACATATACAACATAAAGATTCATATGTCATAATTAGATAAGGATTCAATAGGAAATTGAGGTTTGATCTCAAGCACTTCAACTTATTTTTCATGTGTAATGGTCCCAAAAAATTAAATATTTAATATTTTTCCAAGTCCTATACCATTAGTACCACTTTTATAGCTTCTTATCCCAACATTTTATTGATTAGTGGTATCTTTCACTACAGGTTGAACTACAATGGGTTGAGGTCCATTTGGAGGTATAGGTAGTTCTCAATTTTTTGAGGTCAACTTAGCCACCCATTTTTCATGCTCTCATTATTTTATGAGCATTTAATCCATGATCTTAGATTTTTTTGAGATTTTAAGCTACACTTTCACTATTTTTTGAGGATTTAATCCATTCTCTCACTATTTTATGAGCCATTTCAATGACATTCTCATTATTTTATGAGTTATCCATTTGAATCCCTACCCAATGTTATTTTTTCCCCTTTTCTAGATGCTTCCACTTTATAATTTATTTTATCACTTTTGTGTATTATACTTGCCAAATGTTCATGTAAATATTTTATTCCAAAAATCTTAAAAATAAAAAAGGGGATTAAAATATCCACAAGATCAAATCCATAAAAACTTATGTATTAGAAAATTCCAAAACACAAAGAAAGATATTTGAATAATTTATCATATTATATTGGGTGGAAAATTTGAAGTTTGACATGGGTAACCCTATTTTTTCATTTCAACCATACCTCAGGTGGGAACATCTTATCCAAACATGATCATTTCCAATTAACATAGTCATTTCTTCATTATAATCCCATTTCTGGGGGAACTAGATTTGCCTGAGGTCTGTACAAACTATGTAGGAATCACTTAGATATATGGGGTAAGTAGGGATAACTCATACACTCTTATTTACATCCACCCTTCCCTAATTAGGTCAACACCCATTTCATTTTAAAAGATAACCATTTAAATGCTTTCTTCATTTTATGAGTCCTTCCCATTTTCTTTTATCAATTACACCTTATATCTTGTCATTTCCATTATTCTTATCCCATTTTTTAAGAGAACTAAATTTGGCCTAAAGTCCATAATGGATTATTTAGGTATCACTTAGATGCATGGGGCATCTCAAGTTAGCTTAACCATTCATTCCTTAATCTTCTATTCTCCCTTGTACTACAACTATCAAAATCCATATCTAACATTTTAAATAGATTTAAGGCAACACCCATGAGTCATGCCTTATTTCCACACACACACACACACACACACACACAAATGACCAATTAACTACTTGATTTTTATTCTTTGATTGTGTGTTTGTGTGTGTGCTTGCTTTCTTGATTTGTTTTTGGTGTGTTCTATTTTATTTTACTTTCCTCAATTGCCTTTGGTTTATTATATTATGTTTTACACATAGGGATCAATTATTTATATATTGATTATAAGTTGTTTAAATATACATTTAAATTAAGCTATTATGATTATAACATCTAATTTTATCATGTTTTATTTATATCTATGTTTCATAATGTCAAACTAAAAATAAAAAATTAATTTTTGGAGGTCTAACAAGCAATGTCACAATAATAAATATCCTTGTCTAATATTCACAATACAATCAAATGAACAACATGGATAATATATATGTTACTCATGATACATATACAAAAAGAGGGTATACAAAAAATAACAAATTTATTCTAACATGATCAAATATCAATATCACAAGATAAATCATATCACATCACATTTGTGTATAATAAATGACAATAAATCACTTTTATATTCATACATATATACAATGGTAAAATAATAGATGCATGGAAAATAAATCTTTAAAAAAACACCCATATCCACATGAATAGTAAAACAAATAAATTAAATCCAAAAATAGATATATTCTATCATCATGAGGTAATAATACCAAAATAGAAAAATCATTATTTATATATATATATATATATATATATATCACTTATATATTCATACATATATACAATGGTAAAATAATAGATTCATGGAAAAATCTTTAATAAAACACCCATATCCACATGAATAGTAAAACAAATAAATTAAATCCAAAAATAGATATATTCTATCATCATGAGGTAATAATACCAAATTAGAAAGATCATTATATATATATATATATATATATATCACTTTTATATTCATACATATATACAATGGTAAAATAATAGATGCATGGAAAAATCTTTAAAAAAACACCCATATCCACATGAATAGTAAAACAAATAAATTAAATCCAAAAATAGATATATTTTATCATCATGAGGTGATAATACCAAATTAGAAAGATCATTTCATATATATATATATATATATATATATATAACTTTTATATTCATACATATATACAATGGTAAAATAATAGATGCATGGAAAATAAATCTTTAAAAAAACACCCATATCCACATGAATAGTAAAACAAATAAATTAAATCCAAAAATAGATATATTATATCATCATGAGGTAATAATACCAAATTAGAAAGATCATTATATATATATATATATATATATATATATATATATATATATATATATAGTCTATGTAAATTGGTAAGATCAAAACTAAATGTCATGTTTTGGACACTATTTCTAAATTATATAGCACTCAGTCTTGTACACTTGGAAAATACATATCATGGATGTAGCTTTAAATTCTAGACCTTTCCATTTCTAAAATGATTACGTACACTATCTCTTTGCCTATTTTCTTATCTCTTATTTTGAAATATGTCATTCTAATGACATAGACCTTATATCTTTCCTATAATAATATAAACCTACTTATTTTCCATCTCTTTAAGTTTTGGACCTATACCTAATTTTCCATTTCTTGGACACTTGCATCCCAATCAAACACTTAAGTCGACACAAGTGTCTAGTGCCTCAAATTAATTCAATTTATGAATTAAATTTATTCCTATGGATGGCATAAGTGATTTTAAGTGAGATATTATCCAAAGGGATTGGTATAAATATAAGGTCAATCTTCATTCATTCCTTACCTAGCACACACCAAAGAAATCACAAGGCAAATTACTAAAGGCTTTCAATCAAGCACTTAATTGAGAAAAGATTCCTTATTTTATCCTATTTACATATTAGTCATTGGGATAACATATATGCATGTCTGAAGTACTAGAGGATAATCCCATGAGACACATTTTCAAAGTTAAAAGATAGGTCACTCTATGTACTTGCTTATCACATATTTCATGTTTCAAACATAATCCAATATGTATGGGAGAACTACATAAATATGAGGCCCTATTTAGAGTATTATTTATATAGGTAGTGTTCATTGATAGAGGGGTATTTGGGGAATATTGAGACCATGTGCCTACTAACACATTTTACTATAGCTAGTATGAAGATAAAAAACTAGTGTTTTGCTATTTGAAAAGGAGTGATAGTCCATTACCCAGATCTAAATGCATCAGAGTGAAGGTGACATAGAACCAAAAGCATCTAGGTGGTCACATATAATTTTAGTAGGTATTCCATATTGGATACCTAAATCTAATCTAGATATAAATATCAATGCAACAATCTTAGCTTGATGCAAATGTCCACTCCTATAGAAGGCATTTTATAGAATTTAACGATTGATCTAGAATTCTTTTATAGTCTAATTTTTACATGTTCTATATCTATATTTGTATCAGCATCACAAATAGTTAAGCATATTATTTTAATTATAATTTCAATATCTAGCATAGTTGTACTTTTTTTTAAAGCATAACTTAGCATAATAAATTTAGTAGATATTTTATCTAAGTTTAATAATTAATTAGCTTGATATAGAGATAGTTTATCACACTTATGCCCTAGGTTATCTCTACCCCTTTGACCTTTGATTCATTAATCTTGATTTTAGGGTTAAACATTTGGTGAATCCAATTGTTATAAATGCAAAAAATTCTTATTCCTAGGGTTTCAGTTTGTTATTCAAATTCTATAATTTTTTATTTGTAAGCAATGGAAAATATAATAAAAAAATCTATTTTCAAATAGAAGATAAAGAAACATTGATCACTCATCTCAATAATAAAAAGGCTTAATGAATGCATTTTTTTATGTTACAAGACATGAAATCAACAAACATGATAAGGATAAGGATTCCTCACTTGGTGATGGTGATTACTTAGAAGGTACTACAAATGATTATATATTGATCAATATCCCTACATCTATTGGAGGCATGGAATATGTTTTCTAACCTTTGTTTCTTGAGACTACTATTTCTACATCTACCATAAGGTAACCAAATTATTCAACACAAATACTAGTTTCACTACCTATTACTACTCAAACCATGTTTACTCCCCCTTTGGTGACTACTCAGCTTACTAATCTAAATCCCAATGGATCTATAGTGCAAACTCTCCTTCAATCTATAAATACCTTAGATTAAAAGTCCATAAATATTGAATAAAAGGATTTAAAGTCTCCTCATTCTATTGATTTATCAAGATGTGTTTCATAATCATCTTGCATCTGAGCTATATTTGCACCCCTTACCAAATAGTTTTGTTAAACCTAAGTTAAAATTTTATGATGGCAAGGGTGATCCTAAATAACATATTCAATCCTTATTTGTGGCATGTCTTGATTATGCCTCCAATGATAAAATTTTGACCAAATTATTTCAAAGGATCCTTAATGGTTATGATTTGAGGTGATTCTATGATTTACCAACTCAATAATTAAATGCATCCAAACCTCTTTCAAATCAGTTTTTGTCACACTTCTCTATTAAAATCACCAAAAATGTTTCATATGCCCAAATTACAAAGATCAAACAAGGAAATAATGAAATTATTAATCAATATGTATTAATGTACAATATACTATTGGCTAAAATGACCAATCTTATGGTAGATAAAAATATTCAAGATATTTTTAAGTAAGACTTGCTTTCTCCATTACATGAGTCCATTGTATTCCAAAAGTCCAAATATTTTGATGAATTATGCCACATTATTTGAGGCCATGAAATGAATCTTATTTCATTGAATAAGCTTAAATATGTATCAAACACACCAACTACATCGAAATCTAATATTAAGTTTACTATCAAACCAAGTTATAAGGTTAAACCTCTTGATCCTAAAAAGGAAACAACCACCACAATTAATGAAATATCGTAGTAACCTAATTGACTTGTGTTATCTGATTCACCATAGAGATAATTTGCACATTTATCTAAGTATCCCAATTAATTGATCATGTAGATTTTAGAGTGACCTCATATCTCTACATTATCCTATATAGGTTGATATGAGTAGATCTCTACCTACAAGGTGTGATTCAAATACTTATTATGACTATCATGAAGGCCCTAGGAATTCTATGAATATATGATTTACCTTGAATCATAAAATTTAATACTTCATCAATGACCAAAATATTACATTTGATGATCCACCAAAGGAATCATGTTCACAACCTGGTGACCACAAAAAATAGATATTTAAGAATCCTTTATAAGAACATTCTAAGAAACATTCAAAAGTGAAAATGGCATATAATTTAGATCCACATCCTTATCATTATGACCACCCATTGTATGGGATTAATATTACCTATAAGTGGCATATACCATCTATAGTGTAGAGACCTTATATTAGTTTTGATGATAGTTATATTAGGGATGATGACTAAGATCTTCATTCCTTATTTATTTGAACATACCTTGACCACTAGCCTATACACAATGTTATGATTGACAATGGTACAAGTGAGAACCTTTGTAGTATGACATTACGTACACATTTGAGTTGTAAATATCATGATTTAAATCCTTCAACTAGATAATTTAGAGAATTTAATGGGACCTCACAACACTTATTGGTGAGTTAGACTTACATTTATAAGTGAGTCACACACATGTGGTTACTACCTTCTCAAGTATACCTTCCACATGTGTCTTTGATATGTTATTGGGACAACCATGGATAATAAAATTTGAAAAATACCTTATATAGTGTATTGGTATATCAAATACATTAATGGAAATATGTTAATTATAGTTTTCATAGTTTTATATGAGCATCCTCTTGACAAATAAAAATTTACACCCAGGTAGTTAATTATCAAACCTCATAAGGTTTATAATTCATAAAATGGTAAATAATAGGAAATCCCATTTCCTTGGTGGCTAGTACTTGAGCAACCATTGCATTATAGATCCATAGTGGGTTTCATAGAATTATCGTCTACTACACACCATATTCAAATATCTAGAGCACTTACACATATTATTATTACTACTATTCCAAAGAAAACACATAACATTCAATGGTGGATTCAATGAACCACTACTCTTACTATTTATTCATGACCACATATTCCTATTATACATACATAGAGCATGACATATTCTATAGTGATAAATATTTCACATATAAATGTTTCTTATAAGTACCACCAATTTATTGCACTGGGTTCTCAGTGGGGAGATACCTATGAGAATACATTGTATGAGATCATAGGATAGTTATTTATTTTCACATTATCCATAAATACCCAAAAAATTAAAAACTTAAAAAATGAAAAAATATTTTTAGCATTTACATATTCTATTAGCTCCTTGGTATATATTTTGTTGGTTCCAAGTTGGTATATGGTATGTAATTATTATATATATACACATGTTTCACACATATTTTGAGTATGACACAAGCATACACCGATACATGAGCTATGCACTTTTTGATGTTGGGATTTCCATATATTCATGTCATATGGACATTGGGGGCATCCAATTATTTGAATATGATACATATAAGTTATATCATTTTATGGTCACTTTAAATTATCATGTTTGATCCTATTTATGTACACATGACTTTATCCATGATTATATCTATTGCATTATACTTTATATGCTAGGTAATTAATAGTTTTTAATAACACATATTACCCAAGTACTAGTAATACATGTTATGTTGGTTGCTTATATTTTATATTATGAAATTCTTTGAGAGTCTTGTTTCACCTATTTTAACATTTGAATACACACCATTTTTTGTGGTCCCCATGTCTTTGTTTCTTATTTTACATTTGAAAATTTCATACCTTGATGTATGTTGACATTTAAATATGTCATTCCTTACTTTGTGTACATTTGACTAAGTCATGTCCCTTAGATTGTGTAGTATTTGAACATGCCCCTTGTTTGAGGTCTCCTTGGACCACTATTTTTTTATTTAATTTTTAGTGTTCTTATGTGTGTGATTGATTTCTTGTTGAGTTTTTACTATTAACATATATATGTTTCCATGATATAAATCATGAATCATAGGACTTGGTCTGATCACATTATTCTTACTTCTATTATATCTACCTAGACATGTTTCTTTTATATGCTACATGGTTCATATATAGATTATACAATTATCATATCCTTTTGAGGTAAGGTGACTGCCCATTTCTACTTCCCCTCACCTCAAAAGGAGGCATATTAGTGGGGGCATGCCATAGAGGAATTATTTACACATTTCTTAACATATTCATATTGAAATGGGGGCATGTTTTGAAAACATGTTATCCACTTTTATCACAATTTAAAATTCAATTGGGGCATGTTTGGGAAACATATTCTCCACACTTATTCAGTATTCAACATACCCAAATTATAGTGGGGGCATGTTTTATAAATATGTCCTCCACATAGAAACTTATATTAGTTTTAACATTTATCCATATATAATGGGGACATGTTTTGGAAACATTTTATCCACACTTAAACATTTTCAAATTGTCTAAATTACATAGTTATATGATTCAAATACACATTTATGGCATAATTCTATACATTGATAGCATTGTTATACATAGTTTTAACATGAGACATATCTAAGGTTCATATTATATGTAATGTGTACCTAATATTTAAAAAAATGTTATTTTAATAATTTAAACACTTTTATGGATTGCCATCACTGACTAGAATGGACTATTGCAAATTGTATTGAGCCAATCTATTGTAGTAGTTGGTTTGATTTTTGGTATGGTTGAGGTGATTTAATCACTCAATATTACCATGTTTATAGGTTGAAATTTATTAATCATTCAACCTCACCAAATTTTTAGCATGATTTGACTTGGTTCACCCACACTCACCAAGTTATAAGTATAATTAGGTTGCATGGTTAAGATAAATTGAAAAACTAGGTGAAAAGTCATATTTTATCCAAAATTATGGGCATGTTTCCTCCAATATATATATATATATATATATATATATATATATATATATATATATATCTCTAGATACATGCACTTTAAAAATTTTATACTTTTTACTAATCAAATATCTAATGATTTATAATGACATATCTTTTAAATTTAGATTTCTCAAAGGCAAGACAACTATATCGATACATAGGTATACTTCTAAATATTGTTCTTTTCCAATGTTATTCATTTCAATTATTTTAATTTCATAGTGTATTCACTAATTATATACTATAAGCAACTCTTGGATATAGGTCAGTCACCAGAAAAGCACTCAAGTTTGACTTAAGTAAAGGCAATATGTGTTATACACACCTAGGTATGCATTTATTTTCCTTTAAAATACAAATTTTATTACTATATTAAGGGGGAATGTAGACTATTTATAAATTATATATCACCTTAGTATTTTACACTTGGAAAATACATATCATGGATGTACCTTTAACTTGTATGCCACTTACACTACCAAAAAACTCACATACAGTATTTATTTATACCTATTTACTTATATCTTAGTCTGAATAATGCCATTATAATGACCTAAGACTTTTATCTTTCCCATAGTGCTATAAAATTATTTATTCACATATCTATAAGTTTTAGACCTATACCTACTTTATGCTTCCTAGACACTTGTGTCCCAATTAGACACCTACATTGATGCAATTGTCCTAACCTAACGTAAGTGTTTAGTGCCTTAAAGTCATTCAATTTGAAACTAAAATGTATTCCTATGGTCGACCTAAGTGATTTTATGTGATATATTATCGAAAGGTATTGGTATAAATACAAGGTCAATCCTCATTCATTCCTCACCTAGCACACACCAAATAACTCACAATGAAACTTAAAAAAGGCATTAAATCAATCACTCAAGTGAGAAAAGATTCCCTATTTTATCCTATTTCCATATCAATCATAGGGAAACCACATCTACATGTATTAATTACAAAAAGAGAATCACATGAGCCATATTTTCTAAGTTAAAAGTTAGGTCATAATATGTACTTGATTATTACACTTTGCATGATTTAAATGCAATCCAACATGTAGAGGAAAATTACATAAGTATAAGTCCCTATTTAAAACATTGGATATGTATGTAACACTCATTGATAGAGGAGTATTTTGGGAAACTCAACACCATGTGAACACTAACCCATTTTTCCCATAACTAATATGAAGATGAAGAACTAGGGATTTACCATTTGTCAAGGAGTGATAGTCCATGAACCATATCTCAATACACCAAAGTAAAGATAACATAGAACCCAAAAACATCTAGGTGGTCATATCTAGTTTCAATATGTATTCTATACTAGACACCTATGTTTGATCTAAATAGAAGAATCGATGTAACCATCCCAAATTGATGCAAGTGTCTAAAAATACAAAAGGAATTTCTCTAGAATTTGATAATTGATCCAAAATTATTTTCCATCTGATGTTTTTCCTATTCCAAATCTCGTATTATCATCAAAATTAGATAAGTATCATGTTTTCATTATCATTACAATATCTAGCACAATTTTAATTTTAATTTTAGACATATCTCAACTTAATAAATTAAGTATATTCTTTATTTGAGTTTTGAAATTAATTAGATTACTATAGAGATATTTTATCACACTTATACCCTAGGCTACTCTACAGCTTTAGCCCTGTATTACTTAATCTATATTTTAGGGTTAACCACACATATCTCACAAGATCAATGTAATATACATCATGAATATAAACAATTCATAATATAAAATATAAAAGTATATCATCACAAATTAATCAACCCTAAATTTATGTATCCTCATGACACATACTCCCTTTTGTCCCCTCTATATGCTTTAGTGGCCCCATGGGACCTAGTATCAAGGGATGTAGGAGATGATGTATTTATAACCCTTAGGTCAAAGTGTGGTGTGTCATCAACCTTGTTTATCTATAAGCCATTCTTTTTGCCTCTTAAACCTCAAAAGTAGGTACCCTATCCTCTACTATTATGGTCCCCTCATACAAACTAATTTAATAAGCTACATCATCCTTATCCCAAAGGATCTCAAGGATAATCTAAAAAATACATATCTATGTAATTACATCATAAATTATATCTCAATCCTTTTTGAGCCTCTATACATATACCTTGGCCTTATCTCTCTTGGAATAAATCCTTATCATCTGAGCTACTTCTACCTTTAGTGAGGAAATATATGACTAAAGGACTATGCTTTGTGTATCTATGTCCATCACTTATTATTGTAATTAGGTAAATATATCTTATAGGTTAGCTATCTTTGCCATCCTTTAAGGATTATATTCCTATAACATATATGTATCCCTACTTTCTCTAGTTATCCCTAAAGAGACAATATGACCTTAGTTCCCTTATCCCCATCTATATATATTCAAGAAGTCTTATCATGTGCACCTATGATCTCATTTTATAGCTTTGGGTATATGATTATATTAATTTTACCATTGGCCTCATCCTATAAATACACATCCATCAGTGCCTAACTTTATCCCCATTTTGGTAGTTGTAGTTTCACATGTCTTAGGGTACCTTAAGGCACTATCAATATCTTCAGTTGAACCTAGTCCCACCATGTTGTGTATACCACTATCACTCTTACATCTATTATTCCTCCTCCATAATCCCAAATAACTCATGTTACTCTAACATAGTTAAATATACCTAGGTATATGTCTATAGGATTCTCTCATGTACTGATATCTCTGTACACATGCATAAAGAAGATCAAACCATCAAGAACATCCTATTTCATACCAAACTAAAAATAAACTTGGTATACCCCATACTCATCAATAATGTGTTCTTATACTCCAGTAATGAAACATATCATGTCATAAACATAAATTACCAACCACCACTTCACCAATAAATCTAAAACTATAGATAAGGTTGCCAGATAAAGTCCCCTTCTCCCATATCATTTATCATCCTCTAGTAATGATAAATGTCTCATCTAACATGTACAACTAGATCCTATCTAAACCCATATAAATGTCATATTATCCTCTATAATCCATACCCATTTTGGACCTAAGGCATGTTTAATCACAATGTGTTTTTAGGCCTAGGCCTAGAATAATGTAGAAGCACCAATGATATGACTTTATTGATATGTAACTATGTGAAGGTCTCTATATAGTTAGGCTAATACAGTTAGCCCTAAAGTAAAAGTAGTGGTATTGTTAATCATGTATATTACCATCCCACATAGGACCATAAAGTAGTATAAACCACTCTTATTAGGTAGCATGATGCCACCAATAATGGTCATAAGCACTACAACCTCTTTATCAATATACATTGGTGGTGAGCTCACCTCTCGTGGTAAGTCATCTCTTCAAATTTATATCAATCTCTCTAACAAACCAATTTTGAATATATCATATACCATTAGCACATTTGTTTACCTAATTAGGTCCTCTAGAACTACCATTCATTCTATAGGGCCACTCTAGTATAATGATCACCCTCTCATAGGCAATCTCAAAATTTAACACACCCTCCATTATGACCAAGGTCTCCCCTATGGGTATGTGGAAAGTAGACATATTTTAGTGTCATATCTTTATTATTACATTGAATTAGGCTCTATTTACTCTAATCTTTGGCATTCAAGTGACATATAATAGACCCATAACCTAAAAAAAGAGCACATATCCTTAGTATAGATCTTCCCTGTCCATAAATAATTTGAATAAAACTCACACATGAAAAATACCTAAAGTTACTCCTATAATCAAAGATAAGTCAACATGAATCACTAACTCTATCAATATCAATCTATCTAACACCTATATAGAAAAAATATAGTTTATTCTTATAGAAAACCATCATTTTGAGTAATCCTATCATTATATTCCTCAACCAATTCAAACACTTCTTTTCCAAACATACCTCATCTTTTCCATGTTGGAAAATTTATCACTTTCCTATCATTTTCATCATTTTCAGGGTATTTTCACCATTTTGGGTGGCATTTTCATCATTTCCCCTTCTTTCTAAATTTAGGCATTTCCCACTTTTAATTTATATTTTATATTTGTAAGTATTTCCCACTCCAAATTGGCGATTTTATTATTTTTGGGTGACCCTCCTATGTTATCATCATTTTGGGTGACACCACTATTACATATGGCATTTCTATCATTTCAACTGGCATTTTTCTATTTTCATAGGTAAAACTATTAATTCTGCTTTCACCCATAAATAGTGGATTCATAAATTCATACATATTACTAGAAATAAATGTAATTTAATTCCAAAAGTAACCAATGCTAAGATAACTTATCGAATTCCCGTGCTTTGATGGTTGCCTATGCTCTCTAACCTACTCATTGATATGACTTTATCATGTACATTGAGATATTCTTCACCACTATATCTTACACAAAACTAGAGTTTAATATTTAAAAATGGGAGGGTAAAAATTATTAATTTTTACCCCCCAAGGGTGAATATTAGCTTGCAATTTGAAAAATTTACCCCTACTCCCCATTATCATTCTGATCTTCCTTGGATCCTTAGTTATGACTCTGTTGACCATTTTTCATTCCATTTATTCTATATTAATATTTATTTCAACCTTTTATTCTATGGAGCATGTTTTTTCCTCATTTTAAGGGCATATCCATTTTAATATTTCTCTAATCGTTCCCTTGAAAGGGAATCTAAGGCTTATCAAACACCCTCTGGGGCATCAATCTAAACATGTTGATTTAGAAATTTAGTAACTATAAATACATTATTCTTCAACATTTAAAAAATTATTGTTAACAATTTTTCCATTATTTTAAAAATGTCACTTTTCCTTATGTTTCATGATGCCTTCTCAAACAGGGTCAAAATTTAGACACTCCACTTTCACCACTTCCATATCTAAAATATAATCAGAATGATTTTCTATAATCACACTCAAATTTAATCATAAATCATTAATTAATCCAATTTACCCATGAAATGATTGATTTTTTCCAAAATTGGAAATGGCATGTTCCTAATTGGGGAAATGCATCGTAATGTCATAACAATTTTATAAAACACAGCCCAAATGAACCTAAACCTTTAAAAATGTTATTATGAGGCAATTAAATAAACATTTAATTGGAAAAAATAACATTGTAAAAGGTCACCATTCCTCTAATGGTTAATTGATTACTTGATTAATTAACCTAAACATTTTTTAATGCAAAATTCATGGATTTTTAGAAAGTTATTTTATCTAAAATAAAAAATCCTTTTATTGCCTCATTTTGGTGAAATCACATGGGAAATTAAATGGGAAAGTAGAGGAGTGGAATCAAGATCTTACACTATGTTATACCTTATTACACACTCTTCCTTATTACACCCTCTTACATAATCCAAAAGTGGCCATGATTGCACTTTTATTCAAAATCTCTTCTACACTCCAAATTTCCTTCAATGGACCCTCTTACATTTCCAACCTCTAATATTGATGAAGGTGAGTACTTGTTCCTATCCATCCATTTCAAGATGAATATGGATGGTTTTCATTGATTTAACAAGTCTATAAATTGAAGGTCCCCTCTCCATTATAAGTAAGCTTCTTGAATCTAAACTTACTCTACCAATATACCTAAGGATACTCAAAATTATCAAGATAATTCTTAATAAAAATCAAGTGTAGACAATGGAAGATGCTTCTTTCATGGAGATTAGACATTGCCAAAGACCTCTAGTTTTATCACTCGACTAAATAACTCTTTAAACTGGTAAATAAAGGAAATCTTTTAAGGAAGGTATACAATGTTTATGTTTTATATTATATTTGATTAACCTCTTATTTAGTCTTAATCAAACATATTGAAGGGTATTAGGGTGTTAGTCTCATTAATTTTTTTTGATGTGTATTCTCTAATGGTCAAACTAACCCTCTTTGGATCCCTCTCTCATACCTAGTGCATGTTTTGGGAATGTTTTCAATGTATACTTATTTGGGGTTTCACTATATTACTATTTTACCCATATTTGAGTTAGTTTTAATTTCAATGGGTTTTTATAATTCAAAATTAATAGTCTTCCATTTAAAGGGTTCCATAAGGCGTTTTACATATATAACTTATCAATTTGTCACTAGTATAATAAATAAAATATTACTACTACTAGCTCAACACCTATATTTATATCAAGTTTATACATATCACATATATATTTCATATTTGAACCAAGAGGAGGACATAAGTGAAGATAATTTAGATTCACAGTGCATATAATCTAGTCACACACACACACACAAAAACACACACACATTAGATAAATAACTACATTGGCTTGTGTTCCCTGTTTTAGGGATATGTAAGCAATATTAATTATGGTTTAGATTATTATAAAAAAAACTCATAATTAAATAGCACACATAAATAAATAATTCAATTAGATGATTTATTTAAATATATTTGAGAGATATTTATACAAAATGCTTGATCCTATGAAGTAAGATTGAAGTTTTATCCTTCACAATATTCTCTTCACTTATCTTTCATCCTTTACTCTCTCTCTCAAGCTTATCTACATGTGTTGGTTTACCGACCAAAAAAATCACTTACATAATATGTTTTTACTTTATACACACCTATACAAATGTGAGAACTAATGTTAGAATATTCTTAACATCCCCAGCCCCAGCACCACCCCACCCCCCCCCCCCCCCAAAAAAAAAAAAAAACTCTAATTATTAAAAATTGATTTAAGTTTAATTTCTAATATAGGAAAAAACTATAATTAGAATTCAAATCGATTAAAACAAATCTTGACACTTTTGGATTTTTTTTTTAATTTGACACATATAAACTAATAACTAACTTAAACAAAAAATAAATATTTTTCTTTCTAATCATTTAACTTAGATAGATAAAAGATCAATCCTAATGACATATTTGGAAATATGAAGTGGTATTTGTTCACCACAATTGGGAGAGGATGGTGCATCGACACATGCACCATGAGGAATTTGTAAAATTAGAATATGTCTTCCATGCATAATGCATTTGAGTTGAGATCTAAGCAGATAAATTATATAAAATCCATTCAACCTTGTATTTTAAAAAAAAATCAATATAGCCATGCTAAGATGAATGAATACATAGCTATGTATATCTCATAGGCAATTCAATATGGTGGACATCTATCAGGTGGTTGTTGATAAGCCTAATGCTAATGGTGCTTGAATGAAGATAGGTCTATGTGATAGGTCTATAGAAACCAAGTGTGGATGCATGAATTGATTTAGAGAAGCCTCTATAAATGACATCTAAAATAATTCACCTTGAAGACAAATAATTCAATGATGCAAGAATCTATTAACATATCTAAATATCTCATTAAGAACATGCCTTTGTACTTCACTCAAGCATCCATGGAAAGTCTCACAATTGCACTGATGACAAGCATTTATAGAGATAATACATGAAAGGGTTATCCATTCAATATTTAATTGATTATTCATATCAATTTCCCATATGTATAATGGCTCTGATACCAGATATTAATTATGGTATAGATTATTATAAACTAAACACTCATAATAAAATCACACATAGAAAGAAAAAATTTAATTAGATGATTATTCAATTATTTGAGAGATACTTATACAAAATGATTGATCCTATGAAGTATGATTAAAGTCTTATGCTTCACAATATTATCTCCACTTATTTTTCATCATTTATTCTCTCTCTTAAGCTTATCTACCTGAGTTGGTTTACCAACCAAATAAATCACTTACATAATATATTATTATTTTATACACACCTATAAAAATGTGAGCACTAATGCTAGAATATTATTAACAATAAATTCTTAGTTTAATGGGGTTTTGAGGCTAGCTCAATCTCTACCACTTCCCGATTGTAATCCCATTTTGAATTTGATATTTGTTTATTTTGTGTGTAGGACTTCACTAGGTTTTAAAAAAGAAAAGGTGAAAATATAGGAAGGATTGTGTGATCTCATATCTATGATAAGTTTACAAACATCTATAGGATAATCCAAAATTAACACTAGTTTACACTTATGTTTTAGGATAACATTGGAAAACAATGATCTATAAGGATAACAAAATAGTGCACCCCAATCCTATTCTATCAGTCTTGTCCCAAGTAGATATGAAAATATAAAATTTAAATCAAAATGTGTCTTAGTTAAATTCAAACATATATGTAGTCATACACAACTATTAAGTTCCTTTAAAAAATAATTTGATCATTTTTTCATTGTATTTTTATATTAAAACCCTAGTTGGTCAATATAATTTGTTTGGAAAGTATATGCATGCTTGAATGTCCATTTGATTATTCATTTGATTTACTCAATTATTTTTCATATTAGATTAAAACTCCATTAATAAAAAACTTGATAAAATGCCATGACCCTAAAAAAAATTCTGGTTCCATACCAAATTGGGGACTTTCCTAGGATACTTGAGAATAACTTAAACACATTTGTTTCAATTTATTTCTTGGTCCAAACATTGATCGTGAAGGAAAGGTCAAATAGTGACATTTATATTATGAAAAGGTAGGCAAATCTCATGATTCTCAAGTAAAAAATTATGCACTTCACCAATCTAACATTCACCTTAACATTTACTAAAATCCATTTCCAAACCACACTCAAAATCAAACACCTTCCCAACTAGCCACCGATGTTGTTGAAACCTTGATTAATCCTGACTCTTTTAATGATGATGAAAACCTAGTTAATATAAACATGAAGTTAATATTATTTATGTCAATCCTTATCCTTGTCAGTCTAATATTCTTTATTCTAATTACATAATGGTTCAAGATAAACCTATGCATATTTTTATGGATGTTGAATATGAGAAAATTATAGATTACATACTTTAAAATATATAATTAAACTATCCAAATTTATATCATTTTATTCTTTCAAAACTTTATCATTCAATGTAGTGTAATCCCATGCCTTCACAACTATATTGCCCATGTTGATATAGTTTATTTCTTTATCAGTGTCTATTTTAACTATACCTATGAATAAGGAATACATAGAGGGGAGGTTAGTATAGTGTTATTCCAATAAAATAAACTCAAAATAACACACTAAACACTTAACACCTCTTGCCTAGACACTAGGGAGAACATATGTAACAAACATACAAATGAAAACCCAATTAGATTACAAAAGAAATCATTATTTTACCTTCCTTGGAGCTCCAAATGTCTTGTTGAAGTGGCTTAATTAGTTTGTGCATCAAGAAGTCTTTTTCAATGAAGCTCCATTTGATCCTTCTTTCCTTGGCACCTTGGCTTGGCTAGTTGGCCTATGAATTTAGCATGGTAACATTACACTAAAAAAGCTTTATGGGATAAATCTCGCATAATGACACTACACTATCAAGACTTGGAGATCAATAGGTATGGGCTTATATTTATATCCTCCAAAGTTAACTCTCACCAAAGGTGAGTTAAGGTTGAGTTTAAATATGGAATAGGTTCAAACTAACCCTAGTTGAGTTGAGTCTAATTATAGTTGAGTTAAAAGTTATCATGTAATTATGATTTTCATTTACTAGGCAAGGATCTCAAATTAGATATTTTGAGATATTTTAGAAGAGCTTGATAATTCATAAAGGCAATGATGAAAAGACTTTATATTTTGAATTTTTGAATTTCCATTTTTAGATATTCATTAATTACAAATGTATAATTTTAGCTAAGCATTCATTCTAATTTAATTAGTTGATTTATTTTGATAAGAATTTTAGCTCTTTAAGAATCAATAGATACCCCACTTAATGGGTCCATAGGACAAACTATCAGTTGATAGGTCACAAGGTGATTGGGCATGAATCTATGAGATCTTACTATTGTGTATGATATAATAACCCCAATAGGGATGACTCAACATGATTTTGAGTATTGATGAATGATGTAAAACTAAAATTGGGATTTTTAATGATTCATAGGCTTAATTTGAAATGTTTGGTATAAATTAGTTTGAAGTCTAGTCAAAATCTAGTTTTGGATGGAATGGGGTGTCTATAGTTTTCCACTATTTGGTAAGGTGTTGTAATCTATATGCATAGTAATGTCTTTTCAAAGAATCAAAAGTTCCTGTGTGCCTAATGCCCCAATAGGAAATAGATGAGCCCTAGATTCCCCATCGAGGGAGTAGTTGAAAAAGAGGGTTAGTGATTGGGCCCTTGAAGGAATGACAATAATGGGACTAAAAAGTGAAAAGGGGTGAACAATATTTATTTGCCCACAAATAGTTATAATCAATGACATAGTGAGATGTCCCAATTTGGAAAATAAAAAAGATGGTTTTCCTAAAGGTGGTTATAGTCATCAACATATCAAGGTAAAAATATATTGATTTTCCCAAAGGTGGTTATTTTCATTAGCTAAATGAAAACATGTCCCAGTTGGGTAGATAGAGTTAATGATTTGACCAAATGTGGTTATAATCATTAGCATAATGAAAATGTGCCCTATTCAGTTAGATAGAGTTAATCATTTTCCCAAAGGTGGTTACAATCATTAGCATAATGAATATGCCCCAATTGGATAGATAGAGATAATGATTTTCCCAAAGGCAATTATAATCATTAACATCAATATAAGTTGAAACACAATGATTTCCTAAAGGTGGTTATAATTAGTGGAACTATAATTGAAACATTATAGAAAATGGAATATGGGGCTTATGAACTAAATTCATACTCACTAAGGAAGATTAATTTAGTACAAAGGAGAAAGATGGATTTAAGAAAACTACTAGTAGGGATATGCACATCCTAAATAACAAGGATTAAAATTCTTTCATGATTTAATTATTCTGTATTTGGGAACTGATTTGGATAGATCAAGGTTTTTTTAGGTAACCAAAGAGAATTACCATGACCTCATTAATTATAAGATTTCCTAAGCTAATTTTTGTTTTAACATGTGATGGTATGCAACATGATATAAAATAACATGATAACATATCCTAAATATGCATAAGGATTGATACATGGTCTAATAAACAAGTGAAAATAATGAACCAATGATAAAAACCATGATGACAATGTTGACATATGAATATGGATGGAATTAAGCATAATGCACAAGGAATCTCAAAATGAACACAAATATACTAAGTCAAGGTAAATCAACAAAAGAAAACAAACAGTCAAAATAAATAGATAAGAAAACAAAACACTAAGAAATAAAAAACACAACAAAAAAACAAGAAAAAAGTGAACAAACACAAACAATGGTCAATCAAAATGTTAGTGAAAATAGAAAACAAAAATAAATGACACAAAATTGAACCTATTTTATAGGGAAATAATGAATAAATAGACAAAATGGGGGGGAATAGAAGAAAAGGAAGAGGTAACTGAGCTGATTCTAGATACACTAGGCAAGTGGATATTGCCTACATAGTTCCATGGACACACAATCCAATGTGAAATAAGAGCCAAATTTAGTTCTCCCAAGATATAAGATATAAGAAAATGATGATAAAGAAGAACATGATTGTGTTATAGAGGAAATATGAGGATGATATCATAAAAGTGTGAGTGCATGTAAAATAGAGAATACTCACAAAATGGTGAGAATGTAAGATGAAGCTTAGTGGTCATTAATGTATCAAAGTTGAATACATAATGCACACAATAGAAACTTGTAAAATGGTTAGAGCATAAGGCTAAGGCCAATAAGGATGGGGAGACTAAATGACAAGTGGTTAATCATAAAATAACTAGGAGTCCTAAAATCCTTATAGAAAAGAAGTGGTTAAAAAGGAAAGAAGATATGAGTAAGCTAATCTAAAATACCCCTTATATCTAAGTTCCACCTACATAGTTTGTGTGAAATTGAGGCCGATGTAGTTCTCCTAAAAATGGGAGGAAAAATACCAAGGGGGTCTAAAAATAAATTGAATAAAGAAGATGGCCCATCCCAAAAAAATTTATGGCTTTATATCTCATGTGGAGATTATAAGCCAATTTTCATGATTTTGTAGATCTTTTAAAAATGTTTGTGGAATTTTTTATGTATCTCAAATAAATTGGGATTTCCAAGATATTAAATAGTACAAATCACAAAGCAAAAAAAGCATTCAAACTTTAAGTTACTCACAAAATGAAGAGAACATGGTAAAAGGGCGACTAAGCTAACCCCAAAATGAATCAAGAATTGCCTACATAGTCCCAATGGGACCTCAAGTCACTATAGTTTTACCTTACAGTGGAAGAATTTAACTAGGTAGTAACAAGTTATAAAATTAGGAAAATGGCATAGTATGGAAATATAAATGGCAAGGTGATATGGTTATGCATGGTAAAGGTGTTTCTCCTAATTTACCCATAGGTGGTTATAATTAGGAAATAATGGTAGAGGTCAAATGATACTAATTTGACCAAAGGTAGTTATAATTATTAACATGGTGTGGAATATTTATTTTCCCAAAGGAAGTTATAATTAGTAACACTGATAATGAAATGAAACAAGAAATGAAGGATGCAACTACCAAACTACTATCATTTTGGTCAAAAATATTGCCTCTGTCTAGAATAACAAATTAACTATTGAAAATTTATTAGAATCCCCTTGCTAAAGGTGATGAAAAGACCAATGGAATAGAATAAAGGTCAAAGGGTTTGGAGGGATGGTAAAAATAACTTTGGTTGATAGAAAAGGTATGATAGGATGGTATATAGTATGGTACAAAAAATAGTGTTGATATTATGGCACAATATAAATGAGCCTCATAGATAATAATATAGGTCTCTCAAGTGAGTAATGTTTGATATGTATGATGTTCATTGGATCATCAAGTTCATATACATATGGAGAAGTGATCTTGTATGTTATAGATCCATAATTTACAATAATGACATATAGGCCTATCCAAATGGAATTGAATTTGCCCTTCATCTTCTTCTCAACCATGATGCTCTTTTGGTTTTCTTTGATAATGTGATCACCAAGCTCCAACTATCTATGTTTGACCCACCAATTATATTGGACATGAAGTATATTTTGGTATGATTGAAGGCTATTGATAGTGGCCATGTGTTTTTCATCAAGTAACTCTATCTATTGTAGGTGAGCTACTCTATAATCTTCATCATCTAGGACATGTTTCAAAGAGATACGTAGAGAAGGTAACTCAACCTCAATGAGAAGAATGGCCTTAGTGCCATAGAATAGGGAATATGGAGTGGCTTATATTGGAGTATAATAATTGGTGTAGTATGCCCAAAGGGCATGGAAAATTTGGAGGTGCAAACTATGGCTAGCATCATTGACAATCTTTTTAAATATGTTAATAATGATTTTTTTGGATGCTTCTACTTAGCCATTACCTTGTGGGTAATATGAAGTATAAAATGTTGGGTGATATTTTACTCAACACAAAGTGATTTGACATCCTTTTTCTTAAATTATATACCATTATTATATATAATGTTAGATGAGATACCATATCAGTAGATGAGATTATTGAAGATGAACTTGGAAATTTATTTTCCAATCACATAAGTGAGGGGTATAGATTCATCCCACCTAGTGAAATATTCATAGTGGTAAGGATGTGTTTATGTCCATCATGTGAGGTAGGTTTAATATTCATAATGAGATAGAGTCCCCACATGATAAAAACCATGGTGTAGGCATCAATTTTAGTGTTTTGGCAAGGGCATGAATTAGATTGGCATGCCTTTTTCACTTGTCACACATTTTGACATAAGCAAATGCATTTGCTTCCATGGTTTGCCAATATTAACTAGTACGTAAAAGGTTTTTGGCTAGGACATCCCCATTGGTGTGGGATATACATACTCTTTCATAAAATTTTCATAACACTAATGTTGATTATGTTAAATTTAAATAATGAAGTAGAATTCTATCAAAACTATAATAGTAAAGGGTTGGGCTAAGTAAGGTATAGTGTGAGGCTTAGTGGGTAGAGGTCTTTTATTGTTTATGTGATAGGTCTAATGGATTAATATGGTTATGAAAGTAGTTAAATAGGTCTAAATACCATATAGAGATGGGACCAACAATATCATAGATCATTACGATGATCAAAGGCTCATGAGAAATTAGTAGAAGATTTTCAATAAGGAATTGATATTATTTTCCCTTATCAGTGTGGCAAATAAAAAAACCAATGGTGGCCTTAGCATCCACTATCCTTTTACTAGTCCTAGGTATGTGTTCAAATTGTATGTTGATGATTTATTGTTTGAGAATGTCCACCATGGCCTTATATGGCACCACCTTCTCATCTTTAGTCTAAAAGTGGTCTGTAACCTAATTGATGATTAAATGAGAATCACCATAAAATATGAGATGCTTAATATCCCATTGTATTGCCTAATGAATCCTTATAATGAGTGCTTCATATTTAACCATGTTATTAGTATAAGGAAAGATGATACAAAATGATTTAGGGATAAGTTCCCCCTATGGTGTAATAAATAATAGACTTACCCCTGATCCATTTGATGTGAATGATCCAACAAAATATAACTTCCAATGATTCTCCTTAGGAGGTGTTTATTTAGTCATATAAAATTTATAAATTGGTATTTTGAGTGTGGCTTGTGACACCCCATACATAGGTCCTTTTTACATGCTCTTACAACCATTATAGACACCTATTTGTTCATTTTTGGTCATTTAGAACCTTCTAAATAGTCATTTCAACTCAACCAAATAGTATTCCTTGTGTCAATCTTGTTCCCCTAGGTCTTAAGCCATAAGAAAAGAGCACCCCATTTAGACTATAGTGCCCTATAGAGAAGTGTCTCATTTTCAATGGTCTTATCTATTTGTACTTTGAGCCCCAATAATCATTTTCATTTGGTCTTTATCCTTAATTAGTTCAACCTAGCATGAACACGTCTAACCCATGACCGATTTTTACATATAAAATCCCACTCAAATATCATTTACAAAAGAGGTGACCAAACTTACAAAGAAGGCAAGAATACAAACAAATCACTAAGGAAAACTTCCCTATTCTTTGCACACAATCACCCAACATAGATACAAACCTAATCAAATCCTCATACTAGGCCCTAGCCACCTCAAACACTATCAATTTGGAATTTACATCTACATCACACTATTACACAAAGCAAACTAGTTGGGAGAACTACATATGGCTTGATCTCTCTTATAGTATTACATGATGGAGGGTTAGGGTTTGAAGACAAAATTAGCTCCACAATAAGTTCTGTTAACAACTAACACTTGATTTTTCATAGGCATAATCATATAGGTACAATGTAACTACCCAAAAAGTTTTAGGTCTCTATGATCAGTTTGGACAATAGTGGTAGGAACAGACAACAATGTTAGGTACCAAAACATCCTCTTTTTGGTGTTCCTATCCTTTCAGCCAATGAAATCCAAATTTAGATTTACAACACCTTACCAATCATGTATAGCCATTTTCAACTTTTGTAATATCCATCTCAATCTATTTTTTAGCTAAGTTGCATTTCTTATTACTTATTGCTATTTATAGAAAGGTGAAAAAGATAAATAATTGCATAAATTAGGACTATATTTATTACTATAGTCTATACTAATTTATCAATATAGATCCTTAGATAAAATAAGAATAACACTCTATTATTCCCAAATAATTTAAATTTTTTTGTGAACTTGACTTCATTTTCACACAAAAACCCTAAAAACCCTAAGAAAAATTATCTACTAATTTTAACAGTAATTTTTTTATTTTTCCTACACATAAATCATAATTTCACATTTAATTATTAAAATTCACCATAGTAATTTTAAAAAACATTTTATTTTAAACCCTAGTTGAATATACTAGGTCCCTTTACTTCTTGAGGTATCACCTTACATCTAAATAAATTTAATTATTATTTTATCATAGTAATTCACAAGTGCTACTTTCAAAGACCTAAGATGTCTCTACTAGGTCTAATGATGTATATGAATATAGAATTTTTTGATTCTTTAATGAAAAGTTTTATCATATGCCTTGTATGCTTAATTCACTTCTTCATAAGTAGGAACACATGCATGTTCTTCCTTTTATTGATCAACTTTACATATATTTTTTTACACCTCTTGCCTCAACTCCTTTGGAGCCTCTATCCCATGCTGAGTCATGATGCATGGTCCATTTTTATCCTCCCTAGGTCACTATCCATCACTAGAGAGCCCAGATGACACCCTTTGTCCCTCCACCACCTTGATCTATTGATTATCTTCACTCTCCTCTAATAGATACTACTATCCCTATATGTTTAGTAGATAATGTAGTTAGAGCTATTAATTGACGTATCACCATGCCTCCTCTCCCTAGTTATTAACCCCACCACCCTCATAATCCCTCCCACCCTAGGCCCAACCTAATTACATAGGTAGATCCATAAAGGGCATATGATATTTTAATTCAACTGAGAAACACACCAACTAAAACTTCCATGTTAAAATTGATTTAGAAAGCAAATGTGTTCAAGGACATTGTTTATAAAGAACTCACTCAGAATTTTATGCCCATTAATTAGGAGCCTTCTTATTTTGCATCACTGCTCAAGACATTAAAAACTATAGAAGATGTTATTTCTTTTGATCATGAGGACATGCCTTATCAGATAGTTATTGATCAAAATTTACCACTATTCATACAAGCTCAAGTCAAAACCAATGAAATTAAAAGAGTTTTAGTTGATAATAGATTTGGAATTAATATATGTAATATTGGATTTTTACAAACCATGGGTGTATATATTCTTCCATTCAGAAGTCATATAAGAACATTAGAGGGTTTGACTATATACCATGACAAACATTAGGCACCATTGCTTTAGATATCATGGTAGGCACTAAAACCCTCTCTACACAGTTCTAGGTCATGCCAAGTCTTCTTCATTATAATATTTTACTTTTGATGACTTTGGATACATGCTATGGGGGTTATTCCTTCCACTGTTCATCGATGTTAAGTTCCTTCATGAAGGATACCTATACACATGTCAAATTGATAACCAACCATTTAGATAATATAGAATTATAGAGTCATATTAAACTATTTTTTTAGATGAGACACTTCATATCATAGTTCAATCACTACCTCATCACATCTCTCTTGACTAGATACATACATATGAGGTAGGAGAGACTAGAACATCTTGCACTCTTCCACTTACAATTATTTCCTCAGCTCTAGATACTCAACTAGTTATAATAACTTCATCCATTCTAGCTACTCCATTAGTCATAGTTCTTACCCTTATTACAATTACGTAATCACTGACAGTAGTTTTAGTAGTCCTATTTGGTTCTATAGATACATATATTCAAGAATTCATAGTCATTTCACTAGTTACAAATACTCTCACAATGCCACCATCTCTCCTACTTTAGTTGATGAGATTACCATATCATAGTTACCCCTTAGAAATTCTAAGTTACCATATGTGAATGATATTGATATAAATTCCAAGGCTATTTTAAATGATGATATGACACCCACACTCATAGATGACTATTTGTGTGGATTGAGATTTACACCAGTTAGCCTAAGAGAGTATCAAAATGAATCTAGAGCCCTCATCATACATCCTACATCATTCTTAGC
Organism: Torreya grandis; assembly: GCA_037957365.1. NCBI lineage: Eukaryota > Viridiplantae > Streptophyta > Pinopsida > Cupressales > Taxaceae > Torreya > Torreya grandis. The sequence continues at coordinate 1,309,352 of JARHVA010002364.1, forward strand.
ATCTTTCACTACACTCTCAAGATATACTCCACATTCAAGGGCATAAATAGATCACTTGGTACATATAGTTCACATGGTTACCTCTATGGATATAGAGTCAGTCATTCAGATTCAAGTGGGAAGCACACAACATCAAAGATAGATTATGTTATAGATGTTACTTCATTATGGATTAATCACACTACCTATAATATGACATAGATAAATTAGAAGGTTATCATGCTAGGATAGTCACCCATTTTGTCTCTTTCATAGAATCACATGACATGACAAAGACTCATTTATAACTTTATAGTAGATACTAGATAAAATATAGGTTTAAGGTACTATATATATTATATCACCATGAGCACTAGCTCTACCACTTCCATTGAGGTTGCCTTCTACTAGAGATAAATGCCCCAGAGGAGAAATGACATATTCACCACTAGAGAGACCCTCAATTCACATTCAAAAAGATGACACCACTATGAGTGATAGATCTTTAACCACATAAAGATCACAAATCTTACTAACACCTAAAGAGATAGCCACCATGTAGATAGAGCCTACATCATATGATGATGATCTTGAGGAATTTGATGATGGATGTGATCCCTTCCTCCATCTCCATCCCCATTAGGATCCATCCTTGACCCCTTTATCCCCTCTAACATAGTATTTTACATCATTGTGTCCATATTGCTTTACTCACATTATTTTATAAAGTTTATTTCTACTTGTACAAATTTATCAACTTACTTGTATATAGTTTCTTTCTACTTGTACATAATTTATTAGCTTACTTGTACATAATTTATTTTTAATTTCTTTTACATAGTATCCTTATGATTACTTGTACATAGATTATTTAAAATACCAAAAAAAATACAATATTTCAAAATAACAAAAAAAATATAACATGTAAAAATACAAAAACATTCAAATAACTCAAAACACCCAAAAAAATTCAATTATAGGCATTATCCATGATTTACATTTCTACTACCATGCTATACCTACATTTTGTTGTTTTATACTATTGTTTGTAAATTTATCTACATTTCCATGATTCACTTGATCTTTTTTGAGTGTGTGTAGTGACACCCAGATCTTTGATTGCTTCACTCTACCAATTGAGGGGGTACACTACTTATACATTCGAGACATACATCAACATATCTACCCACTAGACACATCTTCTACATGACTACACCATCTAGGTTATGTAATTCCTACATTACACACTCTAGTTATCATGTTGATGTACATTACTTATTAGCTTGCATAGATTATTCTATCGACACTCACTAGTATATAGCACTTGTGTATTTCTTAGCATCTACCTAGTATTTTACTACATGTTTTTCATACATTCACTTATTTATTTGATCATTTATACGTGATAGTATTTATATCAGTTACATACCTTCTTTTCTTGCTTTAATTAGCTAGATGTGATTGCATTTCTCAGTTCTTATTTTGTTACTTGTGTGTGCCTTAGGATATTTTCCAATGTCCTTTGCTTGTACTGTTGTATGTGTTTGTGGCTCTCATTCCAATCTTTATTTTTTGAAATTGTATGTGTATGTGGGAATTTGAACATGCCTTGTATTCTTTATTTCCTAGTTTGAGTGACATGTACCCATGTCCCTTGTTTGCTTGGCCCCTTGGCCTCTTTTGTATGCTTTTTGATTCTTACCTTGTGTGTTTATTATCTTGTTTGAATCTCAATTGTTTGCAATGCCATGATCCACATCTTGTATTATCTTACCTTCTTGGATTCCATGATGGACATCATGTTCTATCCCTCCTTGACAAATAATTAGATTTCTAGTTTTAGTTCAATTACTACACATATTATTACGTTGTTACATATATCTAGGCATACCCCTATTGATCTAATAATATCCAACACAAACTATGCTATATCTTGAGACATATTTTTTATCATCATTGATATATCATGTATTTTGTAGCATAACACACTTGTAGGGATCTTTATTCTAAGGGTAGTCATTATAGGGTCTTCATTCTTACCCTCAAAAGAGGGGGAAATAAATATGAATTTTATCATAGAGATCAGAGCCATTTACCAGTCAAAATAAATTTTCAAAACACTCAAAACAATAATCAAAATTCAAAACATGTATAATATATCAAAAAAATAGGGATGAATATAAAAAAACCATCATAAATAGTAAAGGACAAGAGTACCCCATTCATATTACAATGCCCTACAACAAAGTGTCCATTTTTCGATGCTCCTATCCAAATATCCTAAAACCCATAATTTTCAAAAATAAATAGAAAGGTAAGGTAAAATATAAGTTTTTAAATCTATAGTCCAATTTAGATTAGGTAGTTTTAGTATAGTTTTACTTATATTATCTATATATAGGGGATATCATGCATGAAATGATGGCTCTTGCTTCTAGTTTTAGATTGGACACTTGGTACAACTTCTAGATCAGAATCCATGTTACATACACTAGTGATTAGGGGTAAGGTGTATGGCACATTTTCCTTCCTTTCTTTCTAATTCATTATATTACCTAGGTATCCTCAATAGTTATGTGCCTTATTCCATCTATAGGTGAATGGCATCATTTTATAGTGGATTTTATATAAGCCTAGTTCTCAATTTTGGAGAGGCTTTCATACAAGCCTAATCTCCACCTTTCGAAGTGGCCAAGATTGGCCTAGTTATTAATACACATTCAGATATCCATGCCACATTATTAGATTATATAAAATTCATGGGATTCATGATCCATCTCATATGACACACATTTATATTGTTATCAGTTCATAGTTCACACTTAGTGGGAAATAATGGAGCCAAAGGACTAGCTAGGCTTTATATTCTTAAGCCACCTACTTAGAGGGATTGGACACATGTCTAACCATTGATTAACACATGCATCATCACATAGATTCACTACATAGTGGGTGATGATGGAGCCAAAGGACTAGCCTTTGTATTTTTAAGCCACCCTTGAGGAATTAAGTACTTAGCTCCATTAATGATATTACTCTGGGTACATCACATATCCATCATCACTTAGCATCACTCAACATCACTCAACATCAAAATAGGTTTTATATTGGTTCATGCACCCAGTGAGGTGTGTTATTTCCTTTCTCTTCCTCTTTTTTTTACCCAACCTTTGTATGTTCTTATATTAGACATAACATGTCTAATAAGAACTGATCTATTCCCTATTTTTTTTATAGATTTATGCTTCACGTTGTGCTCTATATGCACACTCAAAATCACACATCCTCATGGGCTTCACCCCTATAGGTAAGTTTAGGAATGCTATCTATTTTTCCTTCATCATAGTATTTTGTTTTACTACATCACTAGAATAAAAGGAGGGAAAATATAGTCATATAAAATGTCCAAATTGGTAGTTTGAGTGTGGCTTGAGACACCCCATCCATAGGTCCTTTTTACATGATCTTATGACCCTTATAGACACCTTTTTATCATTTTTAGTCATCTAAAACCTTATAAATGGTTATTCTACCTCAGATAAATAGTATTCTTTATGTCAATCTTGTTCCCCCAAGTCTCGATCGTATAGGATAAGAGCACCCCATTTGGACTATAGCACCACATAAAGAAGTGTCCCATTTTCAGTGGTCTTGTCCATTTGTACATTGAGACCTAATGGTCATTTTAATCTAGTCTTTATACTTAATTATGTTAGCCTAACATGAATACATCTGACCCATGACCAATTGTTCCCTATAAAATTGCACTCAAATCTCATGTACAAAAGAGGTGACCAAACTTACAAATCAAGTAAGAATAAAAATAAATCACTAAGGGAGAACTTCCCTATTATTTACACATAATCACCCAACATAGATATAAACCTACTCAAATCCTCATACAAGGCCATATCCACCTCAAACACTATCAATTTGACATTTGCATCTGCATCACACTATTTCACAAAGCACACTATGTGGAAGAACTACATATGGATTGATCCCTATTTAGAGTATTACATGATGGAGGGTTAGGGTTTGAAGACAAAATCAGCTCCATAATGAGTTCCATTGACAACTAGTGCTCAATTTTTTATAGGCACACTCACATAGGCATAATGCAACTATCTAGAAAGTTTTAGGTTTCTATGATTAGTTTGGAAAACAATGGCAAGAATTGCTAAGATCATCAGACACCAAAGCATCCACTTTTTGGTGATCCTATCCTTTCACCCCAAAAAACATATATTTAGGTTTATGACACCTTTCTAGTATTGCACATCCAACATTAACCTTTGTATCATCTATCTCAATCTATTTTCTAGATAAGTTGTATTTCTTATTATTTATTACTATTTTTAAAAAGAAGAAAAAGATAAATAGTTACACAAATTAAAACTATATTTATTGCTATTATTGTACTAATTTATTAATCTAGACTCTTAACTAAAATAGTAATAACAATCTATTATTACAAATAAGTTAAAATAGTTTCAATGATGGTCATGATGGACTTATCTAGGAATTGAAAAGTGAGAGGTTTGGTATCTACAAGGGGAGCTTCAATGAGCTGATCTAGAAGTACCTGTCCCTTTATGTTGGAAGCACAATGATTTACAGGTGTGGTTGTTGGGGGGGTAAATTAGTCTTCAATTTTTTTTACAACTTTACTTTATCATCATGAACTATCAAAGTAATATAATGAATTAAAAACACATCAAGAAACATTTATATGAGCATGAGACAAAAGCATAACACATAAAACACTTATTTGAGTGGAAAAAATTTAAGGGGAATAAAACCCATTGATATATATATATATATATATATATATATATATATATATATATATATATATATATATATATATATATATATATATATATAAATGGAATATATTATTATAAGACAAACATAAATATTTAGTGAAGCATCAACTTCATATGGAGCATTAACCCCAACTCACTAAGCATCCATTTGACTAGGCTTTAACAAGCACCTACTTGCAAGGAGGTACCAACCCATAGATGAATACAAAAAAACTTAGTCACCTAATTTATTTTATAACCTTCATATCACATTATTTTTTAACTGAATTATTATGACCACATATTCATCTCTTCACACTCTTATCCCTCTCAAACTACCTTCTATGCCTCTTCACTCAATTAGCCCTCTTCTTGACTAGATTAGGTCATTTGACCTTGATTTTCATATGTATAAACCTTTTTATATATTAATTATAGTTTTTATGCACCATTTTTATAGTCTATAATACCTTATTTATCTCTTAAAATTACTTTGTCCTTCTCTTCAACTCACTCATTCTCTAACTAGTCAATTAGGCCTATTACACATTGTTCTTATACTAGGCTCTTAATCATACACCTCTTGGTCACCCATACACACTTTTACATTTATATTTTACATAAAATAGGTCTTATGTCATTCCAAAAACATTAATAAAACATTAAAATATGTTGTTCATGGGATATAGGACCAAAACCTCTTTTAGGCCTTAAGGAGACCTAATTCAATTAGGCCTTCATTTAGCACACGCTACCCTTTGAACTCCTTATAACACTTTAAAAATTATAAAATTTAAGAAAAATATCATATTTCACTCAAATATACCTATAATAAGATAATATTATGTCCATGACACCTTTTATATCCAATCACCACTTGAAGCATGCCATTAGTACTGTTCACAATTAGGCCTGTGCATACTCAGAAAGTCTATCTTGAACTACTAAAGATAAACCATAATTTTTATAAACAACCATGGAAAAAAGTATCATACAAATAATTTATATGATCTTAGGTTCATAAAAATATTATTTAATCTTCACAACTTGGGGCAAAATTACTTAAACCCTTCTGTACAAGTAACCCACTTAGAATTGCCAACTAGCCTCAAAACATAGTCATGAAAATTTAAAATTATAACACCTAAAATAACATAATAAAGAAATTAAAATGAATTAAAAATATCCTAAAAAATCCTAATAAAAAACTCCAATAAAAATATCATAATATATAATGGAAATATTGGTATTACAGACTAATCTCATGACCTCATTGTATAAAACCTCATTAAGTGAGACAAGTCATCTTGAGAGCAATTTTTTACTATATAAAATGATCTCCAAAAATTATATAAAACATGAAAATGTATTATATGTATTTAATAATATCTCCATTCACTTTTATTAATCCCTAATCCATGATAACACATCCCTAATCACCATTAAAAATATCCTAAAAAATCCTAATAAAAAACTCCAATAAAAATATCATAATATATAATGGAAATATTGGTATTACAGACTAATCTCATGACCTCATTGTATAAAACCTCATTAAGTGAGACAAGTCATCTTGAGAGCAATTTTTTACTATATAAAATGATCTCCAAAAATTATATAAAACATGAAAATGTATTATATGTATTTAATAATATCTCCATTCACTTTTATTAATCCCTAATCCATGATAACACATCCCTAATCACCTTCTCACTTCTGCCTGGGTTTCTCACTATTTACACCATTAGGCCTGTTAGCAATAAGTTGTCTTGGATGATTGGTATATCACACCTAAGGGATATAACCTAATAAAACCATAATGGACACTAAGTATAAGTATAAAACTTTGTCTTCTATCTATTTAGAAATTTTGAATTGGTCAACTTTGATTACTACATCAAATCTCTAAGAATTAAGGCCTTTTCTATAGGGTCCACTCACTCACCTGACCAACCAATCACATTTTTAGGTGCCTAAGAGAGTTTAATACAAACTTTAATCACTTATATATTAATTCCAATATATTATATGTAGTTTAGAACAAGAGTTTTCACATTGGGCCATTATTAAGGTTTTTGAGAGGGTTAACATTATTTTTGTTGTTAGCAATTGTTCATAAAAGATTGCCCCTCATTTACAAACTAATTCCTAGAGATATTAACTAGGACCTATATGCAATCATAAATTTATCATATCTATAAATAATTCCTAAATCAAAGAAGATAGATCATACCATACACTTTTGATTGGGGACACATTTGTTAAGTGGGAACATGACCAATATAGGGATCCACTAGACCCGATTAGGGGATCTCTTACCATAATACACCATTCTAGGGAGGTTTTTAAAGCCTCAAGTCAAACACAACCATAAAATAACCCTAAGGGAGTCCTATGTTTTGATATCTCACTAAAATAATAATAAGTAAAGTAAATCTAATATAGTGTTCACCAAAGATTATGGCACAACATGAGGGGGTTAGTAAATAATCAAAACATGTATAAGACAATATCAATTAAGATATGAATGATTAAGACCATAATACATGGAATATGAAGAGTAATATCATTAGAATTCAATACTTATGCTACTTCTATCTACTAAAGAGAGGAACAAAGTTAGAGAATACTTACCTGAATGATGAACCTATTGAGACTCAATCTCTCCCTTGGACAAAGAGGTTTTAAAAGAGGTTGTTATCATTTGTAAATATAAATAAGAAAGGCTAAAGCATCCAAGACTTATCCATAAGACTATATTCTCAAAGTAGAATTCCAAAGCTAAGACTCCTCAAGTAGATTGGTAGAAGAGTATATTGTAAATAAGCATGAATGAATAATAACTCTTTATTGCATATTGAAATAATGATAAAATGATCTTGTATATATAGGCATATTTGAACCTAAACCCTTATAAAAATATTGGCTAATAGGGTTGACCTAGTTGACCTAACACAATTTTGTAAAATTATTCACTAGATCATGAGTTAGGTTGACCAAGAGCCAAACTAGATCCTAAGTGAAAATCACCCAAAAATATATAGGGTCAAACCAATTAACCTAGTATATCCAACTGGTAAAAGGGTATTAAGGTGAGGAAAAGAGGGATGGAAAGTGGAAAAGACTAGAGGAGTGTGCAAAGGAGGAGTAATAGTTTAGGGAATGGTTTTTAGGAGCTAGTTGGATTGTTAACAAGTGGAAATAAGAGACAATAATCCTATGAAGCACCAATGGTTTTACCACCTCTAAAATGGTACACCCTTTAAGGTGTGCACTCAAATATATTGAGTCTCCATAGGTTCTTTCAAGATGTAAAACATCAATAATTGATAAAATTTGAAAATATTATGTATACACATGCCCCACTTGAAGCTCATCATGTGTCATTAAGATAAAATATGGGATGGTGCTTCAATAAAGAACATAGGGACACATAATTCTAAGGCCAAAAAAAATTTGTATTATTTTAAATCATAAAATAACTAAAAGTAAATTACTGAAAGGAAAATAATTAAAAAAATGACTAAAAAGTAAATGACTGAAAAGTAAATATGATGTGTACTTTGACTTCCCTATATCACTAGATGATTGTCTATTTTGTTGTTAGTTTTTATTATGTAGGGAATAGATACTACTTGAAACAAACCCAATAATACAAAACTAAAAAGAAAAAAAGAAAAAAATTCAAGAAAGCCAAGATAACAGTTGCTATGAAGATGGGAAGTACTTGGAAATTTTGGTAAGATAGGGTGACAAGTGCTATGTTATACCAAATGACCAAGCCAAAAAAAAGGGTCAATTGGGTAATCAAAAATCCAAGGCTAATAAAGACCAAAAAAATCAAACAAGAAAACATTAAGTAAGAAAGTCATACTCACTAAGTCAAACTAAGGATACATGTCAGAAAGGATGGTAATCAAATAGTGATGTGAAAGTAGTAAAAAAAGGGTAAAACAACATTGATGAGTGAGTAGTAATAATCCTTATCTCACTCAACAATGGAAAAAGGTGTAGAAAAAGGGAAAATAACATTGCTGAGTGAGAAATAACAAGTCAAACTCACTCAACAATGGAAAAAGGTATGGACTCAAGTTCATGTAATATGAGGTAGTAAAACAAATGATAAATGATAAAAAGAGAGAAATATAAGTCTAGGAATGTAAATCTATGGTGTAAATAAAGTAATCCAAAGTTCCTCCAACATGTTGTTTCATTTTAAAGATAGATGAATTTGAAACAAAGTAGTGATAGCATGTTTTTAAGAGGTGAAAAAAAAAGGAAGTATAGAAGAGGGAAAACATATTTAGAATAAAAATTTGCCTATCAAGGGGGAAATGAAATGGGTAGAGGGGAGAATGAAGGAAAAACCAAGGTAGAAGAAAAATTTATTAAAGTCAAGACACTCAAATTAGATTTGTCAAAATAAGAGGACTTTTAACTTTAATAACTTGAAAGAACTTCTCTTAACCACACATGTATTAGGTTAATAAGTGAAGTATACAGATCATCCCATGAAGGCTATATGCATGAAAAGTAAAATAGAACTAAATTCTCAAAATGTGTTCCCAATTCCTCAGAACCCCTTATAAAGCCATTGGTCTACTATGAAGATAGGTTACTTTCATGAGAAAGTAGGTAACACCATAGAGTTTGTTGAATTCTCCCATTTCAATCTACTGGCCTACCACACCCCAATGGACCTTGACTCTATGTGAGGCCAATTATGGAGTTTGAGATTATATTAGAGATAAGAGTTGTGCTTAGAATCATGTCTTTTGGTATGATTTTGATTTTTAAGGTTTGTCTGTTGCCTTTTGTATATCATTTCCTTTTTTTTCAAATGATTTGGCTTTTAACTTTATTGATGGCTTTTTCTATTCCTCCTCTATATGGATTTGGAAAACCAAACATGGGTTCCAAAGATGAATTTCATTTGGATACTTGGGACTTGATTTTTAAGAGGGATAAATTCAAATAACATGGGATCTAAGAGTCTCATACATCTAGGTGAAATAAAAGTGCTATTTGACATAAACCTTGTTTTATCCAATGTGGACTGAAAGGAAATGAAATCAAGATGAGTGACACATAGAACAATTTGAATTGCTTAAAATCATAAAAAATGTGACAAAGGATGAAAAAGGGATATAATTAAATTAACGAGTGATTATTTATCATAATAATGAGGGAATTGGAGGAAAACATGATAACATAGATTATTATGCAAATTCCATCTACCAAAAGAAGTAAAAGCTAATGATAAGAACCAGGATCAAAAACATATTTTTAAAAAATAAATAAAATGATGGTAATGTTATGAGGAAGGCAAGGTCCTATCCATGGTATGACACTACAAATCATAAAAGAGAAACCCATAAGGGTGATAAAAAGCATGAGAAAATAAATGAGAAAAAGATGGTAGTTTATGAGGAATACCAGGTTCTATCCATGGTCTTACAATGCAATTCATAAAAAATAAACCCAAGGGGTACCAAAAAGTGTGTAAAAAGAGTATGAAAATAAATAAGACTATGGTACACCATGAGGAATTTTATCCATGGTTTAACAATGCAACTCATGAGAGAAAGGGGAAACCAAAAGACTGAAAAGGAAGGACTAAAGGTTTGTAATAAGAGAGGAGAGACCTATGTAAGTAACTTACAAAAAGTGTTAGATATATGTGGATATAAAACATGAAAAGAAGGGAAGGATCCTACACTAATATATATATATATATATATATATATATATATATATCAAGGATGAGCATGTGAGATACAATCTTGTGTCTTGAAAGATTTCTTGGAGTTCAATTAGTTTGGTAGCATGTAATGGAGAATAAGAGTGGGCATCATAAGATTACACAAAGGGGAAGTGGATGTAGGGATGGGAATCACAAGATTCCTTAGAGTCTAAAATGATATGGTTAGACATCACAAGATGCCACAAAGGCTAGAGTAACATGTGGGTGGGCATTACAAAATTCCCCAACAGCTAAAAAGAGGAAGAAAAGTTAGAAAAATATAAGAAGAAAAGAGAAACCCACATAATTTATAAATGGATTTAAGTTGTCCAAGAATATTCTGATAGGGGACATGATGATTGAGGAAAATAGATAAAATGATAAGGAGAAATAGATAACTAAGTCAATAAATAGAGGAATACAAAAATAGAATAGAGTTGATTGGGTTAACCTAGTATAGAAAATATGGCCTAAAAAATGTACAGAGTTAATTGGGTTGACCTAGCACAATAGATAGGGGTTGAAAATGTGCACATGGTTGACTAGGTCAACCTAACACAATAAGCAGGGAAAAATAGATAGTTTATAAGAGACTATGTTGACATAAATGACTATGTATTGAGATAATATTTTTTTTTAAGTATTTAGGAAAGAAAGAAATGAAAGGAAACACACAATCAATTAGATCAATGAGGTTGATCCAATTGAGGCACAAAAAAAACCTTGCACCAATGTTGGCCAATGCAAGTTTTTGCAATACAACATACAATTGATCAAAGAGTAAGAAGTCAACTTAGAAATTAAATGCTAACTAAGTAGTCAACTTGAATGTTTTTAGATTATTAAAGTATAATTTTAGATATGATAAGAAGTTGGTTGTAATCAAGGAACAAGAAAACAATCTAAGGATGGTTTCAAGATGTTTGGGCTGAAAGAGATCTATATTGGTAATGGCAAAGGCTTGATATTGGGGCCTACCCCCTCACATCACACACTAAAATGATAAGGTTGTTGGATGGTTAGCCAAAATATACCATTAACCACATGTTTATCCTTAGCCAAAAATCCAAGTCAGCTTCCCCCTTGGTGATGAAATCTAAGTAAGTAGGACTCGGGTAGATAATTGTTAAAATTCATTTTAAGATTTTATGATTTGGTAGTGTGTGCATAAAAGATAAAATAATGAAACTAAATGGTTTGAAAATAACCTAATTATACTTTGTGATCTATTTTAAGCATGCAAGTAATAAGAAATTAAAGTGTGAGTTAATTACTAGCATATAAAGGTTAATTCCAACTTTGAAACATAGTACAATGTTGATTTACTTGATAGTGTATGCAAATAATATAGAACATGGTCGATAGGGTCACCTTTGTATTGTAGAAGCAAAAAGTATGAAAGTGAACTATGTAGATAGAGTTGACCTAGATTTCTAGACTGCACATAGAAAATAAAACTACTTAAACAATGTTCACCTAGTTTATTGTACAAGGGTAGTCTTAAAGATTGTAAACTATGAAAAATGGAACTGTAATAAGTGATATAAATGATAAAGAAGAATAGAAAGGAACTTTGGTGGGTTGGAGGATGTAGAGAAAAATAAGATTTTTTTTTAAGAACATTGATTTTTACTTGCAAATTATACTATGTTGACTAGGTTGACCTAGCTTTATAGATCTTATTTGCTAAAAACCTAAAAATGTGCAGGGTCAACTGGGTTGACCTAGTATGTTGAATGTAATCTCTGAAAGTGTACATGGTTGACTAGGTTGACTTAGTAGTCTAAATTGGAATTATGGAAAACTTGCACGAATAGAACAAATCATTTGGATATGATTTTGGTTTAAAAATGCACATAAAAGTTGGTATTGTGTCAATACAGTCAACCCAAAATCAAAAATATATGTAAAATAAAATGATAAAATAAGTGAATAAAAACCTATAAAGGTTAGATTCACGTCAGGTTCACTAGAATGTATGCAATTATAATGCAACATATTTATAAATCAATCCTAACTTGGAGAAGATATATCATACCATACACTTCTGATTGGGGACACATTTATTAAGTGGGAACATGACCAATATGGGGATCCACTAGACCCAATTAGGGGATCTTTTACCATAATACACCATGCTAGGGAGTGTTCCAAAGTCTCCAATCAAGCACAATCATGTAATAACCCTAAGGGAGTCCTATGTTTTGATATCTCACTAAACAATAATAAGTAAAGTAAATATAATCTAGTGCTCACCAAAGCTTTTGGCACAACATGAGGGGTTAGTAAATAATAAAAACATGTATAGGATAATCTTGATTAATTTATGTATGAGTAATACCCTAATAAATGGAATATGAAGAGTAATATTATTCTAATCCAATACTTATGCTACTTATATCTACTAAAGAGAGGAGAAAAGTTAGAGAATACTTACCTAAATGATGAACTGATCGAGACTCAATCTCTTCCTTGGAAAAAGGAGCTTCACAAGAGGTTGTTGTGGTTTGTAAGGATCACTAACAAAGTCTAAAATATCCAAGACTTATCCATAAGACTAGAATATCCCAGTAAAAACCCTAAGCTAAGACTTCTCAAGTAGAATGGTGGAAGAGTAGATTATAAATAAGTACAAGTGAATAATAACTCTTTATTGCATATTGAAATAATGAAAAAATGATCATATATATATAGGTAAATTTGACCCTAAAACCTTTTAAAAATATCAATTGATAGGTTTGACCTATTTAACCTAGCACAATTGTAGATAATTATTCACTAGGTCATCCAAGAGCCAACTAGTTCCAAAGTGAAAATCGCCTAAAATTGTACAAGGTCGATCTATTTGACCTAGTATATCTAACTAAAAAGAGAGGATTAAGGAGAGGAAAAGAGGGATGGAAAGTGGAAAAGACTAGAGGAGTGTGAAAAGGAGGAGTAATAACTTAGGGAATGGGTTTTAGGACCTGGTTGGATTGGTAATAAGTGGAAATAAGGGAAAAAAATTCTATGAAGAACCAATGGTCTACCCACCCCTTTCTTGGTGTACCCTTTAAGGTATGCACTTAGAGAGATTGAGTCTTGATGGGTTCTTTCAAGATGTAAATCATCAATAATTGATAAAATTTGAAAATAGTATGTGTATATAGGACCCTTCACCATTCTCCTCAATGGCTCAGGTTCCCATGTAGAGTTTACATGTGCTAATGAACACCTAAAAGTCCTTCTCGAGTTGGGAACCCTTCATTATATACACATGAGAAACATCAAAGCCACTTTTCATGACTTAAATTGTAAACCATGACCTTCAACCTTATGAACATTCTTGAAACAACATTTCATACCTCTGAAAACACTCGTTTATCCATGTTTTCCTTGGAAACTAATCTTGATACCTCATTAGGCCAAACATTGTCTAGAAATGGTCTAGTTACATCATTGACATGTAGGTCCTACCCTTGTAAGTTCACCTTGAGACTCTCATGTGTGGTCTAATGATTCATATGTATGCTAAAGAAACCACTTATAACCTCTTATGCCTCTGTTCATCCATCTCACCAAGACACCATGCTCAAACCTTCTCACTAGGACTTTACAAGCTATGAATAGTGTCATGACTAGGATTCTCAAGCACTTAAAGCTTGACCATTGATATTGAAATAATATTTTATGCTTCTACACCTTGATCACATACCTTACATGCTCCTAAAACAATGTTATACCTCTTTATACTCACCATGCATATGCTCATGATATGACTATCCTTGTTATTACTAGGCTTGTCAAGACACTGTGTACTCAAAGACTAGTACTCAAAATATGCTTACCTCAATGATGTTATCAGATAAGAACATTCTTCAATGAAATCATGAACACCTTTATTAATAACCTTTGAAATTAATGACAACATCAATACCAAACCTCAATAACATTAACAATGCTCAACACTTTATAGCCTTCTGGTTGATATAATCAATCTTGAACTCACTCAAAAGCATGATCCATTTAGCCATGCAACAATGTAAAGTTGTCTTAGATAGTAGATTATTGATAGGATCTACTTTGAAAATAACTATGGTCTTGTTGTTAAGCATGTATGCCTTAACTTTTGGTTTGTAAAGACCATAGCTAAACAAGAATTTTAAATTGGCATATATTTGTGTTCATATGAGACTAATGTACAACTTAGATAATACATGTCATCTTATTTTCCATTATTATCATCATGATAAGATAGAAGTTCCCCTAGGGATTTCTTAAATTATATATAGGTATAGTATAAATGGCTTCCTTAGCATTGGTGGTAATAAAATAGGTGGATTGGAAAGTTATTCCTTTAGATGTTGGAAGGCTTTATGGAAGTCTTCATCCCAAATAAATGTGATACCCTTCATACATAAATATAAGGTATTTTTTAGCTAATTATGAGATGAATCACTAGATAGATTGAATAATGCAATGTAAAATATGGATCTACTTCAAATTAGAAGGTGGTGGCATCTCATTAATAGCTTGTAATTTTGTAGGATCAAATTCAGTGCTTCTACAAGAGATGATGAAGCCTATAAATTTTCCTAATGTGACACCAAAGATGCACTTCTTGGGATTGATTCTTACCTTGTATTTATGAAGCCTCTCAAATATTCTTCACAGTGTATCTAGATGATCAACATGGGTGTTTGATTTACCTAATATGTAATTGACATAGTCTTCAATAATGCCATACATCATATCATGAAATATGATGATCATGGTTCTTTGGTATGTAGCCCCATCATTATTGAGGCCAAACAACATAGCCTGATAATAAAACATTCCCTATGGAGTGGTGAACATTATCTTGTGTTAGTATTTTGGTGTGATCCTAATTTTATTATACCCTAAAAATCCATCCATAAGTGAAAGAATTTTATACCCCATTGTGGAGTCAACTATCATGTCAATGTTTGGTAAAGGAAAGTCATGCTCGAGTAGGCCTTGTTTATATATTTGAAATAAATGTAGATTATAATTCCTTATGGCTTCTTAATGACATGAAAAACATTTTAGATCCATTTTGAATAGTTTATCAATTAGATGTAATCACTTTTAAATTTTGTCACAACTCTTTATTTACCAATACAATAATATGAGGATGCATCTTGCATAATTTTTTCTTCATAGGTTTGGCATCATGATGTATAACAAGATAGTATACAACCAAGGTAAGGTCTAAACCTAGTATGTATAAATATGTTCAAACAAAGATATCAAAAAAATTTATCATAAGGGTTTTAAATATTTCATGTTCTTCCTTAGTGAGAGACACACCTAATTTGATCTATTCAGGTCGTGTGGAGTATTGATGTTGACTTTTGTAGTATCTTCTATGAGGAGAGTTGAGATATCTTCCAAAATGGTTGGAAATGATTTGAATTATATATAACTATAAATTCCTCTAGTTGGACTGGCTCTTCAAGCTCTCCTAAACAAGATGAATCTAAATCCCATAATGGTAAGAATGGTCAAGTTACAAATACTATTAGAAATTCTTAGACAATTTGATCAAAGGCATGTTGTTTTATTAAAATAAAATCAAACCTAAAAGTAACTTCATCAATGGTGGTATCTTGAGCTTCATTTGAGGAAACTTAAAAACCCCCATCAAATGGCACCTAAAATAGGTTTTCACCAAAAGACTAGCCTTTCTCTTTAATTTTACCCTGGTTCAAAAGCACCTCAAAGAGGTTTTCACTTTGGGACCTCAATGTTTTATTTATTTATTTTTAGATAAGGGTGTTCACCCACTCTCTAAAATAGGATGCAGGATCTATTTTGATAGAGAAGCATTGTTTGTGGTCTGCCAATATAACATTGTCTCTTAAGCCTAGAAAATTACAAAAGGCCTCATCATTCTCAAACTTGGCTACAAACATTGTGGATTCTTGTTGGTCCCAAGCTATAATTTGAGGGTGATAAAGAGGAAGTGGGTTGTATCAGATTATTGGGGTAATGGTATAAATGGTATAGGGGTCAAACATGTTGGTATTGGCAAGGTCTTCATAAATGCTATGATCAGACTATGATTCACTACCGGCATAATCTTCACTATACATTAGTATTAAAACATGAATAAGATATGTGGGGTCACCCTTAGGTGGTTTAAATCTAAGACAATAAGTTATTATGTAATGAATTATATAAATTGGCTCAAAATTACCATATTGATTTAGCTTGAGGCCTCCACTTTCATAGGCTTGGTTCTCCATGATCTTATTAGGAATGGGATATTTGGAATTTTTGTAGTAATTAGCCAGCTTGTTGTTGTATAAATAAGATTCATCATTGTAAAGTGGGTCCTCTTATTGGCTAGTGGATAGTGTGAAAATGATAGGAGTTAGATTATGAAGTTTACCTTTTCTTTTCTTTTGTGATTCCATGCAAGGTGACTTGGGTTTAGGTCTTCCATAGGACTTGGGGTTCTGTGGAATCTTGGCAATGTGAAACATGTCATGGGTCAAATATTCTCCTAGGCTATTGGTTGAGATGATTAAATGATTATAAATTTCTATAAGAAACATATGTGAATATGAATCAAGACTATTTGGGTCTATATAATTGGCCTATAGAAATTAAAAAAGTATTTCTTTGTGTTTGTCCTTTTTAGGAATTGCATCTAGGCCAAATCGATAGTTATAACTTTCATACTCTACCTTCAAGAATTTATAATGTTCATAGGGTTGTAAATCTCCATTAATGGCGACCTCCATGCCTGAGTGTGATAACTTGAGACACTAGTGCAATGTTGATGGGATTACACAAATCTCATTTATCTAAGGTCTACCTAAAAGTAAATTATAAGATAGGTTGAGGCATAACACATGGAAAAGTGAATCATGGGTGAAGGGCCTAATAATAAATGGCAAGCTTATGGTTCCTTGTGATTATCATTCTTTATTATTATAGGCCTTGATATTAATTGTTTTATCTATAGATCAACTATTATATATCTGAGATATTTGATGAGCTTTAGAGACATAATATTTAGTCCTGATCCATTGTCTATGAGGACACGTTTGACTTTGTGCCATGTTATGATAATTTTAATATACAAGGGATTATTATGGAGAGGGACAAGGGATAACATATCACTTTCATCAAAGGTTAAATATTGTCTTTAGGCTAGATGTCTAACCAAAGCTTGGAATTTGTTTAGGGTTATGTCATTTGGAACTTGGGATTGGCCTAGGAGTTGTGTTAGGATATTCATTTGGATAGTAAAAATAGGCAAAAAATACAAAATAGAGATTTATGTGGGCATATTTTGGAGTTATTTCATAATATCATATGGATTTTCCTTAAAAATGGTATTTGTCTTGTTCCTAGCCAGCATAGTGGGTTGGATGGGTTTGTTGGTAGGAGGTTATGGTCCTAAAATGGTAATTTTTGACTGCTGAGTTATGGTTGCACAATCAATATTAGATGTAAGATTTTTTTTACTAGAAAATGATGATGGAGGTGATATATATAGGATAAGTCTTGATTTTTAGTTCACTTGGTTATGGTTATAGGGTAATGATGAGTTATCTATATAAGTTCTTAAAATAGTAATCATTTTTTGCTATTATGCTTATTTGTGATCCCAAGTCAAGGAAGGATTACTGGTATAAATGGGTTAATTGGAATTATTTAGTAATGGTCCTAGTATATTAAAACTTGGTATAGGATTAATAGTGATGGTTGAAATGTGACCTCCCCTAATATAACCTACAACTTTGGTGTAGTCATGTGCAACTACATGGTAAGTTTATTGGTTGTTAGAATCATTTTTGCCTTGGTTCCTCCCATTTGGTTGACATTGTTGTTATTTTTGCTGATATTGATGTTATCATCATGGTTGTTGATATTGTTTTTGTTGTTGTTCTATCATTTGTTATTGTTATTGTTTATTATTATTAGGAAGTTATAGAAAAGGGTTTTACTAGATACCCATGTTCTGATTGGACATAAATGCTCTATTATCTAATGTAATCTCCCCATTTTCCAACATATTTTTGATGAGGTGTTTTATCTACACATAATAGCATAAATTATGTCCATAAACATGATGGTATTCATAAAACTCATTATATATATACTAGTTTATATACAAAATACCCTCAAGATGATGCTTTGAAATTGGCCTACTAATCATATTAGCTGTGACTAGTTTATGAAACATTACTTTTATAGGTTCACTAAGGTCACTAAAAACTTTAGGAGTGGGTTTTATTCTTGTAGGATGGGTTTGAAAGGTGGTGTTCACTATGTTTATTGAGCTGGCCTAGGTTACTGTGAATGATAAACTTACTGAATAGGTTGTTGATGAGGAATAAGATGCATTTATGACATGGGTTAAATAAATGGTATTTGAACCATTTTAACATGGTGTGACTCGATTAATCCATTGACAAAAAAATTCTTATTACAGTTGTATTATTTGGATTTCTCAGTTACTAGCCTAGGATGGTGCTGAAGCTTTCACTTAGACTTGGTTATGGTTTTGATTTTGGCCTGTTCTTTGGTTCTAGTTCTAATTTTGGATTGATGAGGTCAAATTGATAATCCCTTTGTTAATAAGGGCCTTTTCAAATATAAAAACTTTTTCAATGATCTCTATAAAAGTATGCACACACTAAAGTTCTAAATTATAGGATATCTCATTGTGCAAATTTTTAGTAAACACAGTGGCCAATTGTTTGTTTAGTAAGTTGTGGGTGAAGAGATTAACAAGTGATCTCCATTTATATAGATAAATTTAAAACCTTTCACTAAATTTATGCTTGGTTCGATTCAAATCTACCAATGAAATCTCATGTATGAGATTATAGGAGAAATATTGCACAAATTTGTCTAAGAGGTTATCAAAATCAAAAAAGAATTCTTTGGTAATTTGAGGAACCAATCCAAAGTCTATCCTTCAATACTTCATGGAAAAAATAGAAGTAGGTAAATACCACTATAAGCCACTAGTTGGAAAGAGATAAATAATTATATAAAATGGGATTTAGGGTATTTTTTACCCTTATATTTATCAAATTTTAGTGGTTCATACCCTAGAGGAAATGATATTTCTAGGTACTTCATGTTAAATGGGTATGAATACACTTCATCTAACTTGAATTTATTGGTATGTCTCCGTTCTTGAATGGTAGAAATTACATCCTTAATTTTCTATAGTTCTTAGGCTAAGAAACTGGATGGTACATTTTGCTGAGGTGGAGACTATGAGGTCAATGGTGGATTACCTTGACCTAGGTATAATGGAGGAATATTTTTTTATGGAATGTTTGTTTGATGTGTGAATTGACTAGGCATATGCATCCATGGATTAGTATGCAGTTGTTGAAATGTCATGCATTATTGTGATATATTCTAGTTTAGATTTGGTATATATCCCTAGTTTTGAGGGAATTGTGGCTATGATGGAAGGATAGGGCTTTGGATAAATTACTATGCCTACTAAGGTTGAATAGGGACTTGATACCAACTAGTCAAACTTGGTTGAATAAGGGGAACTTATTGTGGACCAAGGTCTTATATTTGGATTTATGGCACATGTTAAGCAAAGGTAATTATTACCTAATTGGTACTTTTTAGATAGTGGTACCTCTTTGTTGTGTAAACACTGATTGTAAACTAGATGGTTGTTAGATGTTTAACATTTCTCTTTGACCAATGGACATAAATTTATTAGTAGACAATATTTGTGATTGTAAATGTATGTTTGTATATGACTAGAGAAGTACATTTTCCATTACCTATTGAGGTAGAACATTTGTTTCCCCCTGTTGAGGTGGCATAGTGTTCAGCTTCTATTGCAATGGTAAAATCGACTGTGCCCATTGTTATGGAATCTTAGTTTTCACCTATTGATGTGGAATAACATTTTTCACTTTTTGTTGAGGCAAATCACTAGTTAGTTTTTGATTACTTAATCCTTGTGGTTGCATACTTGAAGAAGTAGTTGGTTGAGGATTATAGGTAACTTATGGTTAAGACGTAGGAGTTTATACCCCCTGATGTTGTGAACCAATTATGGTATTAACTAAAGGAACTTGTTATTGTGGAATATTTATTGGTATAGTTAAAAACACTTTAATTTAGATTCAAAGACACTTGCATGTTATCCATCATATTTGGCACATTGTTCTGCATAGAAGTAGTAGTCACTTATTTAATAAATGGGACATTGTACATGTCATCTACTAATATTATTTGTGCAAATGGGTCTATAATAAAATTATCTTGACCTGTCAACTTGATTAATATTCTTGTTGAAGGAGATAACTCTATGAGTGAAACATTATACATGGTCATAGCATTAAAATTATGCATTAGATTCAAATAGGTTTGATATGCTTATTATATTTGTATAAAATGGTCTTCCATGAGGCCCATTCATTTGGAAATCATATTTTTGTCTTGATACAACATCAACATGAGTGCTTGAGGATGGATAGTAGAGTCATGTTCAATGGTTTGAGTATAAGATGTGTTGAGGGGTACTGTAACTAGACTAGGCAAATTTTCATGGGGGAAGTATAATGGAAACTTGGCCTCTACCTCTATGGATTTGACTAAAGCCCCATCCTTATTTTCAATCAAGTGAAAATAAAATGAAAAAATATCATATGTTGATGGTATAATAACTTAATACGGTTTTTGTTGAACTTGTTCTATAACCAATGGTACATTAGCAAGATACTATGTATTTTTTTCTTGGTCTTAATCCAAATATGGAGGTAAGTTAACTAAATAATGGAATAATAGATCTTAAATCTATTCCACATATTGAGTAGTTTAGGGAGGATAAGGATCTATCTCCTAAACTATATCATCACTATAGGTGTCTTGAACAAAGTCATCATTCATGACCACATTATCATAACCTAGATTGTACATGGATCTACTACAAGTGTAATGAGGCATATCCAAATCAATGATTAACATTCCATGAACATAAGTTTAAAATTATAAAAAATCTTAAAAATAAGGTTTAAAAGACAAATGGTCCAAACTTGGTCTAAAACTTAGTCTAGGGATTGGAGATATTTCTCCAAAATGGTCAATGATAAACTCGGTCTAAAATGGTCTAATGTCAAACATAAAACATCAAATTCCTGACATAAAGGTTCAAGTGAATGTATAAATCTAAAATCCAACTTAGGTAAAAAGTGTTTCAAACAAGTTTAAGCTATGTCCAAAAATGAAAAAGGTTGCTAGGTCTTTGGGAACAAGGCACAAATATAGGCTCAAAACAACTATGTCTAAAAAAAATAGGTAAGGTGATAGGACTCTCAGTAATATGGAAAAAGAGATATTATTTAAATAACACAAAATGGAATTTTCTAGGTCTTTTGGGAACAACGCAAAAAAACTAGACTATTAAACAAACTAGGTTTAAAAAGGCAAGATATTTAATTTAACAAATTTGAAACACTTTGACTCAAACTAGGCATTCAAATTTAAACATACACTTGATCATTTGGAAAAAGACATAGAAACTTAGGCACATGGAAGATACACCACTTCCAAAACTTAGACACAAAAATAGTCTTTAAATTGAGCAAGGAATTAGTTTAAGTTGCACAACCCAAAAGTGGAAGGTAAATGTCTAAGCTAAAATTATATGAGCCATAGGCATAAACTAATCAATATTTGAATATAAACTTATCAATACCAATTTTAAAATTTATTTATAAGGCTTTTTGTAAATGGACAATAATCTAGACCAATAAGGATAACATAATGATACTAGGCATTTAGGCCAAAAGGCACATGTGGTATTGAAATTTTGATTTGGACACAAGGCAATAAATCATTGAAATAATTCAAGAAGCTTAATGATGATATAATTATCTAAAGGTGTGTGTTGAACACTTTCTAGTATCAGACCTATAAATGGGTCAACCTAATGTCCTAAGTCATGGTCTATCTTTAGTACCATGGTTATCATTCATCTCATGAGTTTGTGAGGGTTGTTCAAATAATCTATGGTCCTGTCATGGTACAAATCTGTCTTATCAGTCCTTATGTGCCTTTATATCTCCTTTCCATCTTGAGTCAAGTATTGTTATGATGGATAAACATGCCTATATATCCTTGATCAATTTGATGGGTCCCCAACATGTAAAATATGCCATGATGAAGGTAAATTGAGGAGGAAATTTGATAAAGGCTTCTAAACACATTGGTTCTACTTAATAACATGAGGTAGGTTCAATTTCATGATTTCAAAGAAAATCATATAAGGTTATTAATGTCTATTTGAGATTTATCATAGATCATAAGGGTATTTTATATG
This sequence comes from Torreya grandis, assembly GCA_037957365.1. NCBI lineage: Eukaryota > Viridiplantae > Streptophyta > Pinopsida > Cupressales > Taxaceae > Torreya > Torreya grandis. Next base: position 1,332,207 of record JARHVA010002364.1, read on the forward strand.
TATTATCATGATAATTCAATTAATATACCCCTCTAAGGTTATAGATATGTTCAAAGTCAACAATTTTTTGGTCGTAATGAGACCCAATTTGGAATTAATAGACCACTATGTCACACCACATGCCTCTAATGTACCTCATAAACCTCATCAAGCCATCACTAGACTATTTCATGCCTCATTAAATTGACTAACACCATGGTCAACACAAATTCCTCTTGAATAGGCCCCATACATGCTAAATTATGAGTCTTTGACTCTTTCAATTCACACCATTAGATTTAAAGTGTCATGTGACTCCTATGAGTCTTCAAAAAAGAGAATTTCAAGGAAAATGGTAGGTTGTATAGGTTTATTCAATAGTATGGATCCGTATTATATGTACCAACCCAAGTGGATTCATGATTTTGTATAGGGAAGTTAGAAATGTTAAGGGGTGAAGAGAGAAGTGCTTGTCAATTCCATGGAATCTTAAAACCATTCCATCTCTCCCTCAAGCTCATTGGTAGATTCAGAGAGCTCCTCAGGTTCATGCTCATACTATAAGAGGAAAGACAGTGGGGGCCTAAGCACATAACTAGAGAAAGTAGACTCAACCAGATTCCACTCATGGGAATTTGTCTTGGGCTTGGTCTCCTAATATTTATGAACATTCCATAAGAAGTTAAGGAATACCTATAACCCTCTCATCTACACAGGCCAATGTAGACTGAATGGTTTTCAAGGATTTTTTATTGGTTTGCTCAAACTAGTCACTGATGTTATTCCCACAAGGATTAAATAATCCTTATATAAATTTTTTAGCACTTTACTCACATGATTGGAAAACCTTTGTGACTAGCTCATGTGTATGATTTTTAGACAATTTATGCAAAATACAGAGGTTTGATGACTTCATCAGATGTTGTGGACTAGGTTGAAGAGTTTGACAAGGTGTTTTAAGGTTTTCAATGCCTTCTTGCTTAATATGAATGTTCAATGGCATTTTGTCACCTCAAAAGATCCCAATGAAGAAGGACCTATGCAAATTTGAAGACCACTATATGACAAAGATTGTGTGTATGGCTTAGTGACATCTACAGAGTCTCAAATGCAACTCAAAACATGTAATGTGGTATTAGAGTGATAGTGGAGGGCCATCATAGCCTTCAAAACAACTTTACTAGCCTTCATAGTGGCCTCATAAGATTAGAAACTATCTCCCCTTATCTACAAACTCATTCAATCACCTTTTAGTAGAGTTTAAGGTTTTTTTTTGAAAATTAAGGTTTTTTTGAGTTTTTAAGGTTTCATTTTAGGTCTATATACACTTCATTTCATTCCTCCAAAAAACCATATTTTCTTAAGTATATGTGTAAAGGGTATTAAAACTTCATATGGATGGTTTTAGAAAGGTTATTACCATCCATTCATTTCATTTTCATACTAATATTATTTCACCATGTCGTCACTACCATTTACACTATATTACCCCTTTTTCATACACACACACACACACACGCACACACACACACACACACACACACAATATATATATATATATATATATATATATATATATATATATATATATAAATATTTATATATATATACATACACACACACACACACACACACACACACACACACACACACACACACACACACACACACACACACACACACACACACACATCTCCAATGTCACCCTCCTCCATTCATCCACTCTTCAATAAAATTATAGACCATACCATAAAACTACATACCAAATTTTTAATAATTATAATTAATGAAACCATAGGGTGTTTAACCTAAATGGTCATATAGTGGACTGAGAATGCAAATGTGCACTACAACCAACCTTTTAGGCTTATTGTAACAGGGTCCCAAGAAACACTATGTAGAATATCTAAAGGCATGAGGATTAGTGTGAGTATTAGGGAATATTAATCTAAAATAAATTAATGGTTATATGAGGCACTCATAGGGGGTTTCAAGCACTATACATACCACCTCCTTCTTATATAGGCCTTGTAATCAAGCTCTTGTAGTCAGTCATGCTGATAAGACGATACATGTGACATCAATGATCTGTATCAGTATATTCATATCTTGTATTAGAAGGTAAATAATAATTTAAATATGATTAAGTTTTATATAAAATTATAATTTAAATTAATTATTATCACATCTAGGAAGGCAAAGTAACATCTACACAGTCTTACAACTACACATGTGTATGCAGACATGAAATCTAAGTTTGAGTAGAGGATAAGGAATACAAAGGGACAAGCATTGGAAAATAACCACTTGATTATGATAATGAATATGAAAACATGATGTAAATTTCCATGGTACCAAATACCTCAAGAGATAATGTTGAAGGCCATACTCAGAATTTACATGCCTAGGTGCACAGTCAACATGCAATTTGAAGCCAATTTAAGCCAAACTAATGATTTGAGACATCTTTAGGCATGTATAAGTCTTAAAAATTAGTAATAATTTTCATAATGACCTATTAAAGTCACTAATATGTTTAATTATGCTAAAAAATGGCTATAACCATTGTTTTATCTTAGACCAACGCTTGCCTATCACAATTGTTTAGTGAGTTGAAGGGTGCATCCATGTGATGAAGGGTTTGAAAAGAGTATGGGAACCAAAAAAGGTTTTTTTTTTAGTTAAGGATGATGATAAAGGGTTAAAAAACCTCATGTAAATTTATAAAACCCATATCTATAGTCAAATGCCTTGGAAATGAGCCAACATAGTCAAGAACATAAATTTGCACATATACCCTAGTGTTATCTTTAGATACCTATACACCCTTAAAATAAGTTGGATGGTTAGGGTAAGGTGTGTGAAGATGTGATAAAACTAAAAATTATTTTACAAGTGAATATAAGTAGATAAAATGGTTTAGATGCCTTCAAACCTTGATCAATTTAGTTAGCTTACACAAAGACAATTTAAAGACCAACTCCAAATGCTCACTCACTCCACCACACACATGATCAGAACCAAATATCCTAGGGAAGTTTAAATATATATATGGAATTAAAATTAAATAAGGATTGGTTGGGAGTTAGGGGATAACCTTTATGAATAAAACATAAGAAAATAAACACTCAAAATTTTATGTAAATAACCCTAATGCCACCTTCTAACATTCATATCTCTAAACACCCTCTGTATGAGAACCCAAACCATTCATGAAATATGAGGAGGTTAGTTACCTAAAAATTCATGTAATTTTTTCTAGGTTTTGAAGTTCATACTCTATGAACCATTGTTAAGATGGTGGACATATCAAACCTTGCACAAATCCTAGAAGTGACCTGATGGTGGAGTTTGAGCTCAAAACACAAAAATGAGATAATTTGACCACAAAATGATATTTAAGGTATCTTAAGGTCCTATTATCATCATATTTAACCAATGGTTAGCATTTTCATGGGTAAAACTATATATAATGGGCCTAGAATAATTGTTTGAGCTCAAAACCAAGGATATTGGGATTATTTGTGTGCACAATGAGTTTGAGAGGGGAAAATGAGTCCTAAAACATCTTAACAAGCCATTTAATATCCTCCATGTTTGTTTCCATGATTTGTTCATAAATATAAAAGGTAAAAGTTTTATAGTTCATGACTGTGTGCATCTAAAAGGGTTAGATGATAAATTCAAGCCTAAGATGCTACTTTCTGAGGTATCTAAGGTGATGTTTAGGTCATATATGATGTAATAGTGCATTACACCCCTAGTATTCGAACCAAAATTCAGGATTTAGGTTTGTATATAGACCAATATATGATCTCCACCATGAATTTTCCATCAAAAGGTGAAGTAGAGATCAATTTTGGAAGTGTTAAGGTTTACAACCCAAGCATTGAGGTCCTTCATAGTGTTTTAAAGCCCTTTAGCTAATTTTACCCCTTGTAGAAGTCATTACAATAGATAATTCTACTTTTAGACATATATAAGTCACTAAGAGGGTATGATATTCACAAAATGAGCATCTCAAAGTGCTCATCATAGCTTTAATTTTATGTATGAGGAGCCCAAATATTCATGTAAATTCAGAGGGTCTATTGTCTTGTGCTTGGTGTAAATAATTTAAATATCCAAGCGCTAATCTATATGAACCACCCATAATACCCCAAGAATTCATAAACCTTTCTTAAACCCTAATAATGAATTGTTTAGAGATGTTTAATAAAAATTAAAATTAATTGCATAAAATTTTCTTATCTGACACCTGGATCCTATTGCCAACTTAGAGGGGCTTATGTCCATGGATTTTAATGGTATAAAAACTATATGAACACTTATTAAAAAGGAAATTTTATAGGCATTTAAACATAAAATGTGTTGAATAACATAAAAATAAGCTATAAAATATGGAAAGGGTAAATTCAATACTTATCCTACTCATTCAATGCTAATATGATCCATGGAACTGACTAAAAATGTCTCTGCTACAAGCAGTCCAAGTGGCCTAGTCATATAAGGATAATATATATTTTCAAGTAAATAAAACTTGAAATATCTCAAATCCAATACATAAGGGCATCCTATTTTAATTATTTTATCATTCAAAATATGGATATGAGCATAAAGTTGAAGGACAAACAAATATGCCTACTTATCTTACAAAGTAGAAGAGTCTAGCAGGCAAAAGGTGGTAGCGTATAATTTATTAACCATATTAAAATATTGGTAACTATTATACAATAAATAATATCTTAAAATTTATACCATTATATTAGGTTAGTGTAAATTTCATGGACCATTCAACATGCACATTGAAGGAGAGTTTGCACAATAGCTCAAGAAGAACCATCCACATTCCATTTGCATTGTGTAACTGAAATAAGAGGGAATATTATTATATTTTAAGGATGTTTTATTGGAATTAAAACTAATTATATATGGGGTGTGAATAATTTTCCTTAAAAAAATCCTTCAATTTCACTTATCATTCATAAAACATTCATTCACATACATACATTAACTAATACATAAATAAGCATCTATGAAATCAAAAAACATAAGAAAATAATAGCTATGTGGGAAAAAATCTTGGGGAATAAAACCCACTTAAAAACCAATTTTAATATATTCCTATAATAAATTATCAAACTTTTAGTGTGGCACCAATCCCATAAGGAGCATCAACCCTTCACTAGTCAAGTATGAACTCGACTAGTCCTTTAACAAGCACCAACTTACAAGGAGGAAGTAAAACTATAGGTAAAATATAAATATATTAGTTAAATTTAACCTATGATCACAATTTTACAAATTTTTATCACTCAAATGAATATTACCACCTTATTTTTCTCTTCTCACTCTTTTATCTCTCTTAAACATCCTTATAGGCCTTCTCACTCAACTAACCCTTTCCTTGGTAGAATTAGGTCATATGACATTAATAATAAATTGTATAAACACATTTATATATTAATTAAATATTAAAAACATATATTTTATGATATTAAATCCCTCTACCTGGTTTTAAAAGTCTATGTCATTCACTCATGTCCTCAATATTCTAACTAGTCAAATTAGGCTGATTAGACCTTCTCTTTATACTTGAGTCTTGATATCACCCATATTGGTCAGAAAAAACCTATACATACTTTTAAAACCTTTTTAACATATCAAAAAAAACATTTCACAAGTGAAAAAACATTACATGGGTCAGTCATTACCCTTAACAGTTGAAACCATCTTTAGGCCTAATAGAGACCTACTGCAATTAAGCCTTCTCAAAGCACACGTTTCACCTTAACCACCTTGGAAAACCATGAGACTAAAAAAATGGATTAAAAAAATTAAAAAAATGATTCAATTATACCCATTATAATATCAAATTAGTTCCCCAACACCATTTAGTTGATTTCACTCTTTGAACCACACAATTAGGTCTACTCGCAATTAGGCCTTCTCACTGCCAGAAACTCTGTCTTGAAATTATGATGCATAAAATAAAATTTTCCAAATAATAAAAAAAATAACATGTATATAACATAAATGAACTTATTATCATAAAAAATTTCATTTTATTTCACAATATAAGGCAAAATACCTCAAACTAATCAATTTCATATGCCCACTCAAAACTGCACACATGCCTTAAGAACCTAGTCAAAAGACTTTGAATTTTAACACATTCATAGGAGTTATAATTAATATAATTTTTTAAAAATAAACCTATGAGACATATATAATTACTTAATGTTAATTTTATTCTTCAAATCTATGCAAAAAGACTCAGGAAAATCATTCTCACTTACACACAAAAAAATGCATGTAGCTCCAAAAACAGAGTCATGAAGATCAAGATTTAGAACACCTATATACACACTTGTAATATGTGTGTGTGTGTGTGTGTGTGTGTGTGTGTGTGTGTGTGTGTGTGTGTGTGTGTGTGTGTGTGTGTGTGTGTGACAAGTTTCAATATCAATATCAATATTAGTCTTACAAACCAATCTCACGTCTTCACCCTACATAGACTTCACTATGTTAGATAGATCACTTTAAGAATTTTTTTTTGATTGAATATGAGAATAGTAAAAAAATATAATCAAAGGGGATATGATATTTAGGTCTTGAAAAATTACCCAATGCATTTTTATCTATCCCTAATCTACTATAACCCATCCCTAATCTCATTCTCACTACTACCTAGTTTTCTTAGTATCTTCCTCATTAGGCATATTTAGTTATAGCTAAAATTTAATGATAACTTTAGAATATTTAAGGTCTTAAAATTGATAAAAAAAACTTACATGGGAACAAAATTCAAGTCTCACACATCATCCTCCATCCATTTTTATGTTTTGACCTAGTCAACCCTACTTATTACATCAAAATTTTGAGAAATAAGGGGTTTTTTGTATCTTACACTCAACCTTATGAAAAAAATTGCCACATGGAGAAATTTTAAGATTAATATACATTATATAAACATCAAACTAGGTCAAAAAATCCATTATGATCCATTTCCAATAATATCTTTCTTATCAGGTCATAATGAGGGTTTAGACTACCTTCCATTCTTATAAATTATTCATAAAGGTTTGCCCCTAAAATCCAAAACCAATGCCAATAAACTGAAGCTAAGAAACTTACCCAAATTACATGAACTAATCAAGATACCATGTAAATTTTTCACATGCCAATGACCATAATAAAATTCTTCTCAAGTCTGTAATAACCCATTCGGTGCACACAAAAGACCTCAACACTAATTTTCACGATTTATCCTATAGGATATGACCTAAAAATTGTTAAAAACACTTAAAAAACCTATAAAACCTATATAAATTTTATCAATATCTATAACACATTGGGAAATGAACTTGACCCCTCATTGGGCCATACTAGGTTTCTTTGCACATTAGGTCTTGAATGTCATTCATACTTAGACCTTGAACACACATTAAAACTTATTTTGCTTATCTAAATACCTCATTATCATGTCATAAAACCTTATATATTTCTCACACACTACCACCCATAATCTTACAATCCTTATAATACTCACCTCATCATGCTACGAAACCTGTGCCTTCTCACTAGGTCTCTTCATGCAGGACTAAGCCTAAAAATTGACCTTGAAACTCATTTTAAGGTTTCTTTACCTCTTTATCATGTTTAAATATATTTTATACAATCTCTCATGTATTTAATAACATAATTCACCAATATTCACTATGATTCATGCATACACCTTCTCTCAGGGCTAAACTAGGCTTCTCAAGCCTAGTACTCAATAATGGCTTACATACCATTTCACCATGCATGGCCTGAGTTATGACTTTGAAATTAATGACATATATCTTGAATTTTACATCAATGAATTTAATTTGATATCAATGACAACAAAAATTCCTCAACATCAATAATAAGAACATACTTCAACACGGTTAAGGCCTAAATAAAGTAAAATGATGGAGTTACAACCTCCACATCTTCACAAAATTCTAAAATGGATTCATTAAAGGCATGCCAATGCTTGAGGAAGGAAATAAGATTTTTTTAACTAACATATTCCATATGGGCCTCATTCATGGCCTCTCCCATACCTAGAATTTTCCCTCTTCTCCTTCAAAATTTCTATTTAAGTAGGCATTGAGATCATGCTTTAGTGTCCCTAGGTTAGGTGTAGAAAAGCTATGTAAAAATTGCCTTATAAATATCTTGAATTACTAAAAGTGATTTGAAGATTTCTTGTTAAATTCTAGTGTGATCTTGAGACTTTTATTTGTAAAATTTATGCATTATGTTTTCATCTGTAGGTCCTTTCATGTACCTAACTTTAGGGTACTAATCTATTATAAGTTGTATGAAGTCTTAGAAAGTATGAGTGTTTATTGAAGTGTCACAAGTCACTAGTATCTTATGCAGATCAAGGATTAGTCCTTCAAGTTTTAGAGTCATATTAAACATCTATACAAAATATTCATGCTTAGAACACCATAAAGGAGTATAACTAATCATTATCTTCATTAGGTTCATTAGTAGGTTTCAAAGGATATAATTGAGAGTGGATCTTTGATCAATTGGCGCATCACCACTTAGAGTAGGGGTTTTTATTAGTTTTCATATTTATTTCCCTTTTCATTGTGATAAGTTTAGGTCTTATAGAGATAATTTAACTAAAAAATTAGGGGATATATCCCCATAAAATATAGAGGTTTGACCTACATATTAGGCAAACCATAGTTTATAGGTCATTCTAATGTTGGACTAGGTTTAAGGTAGACAAGAATAATATTTTACTTTGTAAGGGTGTAACCTATATCACCAATAGTTTTGGAATGCCCAATAGGAATATCTATCATGGGCCTTAGAGACATGCTTTGACAAGATTCAAAACATTGGAGGACATCTAGAAAGATAAAGACAATCAACATTATATTGGAAGGTAGTTTCATGTGCCAAGTTTCTACTAGGTCACCTTCAAAAGTTAATTACATTGGGTTTTATGAATTATATTTGCACATAGCAAGGAGAAAAAGTGTCCCTAGAGTTAATCCAAAACCCACACTAATTTTCCCAATTCCACTAACTCTACCAATTTTTTCCATACATAAACTACTACAAGTCCACCAATCCCAATGGTAGTGCCTCGATTGCAAGTATTTGTACCCTTTAATAGTGGTATCCATATAAATCTCAACTAGTTTGATGATATCCTAGTTATCAAGTTAAATATTCTACTATATTTCACAAGGGATAATTCCACCACTCATGTAGAACACACAGTTAATATAATAAACCTATGTAAAATACATAACATCACCCAAGAAAATGTAGACATGAGGCTCTTAGAAAATTCCTTGAGAGGAAAATCCCTTCAATGGTATAGATGTCTCAATAATTCATATATAAACACTTGGGATGAGTTTTGTGAGTGATTTTTGAAGCACTTTTAAGACATAAGTGACCATGTGTCACTAGTTGAGAAACTCATCTCAATTAAGAGGGAACTACACAATTCTATGGTTGATTTTAACTATAGATTTCAAAAGACTTAGGATAGAATCCCTATTATCATCAATCCTACACAAAATTATACCTTCCTATACTATCTTAGGGCCTTGAATTAATGAAATAGTCTATGGGTGGGCCACATTACTAGAAGCATATGAAATTTTTATAAGGGCAAATAATTGCTTGATACAAGTAGGGAAACTGACTCCTAGACCCCTCATGTTACTGTTTCCTAAGATCTAACCTACTATTCCCACTATTAATCCACTTCCCACTCAAAATAATCAAGGAAAATCTAATGATAGATAAGTAGATAGACTTGGAAAGATTGAGGGTTTGCTTAAAGCTGAAAATAACAAGTTGGTAGCCTTATATAGGGAACACCATACTTATTATAGACCTTATAAACCTCCTTATTAGGATACATATCCATATTGTCCTTAAAATAAACCTCCTTATCCACCAAATCAACAAGAAAAAGGCTAGATCACATAAGATAGACCATACAATAGATATAACCCTAATATTTCATGCATCTCAAGTGTATTGGTTCCAACATAAAATAATCTTGCATAAGAGGGTCAATGGTTTGCTCCATGGGGTTAAACAAATGATATGGTAATGTTTGTAGGTGGGTAACATATTATAATTATTATTTGTATCAATCTCCTTGATTTCAAGCTCATGACACTATACTTCCTCCACCATAAGGTCCCAAAATGCCTCATGATGACATACTTGCCATGACACTAGCATATGTTATAAACTAATAACAACAGAATGTGATAAAATCACCTACTATAACTAACCTTGTAAACTTATAAGAAGGAGAACATATATTTGAACATGTGTTAGAAAACATGGGTCAAAATTTACTAAAGCTAAATGATGTAGTTTTAGCCCACACAAGGTCTAAAAGGATAATGGTTGATGATAGCTTGGGGAATTCTAAGGACTTCCCAACACATCCTTAAGTGACTCAAAAACTTTCCACTCATCGTATATTAAAGAAAACCTAAAACTTAGTAAACATCTCAAACTCATGGGCAATAGTAGAAGACTCCATTCGTTCCTCATGTTACTCAAGTCACAAGTGATGCCTCTAATTCCAAGTTGTAGCCTAAGAGTATTAATTCTCCATTAAAAATTATGGAATACATGAAGAGATTCAATGTTATCATTCCCATGTGGGATGATCTACTCATTTTGGGGAAAAAAGACATTATCCAAAAAGAGATCTCCAAGCTCTCTCTCATGAACAAACAAGCTAACAAGGTGAGTGCAGTTTATGTTAATGATGGTCAGCCTAGTGAAATCCAAGATCCAAAGGTTGTTAAGCCACCTCCATTCTACTTTCCAGTCATAATAAGAGATTATCTTGTCCATATTTGTATGATAGATAATGGTGCCTCAACCTTAGTCATGCCAAAGGCCATAACAGATAAACTAAAACTCAAGTATGAGCATAATGAGAAAGGAGTATTGAAATTAGATGGATATCCCATAAAGATAGTAGGTATATTAAGAGATCTTAGAATTATGTTAGCATCTTTCCCCAATTACACCATCTCATAGGATGTCATGGTTTTTGATCTACCCCCATACATTACCCTATGTCTATTTATGGACTTCACTACAAAGATTGGGGGATACCTTTCATCTAACTGGTCATATATGGTCTTTAGGACTAGATATGAGACAAGGGTCACTATTAGGTCTGAACCTATTTCTAGGTTCCACTTAGAACCCTATATGCCCAACCTCTCTAATGTAAACTACACTATACTTGATGAGGATGAGAATGTTAGTGAGCAAGATCCCAAGGACCATCTTGAAGGCATCTCGGATCTGATCCTTAATGAATGGGTAGTTGATAACCATGTATTTGACCCATAAAACACCATTGAAGAGGTAGACCTAGGGCTATAATATATGCATGAGGAAGGGGATATTATTCTTAGTCTCACAAGCTTAGTTCAGGAAAATGATGGCATATAAACCTTGTTTTTTGATGGATCAAGGTCAAAGAATGGTAGTGGAGCTAGGGTAATGTTATTTTTTCCTTAAAATCAGAAGTACTACTTAACTATAAGGTTCTAATTTATTTATACTTCAAACACAACTAAGTGTGAAGCCCTTATACATGGGTTGTATGAGAAAAGGAGGAGAGGAATAAAACCTCTACAATTGAAAGGTGATAGTGAGATTGTAGTGAATCAAGTGAGGGGTGTTAATGTATTAAATAATCATCTATTAAAGGTCTACAATAATTGAGTATAGGACCTTCTATAGTACTTCTTAGCATTTGACATCCAGTTCATACTAAAGGAGTCCAATCACCATGTAGATAGGCTTACAACCATTGGTGCCCAATATGACATTATAGATGGAATCAAGGACAATAAAAAATCAAGGTCATATGTAAGCCATAGATACCTAATAATGAGGTGAGTTGGAAAGTATTTGATAGTGATGAGTAGATTGTGTGCTTTTTCATGTAGGAGGCATAATTCTACCATAAGAATCAAGGTAAATTACAACATCAATTTGATAATTAGATAGTGTAGCTAAGGTACAATAAATTTCCCAAGGGATTAGTGGAATTATAGACAATATTCAATGGATATTATTAGATTAGAAGGTATAAGTTAGGTATCTCAACTAAATAAGATAATTATGAGAAGATAGTCATCTATAAGGATAAAATACTTAAGTTTGGAAAAGTAAACACATCAAAAGAGAGAGTTTCCTTCATTGCATTATGCCAAGATTATGAATATGTTTTTTCATGGGATTACCATGATCTGAAAATATTTGATCCCAAGATTTCCCAACATACCATAGAATTGGAAAACAATGTAAAACTGGTAAGTCGAAAGCAAGGGACAGTCAACCCTAAGGTGTAAGAGCTCATGAGATGAGAATTGTTAAAATTTATTGAATCTAAGATAATATTTACCATAAATAATTACTCATGGGCATAAAACCTTGTGCCTATGAGGAATAATAATGGAGAAATACACCTATGTGTTGAATTTAGAGACCTTAATAAGGTGTCTTTGAGGGACCATTACCAATTGTCCTCCATGAATCAGATACTTTAGAAGGGGATCTCAAAGGTTTTCATTTCTTGATGGTTACTTTGATTACAATAAAATATTGGTAAAAAAGGAAGATAGACATAAGACTACCTTCACTACAAAGTGGGGCACATATGCATACATTAAAATGCCCTTTTGATTGTCCAATACAAGGGAAACTTTCCAAAGGGTAATGGATGTTGCCTTTTAGGGGTTAATCAATGAAATGGTTCTCATATACCTTGATTACATCACTATGTTCTCAAAGGATATAGTAGACCACATGGCTCATTTTAAGTTGGTCCTAGATAGATGCAAGTAGTTTAGAGTGTCCTTGAATCCCAAATTCATGAGGGTAGATTGTTGGGTCATGTGGTGTCAAAGGATGGTATTTATATAGACCTTAAGAGAGTTAAATATATCTTGGCCTTACCCCTACCCAATCATAAGAAAGGTTTGTAGAGATTCTTAGGGAAGATCAACTTCATAAGGAGATTTATCTTAGGTTTTTTAGAATTGGTCAAGCCTCTTACTCACATGCTTAAGAAGAATAAAGAGTTCACATGGAGCAAGGAAGGAAAGTGGAGATTTGAGGAAATAAAAGAGGACATATATCAATCCCCTAAACTCCTTAATCCTAATTTTAGAAAAGAGTTTTTCTTGTATGCTTTCTCTACATCAGATGAAATTTTTGCTATGCTTATGTAGCATAATGGTGAAGGCCTAGAACAACCAATTTAATTATTTAGTCAAGCCTTAGAAGGATATGAGGAGAATTATAATTTTTTATAGAGGCATGTGTTTTATATCATGAGAGGATTAAAGAAGTTTAGACACATGGTGTCTAACAACAAGATCATGGTTATGGTGGTACACCCAAGCATCAAAGAATTCATACTCAATAGAGATCTAAACGAGAAGAGAGATGGGTAGGTAAAAAGGTACATGAAATATGACCTTGAGGTGAGAGTGAGAAATTTGATCAGAGGTATATGTTTATGTGATAATCTTACATTATAGGTAAAGGAAGATAAATACCAAGTGTTGGTAGTCCATGACAATTAATAGGTAGTTGTAAGTACCACTCCCCTCAGTTAGAACAATGATGTGGTCAAATTACTTCAAATAAGACAATGTCCTATGAGTTTCGAAAGGGAAAAAATGAATAAATTTATATTTTAGACCATAATCTATGTCTTGATAGGTGGAGTGTTCTTTAATAAAGATATAGGAGGCATGCTTTTGAGATGTGTTGAATCAAGCCAAGTTGATAAAATGCTTGAATAATTTAATGATGGACATGCTAGTGGGAGCTTTTATGACAAGACCATAGCCTCAAAAATAATTAGAGATGGATAATTGTTTCCTACATTTTTTATATATTGGTATAGTTTGGTGAGGAAGTGCTCAAACTGTGCCATGTTCACTAGAAAATAGAAGTTAGTTGCCCTTCCCTTACAACCAATCCAAGTTGAATAACCCTTTATGTAATGGGGATTATATTTCATAGGAATGATCCATCCAATTTATAATTATGGACATAATTGGGTCATCATAGACATTTAATACTTCACAAGATGGGTGGAGGAAGCTACACTCAAGGAAGCCAATGAGAATTATATCCTAGAGTTATATGACAATTTTGTGACCAGATTTGGTGTGCCTTCAACAATCATCTCTGATAATGCCTTGGCCTTTAGTAGTACTAAGGTATGTGAGTGGGATCTTAGACATGGCATATACCTCAAGGCATCCTTAGACTATTACCCATAGGGAAATAGACTGGCAGAGTCCATAAATAAGAATTTTATAAGGATCATCAAGAGAACCAAAGAAGAAAACTAAATAGAGTAACAAATAAGGTTGGGAAATGCCTTATGGGAAGATATAATGATACCTAAGAGTTATATGGGACAATATCCATACCTATTTGTCTATGGTAGAGAGGTAATATTACCTATGTACCTTGATCTACCTACCTTAGAGCTTGCCCATGAACTTGAGCTCCTAAAAGATGATGTTATGCAAGTGAGAATGAATGAGCTAAGATAGTTAGAGGAGACAAGATACAATGTCATGAATTATATGTGGTATAATAAACATAAATTAAATAATTCATTTGAAAAAATGGATTCATCTAGGGCATGCCAATAGGGATATGTAGTCCTCAAGTGGGATGAGGACCATGTAAATCTAGGAAAACATTCTAAATTTGATAGCCTTTGGAGTGGACCTTACATCATTACCTACTACAAAGAAAGTAATGACTTTTAACTTTAGAGATTAAATGGTGAGGAAATGTCTATCCTTATCAATGGGAGGTTACTCAAGTTATTTTATTAGTCTCTTTCATTTTCCTATTGAACATAGGTAGATAGAGTTGTCTTTTCTCTTAAAGTGCTTTTGCACATATCTTGTGCTTGTTGCTTAGTCTTGTTGTTTGATGGTTGTGTGTTGTATTTATTATTATTATTATTATTATTATTATTATTATTATTATTATTATTATTATTATTATTATTATTATTATTATTTATCTAATTATTTCAAGAGTATGCAAATTATAAGGTATATTTAATGTGCAATCATGTTCCATTTGTTGAGTCATCAAGATCAAGGTCAAAATTATTCTATATTCCTTAACCAATAAGCTAGTCAAGCTAGTTGAGTCACCAAAAATGTTGACCAATTTATATTCCTATACCTATAAAGGGGTCAACCTAATGTCCTAAGTCATGGTCCATATTTAGTACCATGGTTTTCATTAATCTCATGAGTTTGTGAGGGTTGTTTAGACAATTTATGGTCTTGTCATGCTATAACTTTGCCTTGTTAGTCCTTATGTTCCTTTGTATCTCATTTATAGATTGAGTCAATTTTTATTATGATGGTAAAACATGCTTGAATGGTCCTTGATCACTTTTATGGGTCCCTAAGATGTGAAAGATGCCATGATGAAGCTGAACTAAGGAGGCAATTTGATAGAGACTTATAAGCACATTGGTTCTACATGATAACATGAGGTATGCTCACTTTAAAGCTTTCAAGGAAAACAATATAAGGATATTAATGTCCATTTTAGATTTATCAAAGATCATAAGGGTCTTTTATATGTATTATCATAATAATTCAATTGATATGCCCCTATAAGGTCATAAATGTGTGTAAAGTCAATAGTTTTTTGGTCATAATAAGATCCAATCTAGACATAATAGACCACTAAGTCACCATAGAAAACTCTAATGGAATTCATAAATCTCATCAAGCATCACTAGACTACTTCATGCCTAATTGAATCCACTAGCACCATGGTCAATGCCAATCCTACCAAATGGGCCCCACATGTGCTAAATTATGACTCTTCAACTCCCTCAATTTGTATCATCAAATTCAAAGTGTCATGTGACTCTTATTTTCCATAAAAACCACCTAATAACAATGTTTTAGGTTTGATATGAAGAGAATTACAAGGAAAATAGCAGGTTGTAGAGGTTTCTTTAGTAGTACAAATTCATATTATACAAACCAACCCAGATGGAGTCATGATTTTATAGAGAGAGGTGAGAAATGTCAAAGGTTGAAGAGATAAATGATTTTTAGTGCCATGTAAGCTCAAAACCATTTCATATCTCCCTTGAGCTCATTAGCAGATTTAGAGAGCTCCTCATGTTCATTCTCATACCATACAAAGGAGAAAGAATGAGGGCCCAAATTCATAACGAGAGAAGGTAGACTCATGTAGCTTCCAACCATGGGAATTTGTATGGGGATTGGTATCCTAATATTTATAAATATTTCTTAAGAAGTTAAGGAATCCCTATGCCCCTCTCATATACTTAGGCTAATTTAGACTGAATGGTTTTCAAGGATTTTTGATTGGTCTACTCAAGCTAGTCATTGTTGTTGGTCTCTAAAGGCTTGAAGAATCCTTCAATAAAATTTTCAAAACTTGAATCACATGTGTGAGCTCACATTATTGTCAAAAATTTATGACTGGTTCTTATATATGATCTATAGATAAGTTTTTGTAAAACCTTTATGACCTTTATCTAAATTGTCAGTCTATGAAGCAGTCCAAATGTCCTAGTCATGCATGCTAATATGTGTGTATAGGTAAATAAAACTTGAAATATATAAATTAAAATACATAAGGGGTTATAAAAATATGGTCTAGATCTTATCAGATGAATTAGGAGCCTAGTTAATTTATTTGATCATTTAAGAAATGGATATGATCAAAAAGTTTAAGGACAAGCAAATAGGCCTACTTATCTTACAAAGTAGAAGAGTCTAGTAGGAAAAATGTGGTATGATAGAATTGATTGAATATATTCAAACATTTGTAATTATCATCCAAGTAAACATATCTCAAAATGGAGACCATTATGATAGGTTAGGGGTAGTTTCATAGACCATTCAACATGTAATTTAAAGGAGAGACTACCCAATGCCTTAAGAAGGCCCATCCACACTCCATTTTCATTGTGTAACTAACATAAGAGGGAATATTGGGATATTTTAAGCATGATTCAGGCATAGATAATGTGAATTACAACCTTCACATCTTCCCAAAATGCCAAAATGGACTCATTGAAGGCATGTCAATTCTAGATGAAGGAAATAGTCTTGTTGTAACTTTCATACACCATATGGGCCTCATTCATGGCCTCTCCCATACCTAGAATATTTAATTTTAGCCTTAAAAATTTATATTTGAGTAAGCATTGAGATCTTTCTTTGTCATCCCTTGACTGGATATAGCAAAGCTCTACCAAATTATCTTGTAACTCTTTTGAATCAATAAAATACATTTTTAGATTTCTTGTTGAATGCTAGTGTGATCTTGAGAGTTTTATTTGTAGAATGTATGCATTATGTTTTCATCTTTAGGTCTTTTTATTCACCTAAATTTAGGTTAATAATCTATTATAGGTTGTATGAGGTGTTAACAAGAGTGTTTCTTGAAGCGTTATAAGTCACTAGTATCTTGTGCAGATCTAGGCTTAGTCCTTCAAGTTGCAGAGTGCTATTCAACCTCCATAAAAAATAGTCATGCTTAGAATAACATCAAGGAGCCTAATTAGTCATTATCTCCATTAGGTTCATTAATAGGTTTTAAAGGATATAATTGAGAGTGGATCTTTGATCAATTGGTGCATGACCACTTAGAGTAGTTCTTTCATTGGTTTTCATATCTATTTCCATTTTCATTGTGATAAGTGTAGGTATTAGAGAGAGTATTGAACTCACAAATAATAAGAGATATCCCCATAAAATATATAGGTTTGACCTACATATTAGGTAGCACATAGTCTATAGGTCATTCCAATATTGGACTAGGTTTGAGGTAGACATGAATAATCTTTTCCTCTGCAAGGGTGCAACCTAGATCAACAAAAATATGACTATTGGTTTGTTTCAATACTCTAATGAAAAATAATAAGAATGAAATAAGTAGAATAATGATGTCTTATTCAATCAAATGACACATATACACAAAATTTTGAAAAATGACTAAGCCAAATGTGTGATGTCAAATAGATGGTGTAATGACTCTTCAAACAAAGGAGTGATGTGTAATCATGACTCATTTTTGAATGTGGTATGACTAAAAAATAGTTATGACTCAAGACCATGTAAATTGAAAAATAAAAATGACAAAAAAACCTAAGTATAAATTCCTAAATCCTAAAACTGACAAGGTAGTTTCATACACTCAAATTCTATCTATATACTTGATCTTGAGAGGAAATTAAGTTGTTAATAAAAAATTAAAAGTTCATGAAAAGTAAGTTTTTTAGGTTCTCTCTTCTCTCAAGATTTTTTATGGTGACATGGAACTTTAAGATACTCACCCTACATCAATAGTATGTATATGACAAGAGGGGTTATCTAAACTATCAATTTTTACACATTCTAAATGGTCCCATATGTATGGCTAACACTAGGGTGAAACATGTAATTTGGATCCATTTTAACCATAATTTTGTGAAAATTTCTTGTCCTTTTCACAACACTAAATCCATCAACTACTCAGTGTAGTGTGATGTCTGAGTTAATCATACATTCTAAAGTAGTCTCTTACTAATGGATCTTGCTTAACTGCTCAAACAAGCATCCTAATAAGTCAACCTCAATTTTTATACTCCTAACATGGAGTGGGGTTGATGTGATGTTAGGATATGAATTCCTGGGTCAAAACTTCCCTAAAGAACATATGAGGAAGAAATGAATTCCTACCCACAAGCCAAAATGCATGAAATAAAGAAACTGGAAGGATTTTAGGGTCATTTTGGGGTCACCCAAATCACTTAAATTTTGGGGAAGTCTTATAAAATTTCCTTTCATGATTTTGTACAAAAGAAAAAAATGTAATAAATGAGTGTTTTTGATCACCCAAGTTCCCTAAAGGAGATGGGGGGAGAGCATACACATGACACTCATCTTGTGAAACAAACCCTTAATCAACAAACATAAAAATGAAAACTCTTATGAGTATTTAACTAAAGTGAGAGTTAATTTTGATAGCAACAAACAAAATATGTCATGAATTTTATCCCCTTGGTGTTTATTTTAAATCTTTAAACAAAATGAAAAGAATTCAAGTAGAATATTTTAAAACATCAAATTTAAATGTGAGATTTGAATCTTAAAGTGTTTAAAGTCATTTTTTCTTTAGCCTTTGAGTCCTACAAAAAAAAATTAATGGGTTTACTTGTTTATTGATAAAAGTGATATCCTTGCAAATGAGCTCAATAAAGCATAAAATTACCTCTCTAGAACAATTTTGTATTTACACAATAAAATGTGAATTGTGAAATTATTGCCATAAAAGCATAGTAAAAACAAATGCTTAAAAACTCATAGTGAACGATTTCATGGGTTATAAATGATTTTGAAACTCTATTTGATTATTTTTATACTTAGGTAAATAAATTCACTACTTAGGAAAATAATTTTACACTTCACATGTTAATTTTGTATTTTTGGGAAACCTACAACAATACATAAAACACATAGGAATGATGTTATTTTACAATGATTTTGATGTTAATAAAAATGATTTTGATGCTAATACAAATGAATTCATAGCCTAAAAATGATATTTTATTCCCATTAAAAATGATTTTTCTACTGAAAATAATGATTTTGCTTCTACAAATAGTGATTTTGCCATTGAAAATAACAAATTTGCTAATCTATATCAATTTCACAGTTAGCTAAAAAAATGAAAATGGATTTTTCTTGTAGGATGATTTTAGAGTTTTGCTCAATGATTTCACCATTTATGTGCCCAATTTCATACATTTGCATGACCTAAGCTAAAAGAGAGTGATTTCATATAATTTTGAGACAAGTTCATAGATTTGATCAATGATTTTGTAGTTTTTTGTGCCTAATTTGTATTTACGCAATCATAAATTTATGAATACATAATCAAAAGCAAAAAACAAAAAATTTATCAATAATTCGTAAAATTAATCTCTATACTGAAGTATTATTGGCTCAAAAAATCTCTCAAAATAATCCATTCATACTTGTGGGGTGCGTGGTCTTACTAAGCATGCCATGATGTGAACAAGGAATACATAGAGGGGAGGTTAATATGGTGTTATTCCAATAAAACTAAATCTAAATAACACACTAAACACTTAACACCTCTATCCTAAACACTAAGGGGAGCATAAATAACAAAAATACAAATTAAAACACAACTAGAACACAAATCAAATCATTCTTTTACCTTTCTTGGATCTCCAATTGGCTTGTTGAAGTGGTTTGCTCAATTTTTGCATCAAGAAGTCTTTATCATTAAAGCTCCATTTTTTCCTTCTCTCCTTAGAACCTTGGATTTTTTTGTTGGCTTATGAATTTGGAATATTAACATTACAATAAAAAAACTTTATGGGAGAAATCCTACATAATAATACTACATTATCAAGGTTTGGAGATCAATATGTATGGCCTTGTATTAATAGCCTCCAAAGTTAAATCTCACCCAAGGTGAGTTAAGGTTGATTTTAAACATGGAATGGGTTCAAACTAACCCTAAGTGAGTTGAGATTAACTCTAATTTAGTTAAAAGTTATCATGTAATTATGATTTTCAATTACTAGGCATGACTCTCAAATTAGATATTTTGAGATATTTTAGAAGAGCTTGATAACTCATAAAGGCAATGATGAAAAGGCTTGATATTTTGAATTTTTGAATTTCCATTTTTTTATATATTCATTAATTATAAATGGATAATTTAGGTAAACATTTAATATAGTTTAATTAATTGATTCATTTTTATTATCATTTTAGCTCTTTCAAGAATTGATTAAGTTCCCCACTTAATGGGTCCATGGGCCAATCTACCAATTGTTAGGCTACAAGGTGATTTAGGATGAACCCGTGAGAGGTTATTATTGTGTATAGTATAATACCCCATATGGAAAGGCCTTAACATTATTTTGAGCATTGATGAATTATGGGCAACCAAAATTAGGATGTTCAATGATTCTTAGACTTAACTTGTAATGTTTAGTATAAATCAGTCTGAAGTCTGATAAAAATATAGTTATGGCCAAAATTGGGTGTCTAAAATACCAAAAAACTTGGTAGAATATTCTATTTTTAACTCAAATCAACATGTTTCAACCAACACAATATAGGTGGATTCATGTACTAGTTCTATTTATACTATAATAACCAAGACGATATAGTCTATTGCTATACTTAATTATGATTCTAATATATCAACCAAGTTAATATTGTTTTTTATATAGATCCATGAAACAAAATACATCAGCTATGATGATATTATTGGATCAACCTACCTCAATTATACCACCATTGATAAGACCACATGTTTTAATTACCAATGATATCCTGTCTAGTTCAATTTTTTCTAAATTTTTTATGATTTAGAATTTAATAACTTATTTAAGGTACTATATTGCTCATATTGGTTTTAATGAATTGGAACTCATAGAATAAATTTATAATTTCCCATATAAAATTCCTTTTCTTGAGCTCATGAAGAATTCTCCTTGTCATAAAAATAGACTTATGTAACTATTATTTGACATGAATATTCCAAGACCTCCACCTCTAGGGGAAGAAAATACTTTTCCTAAGTTTGAATATTTAATTTTAAATTAATTTTAATAGATTTATATTTTTAGTCACTAAAAATATCATTTAATGCTAAAATAATGCACTTGTGACCATAATTTTATATACCCTTAGTCCATAGATCTAAGCCACTATTATTCTACTTATATGTAGATGACCCTTACCTTTGATAAACTCTAATATTAAATATTATTATTCCTCATTTCAAATAACCTAACCTCATATTTTTATTTATTCATAATTCTAACTTAATTTTATTTTCTCCTCAAACAAGGACACTCCTTTAGGACTATCTGGCTAGATGGTATTGTTTGAATCCACTAGTTTCATCCTCCCACCAAATGATAGCCAATTACTCAAATTAAAATTCACATAATAGGTCATATCATATGTTTATGAGTCTCATTTAAGGAATTTATCAAAAGACCATTATAAAATTATATTTTACATTCATTTGTTCCTAATATAGTATGGTCTCCCATGATTGAAAAATACCAAAGTATCTAACTACATATTGAGATGAAATCACATATTTTTATCAATTATGAGTCCACACTACCAAATTAGCCATGAAATAAGTCTAAATACATCTCCAACGTTAGAAACCATTATTTAATCACTTAGTTACTTTAATATGGAACCATAATATATCATTACACTCATATTTCACATACAACTATATCATGGGAGAAATACATGGATTTTCATCCCATTTGGCCTATTGGTATGTAGGTAGTAGTCAACATATGGGGTGTTTAGGTCAAGCACAACTTCAACCAGTAACCAATTTTCTATATATATCATTTTTTCCTTATAAATTTTCCTAGGGTTCTAAGTGAATATAAAGGTAAAAATTGGTTTCCATAACAATTTGAGTGACTCTGATCACACACACATGAGTTTAAAGTGAAATTTAACTAATCTAAATTCACACAGAGGGAGAAAACCCTACCATACATTAACACATCTTGTAGACTATAGCTTAGGCCATAGAGTGACCATGTCTAAATATCACATCCTTATCTCATTTCTAAGTGGATCCCTATTCTTGATTCATAGTTATCTCACATAATTAGTTACACATTTAGTGTTTCATTCATCCAAATCCAAGTGTCATCTAAGTTATTTGTCTTTACTACTTTCCCCTTTTATTAATTTTAAACAAATAATATGTTTTCTATTAGTTTGTTTGATTTATTATATATCTTAGCATTTTGATTTACTTTAAAGTTTGTCTAAATGATATTATACTTATTTACTAATCTCAATATTACATTAAACATATTGGTGAACTCATCTATTGATTTAATATTATAAAAACTAACCATAGATGTTGTTAGGGTTTCTTTATTTATTTTTTACTATTTCCAATTGTTATATTAGGTATTTCAGATTTGGAAAATTCTTTGTTAATAAAAATCATTCATGTTTTTAATTCATATTTTGTTTAATATAAAAAAATTATTTCTATCTATCTTAAAATAAGTGATAGACTAAGTGATACTCATGTTGAACATTTTCCAATTCTAGTTGATAAAAACATGATGGAAGAAATAGTTAACAAATGACATGAATAAAATATAATTACAAGGGTTTCTTTCAAAGAATAAAGATATTCAATATGTGTTTATCAAAATTGTTAAGAGGAAATAAAGAAAAAATATGATGGCCAATCCTCTAAAACCTTAATTGTTGTGGATTTAAATTGTTTTGGGTTCCTTACCTTTCTCTAAATCACTTGATACAAATATTTACCACTATATACTAAGGGGGAAACTAAGGCTTTCAAAAGATCAATATGCCAATTCTTACTTAGTCATTTGTGACACCACCTTTTGTTAGGACACATTCTAGTCCTTATATACAATCTCTTATTTAATAAGATGTTAGATTTATAATAGGGTGCTTATAAATCCAAGAGAACACTTAATTCACATAGTTTATTGCATAGTCCATTGGCTTAGAATATTTCAATCTATCTTTTACCAAATTGTTATATGCCACTTAAGATTACATTTTACAATGGAAAATGTTACCCTTAGTAGCATTTGAGATTATTCCACATAACAAGTTTATATTGTGCATCTAATGATATGGTGTTGACCAAGTTGTTTCCCAGAAGTCTAAGAATAATATGATATAAAATGGTTTTATGATTTACCACATCAATAAATTCATTCATTCAATCATTTGACATATTTTTTCCTTCAAAATTTCTCAAACAATATAAGCAAAAATATTTCATATGCTTAGATTCCTTATCTTAAAAAAGAATTCAATGAGCCTATCATAAAATTATGTATTATAGTATAATACCATGCCATTTAAGATGGAGAATCCTATGGAATATAGGGAATTATAAAGCATTCTCAAATAGAGCTTTATTTTACCTCTACATGAATCCATTATATTTAATAACTTTCTATCATTCATGAATGTTTGTCACATAGTTAAGGAAAGAGAGGTCAAATTATTGGTAATGATTAAGTTAAAGTATGAAACCAACCGAGTTTATACTTCTCATTCCACTAATTTGAGTGAGCTACCATATAAGGTGAGACCAACTAAAAATAAGAGGGATCAAAAGGAAATAGTGACTATAGTTTTAAATCTACTCCATGTATTGTATTGTCGACAATCTCTTCCAAGGAGACAATTTACTAATTTCATATAATATCCATACAAGGTATTTTTTTTTTTGGAATGCAACCTCATATATATCCCTCCTATTAAAAATGTTTATGTGAGTAATCTTATTCTAAAAGGATTTGATTAGAATGTCTTTTTAATTTTCATAGAGCACTTGACACTAAAAATAGATACATCAATATATGACATAAGATACATGAGAGCATTATTAATGTTAGAATATTTACAAATAATTAATATTCATAACCAATTTAAATTAGAAAAATGAATATAATTAGTGATTTTTCTTAAGCACATAGCTCAAGAAATAACTGATACAATGAAAATGCACTACACATATAATTCACACCATCCACAAATTTGTTATCATTCTCATAAAAAGTCAAAAAATCCTTTGAATGGTGTCATTGGTACATATCATACTTCAAATCCATACAAACCACTCATCTCATTCATAGAACATGAGATAATCAATTATGATTCTAACTTGCATTCTTTATTCATTTGAGCTTATATTGATCATCATCATATCTAAAGTGTCATGGTTGATAATGGTTCATATGTGAATATGTGAAATATCACACTTATTTCTCATATTTTATACACATATGGATATAATTCATACTATAATATCAATTAAAGGCTTCAAAGTCCTACTCAAAGTTTTATTGGTGAGACCACATTACCACTATAGGTTGGTTTGATACATGTGGCCACCAAGTTTAAAGTAATAACCAATGTGGGTGTATTCAATATTTTATTGGGATACCCTTGGATTTGGAAGATTCATGTAGTACCATCTAAAGAACACAAATGTTTGAATTATATATTTTCTAATGAGTTTATTATAGTTCATGGAATTCTATATACATTACCTCTCTAACTAAATATTATTGTTTCTACATGTAAAATTTCAATTGAATAACCTAAAAATGTTCCACTTATGTATAAATTTCATAAACAAGTGTTCAATTTTTCAATGAGCCATATCCTTGAAAGTCCTCTCAATAAGAGTTTCAAAATAGATTCTAAGGAGCTACTCTCTAATGTAGCACATCCTAGATTAATATTAAAAGGAATATTGAGTGTTCCACAACAAACACCATAAAAAATTTCATACACTCCACAATCATTTTTGAAGATCCATAGAGATAACATTGATAAATAACATATGTAACATGTTATATATTATCATCATGATAGTGACACTTATCTTATAGATCCAAACAAACTTTTAGATTTTGAGTTGAGATCAATTCCTTCACATTGGCATGATACTTTCCATTTGTGAGAGGCCATCATTCTTATGATAAATACATGACTTGTTGATTGAGTGACCCTTGCGAGATTAATTAGTTAGTATGTTACTTTTATCTTTGGTTTTTATATATTTAAAAATACAAAAAATAAGAACATTCCATTAAATTATAAAAATTCAAGACTTATATATGATATGTGTAGTTTATTACTGTACATTATTTGTGCTTAATATATGCAATAATTATCCATATCCAATATTATATAAAATTTGTTTAAAATTTTTACTTGAGTGAGTTACATGGCATACAAGTTATCATTCTCAGATATAGTTATAGGTGGTGATACTATCTCAGACATAATTTTTTTACATAAACAAAATCACACTATTCAGATAGTAACACACTACATTCTTGTCTGATTCTAACAAACTTGTCCTAGTTAATACTGGCTCTAGTTTCTTAGATATAAAATAATCATAATCATTATGTATGTTTTTTGAATCATGTCAATCTCACTATGGGAATATTTTACATAGGTTTTGTCATTATCAATTTACAAATACAGTACATTGCATAAAATATATTCATATTTTCTCACTTAATTTCACATTTCTATCTTACTAGATACATAAGTTGTTAAATATACTAATGTACCAATTTATTATGTAGATCAATTTCATCTGTACATGTATTCTATTATGACACCCAATATCTCATTTGCCTCCTAAGGCACTTAGGGATCGAGTGATCTAAAGAGGAAAGTAGGAGATGATGCATGGGATGAATATATCCCCTCTTTAATTTTAGGATTGATGCTGGTTTAATACAAGGACTAAGCAGGTTAACCTTTTGTTACTCAAAGAGCCATGATTATTACTACTAGTGGTTCAAGATATATGCAATTTCACCTTCAGTGAGTTGCTAGTTGGAGATATTATTTTTTGCTTATTATTTGAGCCCCCCTTCATATATTTATAAAACATGGGAGAGTGTTTGAGTTATATAATAAACATTAGAAGGAGGGTAAAATAGGGTAGGAAAGAGTGTTTCTAGGCCTATAAGGTGTTAATGTTTCAAGAACCACGATAGATTCTATAACACATTTGTACCACTATGTTTTGATATTCATCAAAGGTTCTCACTTGTATTTACATAATGGGAAAGGTCTGAGGAAATAGGAAAGAATGCTTGATTTTTAAACCCCTCACTAAATGTAAATATTTAAAACCCATAGTAAATAACACATGGAATTTTTGAAGATAACCTAGAGGTTAACACACAAATTAAAAATATTGTGAGGCAAAAAAAGGGTTTATGAATGGGTTAGAATAGTAAAGCACATTATAACCACTAGATTCATTAAGTTACATAGATTTAGTTCAATTTTATTAGCACTAAAATTCATTCAAAACTGTAAATGATTGATACTTTGAGAAATAGACCATGAATTTTATAAAAAGCTAAAGATTGCATTCATTAAAAATAATTTCAATTATAAATATATAAATCATGGAAAACATTCACAATCCAAAAGGGTGAAGGAAGAAGTAGGTGAAATCCTAACTTAATTCCAATAGCATTTTGGGACTAAAAATTCCAATTTTTAAATTACAATATAGTTATCCATTATAGATGAGGATGGGGCTTACCTCCTAGTAGCATGAGAATTGCATCCTAGGCCATGATGGCTAGTCTATGTTTTACAACCAAATAAATTAAAAAAAAATCCCCTTGAATCCCTTTAAAATATCCCCAATGTCCCACCTAACTTATATATGGAGCTACACACAAATTGCATCCCAATTGATTCAATTTTAATTACCTAGCTACCAACACTCCCACCACTAAGTCATATTCCCAGTCCAACTTGGATAGATTCATAGGTGACTCTAGGAAGATCACTCCTGATTAGGCCACTAATATGTAATAGATTAAGAATAGGGATAACATAGACAGTTTGAATTTTGACACTTGGCTAATTATTGCAATGGATTGGGTTGAGAGTTTAAGCACAACCTAAGATCCAACCTAATTTTCCTTAGCCACCTTTTTTGCATAACCTAGTTGAAGTGACCTATGTTGAATTCAAATTCACCCATGTATAGTATAGTGACATTTAGGTGGAATATCACTAAGAT
Organism: Torreya grandis; assembly: GCA_037957365.1. Lineage (NCBI taxonomy): Eukaryota > Viridiplantae > Streptophyta > Pinopsida > Cupressales > Taxaceae > Torreya > Torreya grandis. Next base: position 1,359,939 of record JARHVA010002364.1, read on the forward strand.
ATTTACTTCCTTAAAGTAGGCCAATATCTTCTTCTTGCCTTATTCTATAGGATTCACCATAATATATGCTAGGCTGAGCCATTCCTCAAATATAGCCCTCATGCTCTTGGTGTATGTTTTATACAATATTAGGTCTAAAGTGGGCATAAAATTTAGATATAGGAACATGCCCTTGTTCAATATAACCTCTATCTTTCTTATTTTTATATCTACTAGAGAAATCCTTTCTAAATAAGCATAGGTTATCTGAATATGTGTCATGTTATTTACTCAAGTCTCCACTTTTATAAGTACTACAAAAAGTTTCAAGAGGGAATCCTTGAATTGTCTAATTATCCCCATTAGGAAGGATATTTTAACTTTAAATTTGAGGGATAGGACATTCTCATTTATGTCTTCCACCAATTTCTTTAACATGTCATGGGTAGCTTAGAAGACTGAGATCAGGTCTTCAACTACCTTTCCATCTCTTATGTAAGTTATCACCTTGGTCAGAGAGAAAATATCTTGTTAGGTATTCCATATCAAAAGGTTATCCTCCTATATAAATTTATGAGTGAGGATCCTCCACATATTTTATATGGTGTGATCAAATTCCCACTACATGTTTGAGTGACCTTGCATTGTCATCTTAGGTACTTGAGACATTATCACCATACCTAGGGTTGGAGGAGGTGTTGATGGGGTAATGGAGATGGTGGTGATAGGTGGAAGATGAGGTGGAGGGGGAATTAAGGAAGTATAATGGATGAATTAGGAAATTAATGAAGGAAGAAGAGGTAAGGGGGTGTAGGGAGTCAATATGAATGGGCAGGCCCAAGGGAATATATATTCCTACCATTGGCTCTGAGTCATGTTAACCTAAGGGTCTATGACACCAAGAAGAGGGGAATATAGTATAAATGAGGATATTGGCTAATTAAAACTCAATACTTAGGTGCCCAATATGAGGGAAAAGGGAGGCTAGGAAATGACATGGGGAGCCACTAGGGGTGGTGCAAGAGGAGTAATAAGAACCTATTGAGGAGGATGAGTGGGGGAAATTAGTACATAAATATAAGTATAAGGATGCACTAACTTTTACTTATTTCTTAACCTATTGATTTGGTAAGATTTAGTTGTTACATTTGATGGAGCAAAGGTGGTATAAGTCATGGGGGATGACTGAGGAAGCTAATGGAATGTGAAGGGTGTCAGTAGAATAGTTTAGGATGTTTGAGATATCCATATAGGTTCACTTATTATGATAATTAAAACTTCACTATCTAGATATGGGGAAACCATGGGTACTTGGATATATATAATGACCAATGGGGGAACTTGGGAGGTCTTAGGTTGTGAAATGGATGAGGCATATGGGAAAGAGGATGTGAGGGTGCTAGGAATGACTGAGGCTATAGGAACTTGGATGAATTATAGAGGGGTATAAATGGGGAACAAGGGAGACATCCCCTAAGTGGATGGCATGGGAGTTGAGAAACTAGGTGGTTCCATGAGAGGTTTCTAGAGAGTGGAAGGAGAAAGGAAAGGTATTTATGATGGTGTCAGTTTTTGGTCCCACTACATACTAGTCTATGTGCATTGATATCAAACCTTAGGTGTTGAATGACAAGAGGTAAATTCATTTAAATTTGAGCTACTTGAGGATAGGATATATGGGTCTGAACCTATTATGGCTACGTTACTCAATTAAAAATACCTTATTGGAGGTGGTGGAGGAGTCAAGGGTTGAGGTGAAAAAGGAGCTCTAGGAAGAGAAGATGTTGGGACCCATTATATAATACTTATAAAAATCTAAGGGAGATTCATCTTGACCTCCTCTACATCATGAGCCATTATAAAGGGGTAAATAGATGGCATGGGCTCAACCTTATTCACTTTATTCTTCTTATGGGCCTCAATTTGAGTGAGCACCTCTTGGTTATAGACCAAATTCAAGTATATATCATCATCATCATTAGGATGATGTCCATAATTTATGGTGAGATGGATTGAATACTTCTCTAAATGAGCCTTGATAATGTCATGCAAGTCCCAATCCTAGTACTCATATCTTCCTAGGTCTAAATAGTCCCTCTCAACTACCATATTTTATAATGGAAGGAAGGCACTATATATATGGTGCCTAATATTAATCAAGAGGGGTGGGTAGGTCTTTTACTAATGAATAATATAATTTCCAAAGATGTCTTCCACTAGGATAATCAATGTTTTTTTATTCTAGGTGATCTAGGGCCTTATAGGTTAGGTGGAGGGGATTTTTATGAATGATTAACACTCAAATGGTGGTATCCTCTTGATAGTACCAATAATCACCAATGGAGGTGATGTAGTCCCTAATTTATTTTTACAATTGAGGCATGCATGTCTTTTTGATAGTGTTATAAACCAATAAGTAGAATGATTCACAAATATCTCTAATATTATTCTGATATTGGTGGACATATAGCTTATATAAGACTACATAAACCACTGAGCCTCTAGGAACCCATGTAGGAAAGGTGAATGGCTTGAGGTGAGTGTCCCATAGACTACATCCACTAGGTACGTCATCATATAAAAATCACCACATCCTTAGGCATCACCTATCACCTTAATCATGTTGAAGTTGATTATCCCTTCTAGGTCAAGGACTTGCTCACATTTGAGAATTATGTGGAGTAGGGGAATCCATAAGAATTTGACATGTAGATAGTTTTTATCACTAAATATTCAATTTAATAGGGTCAGTAAAATGTGTATTACTTATTTGAAAGTGTGGATAGTATATGTATTCATGTCTATCTTGTTAACCCACCTTATGTTGGGGTTATCATCCTAGTCCTTCAAGATGTCATGAATCCAGTGGTTGATTATTTAGATGGTCATGGTGGTTAAATTATAATACAAGGTGTACTTAAAGAGGTCATAGTAGGCCTTAAAGGTAGCTTCTGAAATGTCAATAATCTAATGCTAGTTTTGTTCTAAGCAGACCATGTTGTGGATGCCATCTTTCATCAACTTCACAATGTGAAATAATTTTATAAATAAGTCAGTGTAGGGAAAGACCTTAGGTTTGTTCCATGGATCTATGTAGTTCACATTTATAATATTCATAAATTGCATATTAAAATTCAACCTCATACTTAATTTCATTTCTAAAATAATTTAGTACTAGATCAATGGCCTTGAATATTTCATTTTAGTAACTAAAACATTCCAATCTATATGGTAATAAAGTGTCTCAGTATTCCATCTTGGCTTTGGGGTTCAAGTAATAGGTGTCCATTCTTGATGGGGGATTATTGGTTAATAATCAAATTGAGAAAAAAATTAAGATATATATGGAATTGGGAAGAGAAAAAATCAAGGAGTGGATTTTGGGAAACTTAGAGCAATAATAGCTAATGAGTTCTCAAGTCACTTATAGGTATTTTCATACATATCCTACTTTAATGGTGTTTAGAAACTCATTAGGTGTGAATTCACATTATATTTGGTGGCTCCATCCTACCATTTATTTCCTAATTATGAATTAAAATTAGAGATCTCAATTATACACTACCTACTAGATATGGTGATTACGACATGACATTTTAGAATGTCCAATAAGGGTCCATTTTCCCTTTTAATTAATACCTAGAGTTTGATAATCACATGGCCATATCATCTTTGAGGCTTCCTACTTTTTGACATATGTCTTCTATTCATTGGTTCATGTTACAATAATTGACACTTAGGTGTAGTCTAACATCTTTTCTTTATACATTTTAGGGAAAGAGAATGCTAGCTTGAAGACATGTGGTGTCTTATGATTATCCCTTCGACTATGATTATACCTCATTTTGACCATCCTTGGGCTTATTAGTCTCTCCTTACTAGTTTTGACTAGAAATTCCATGTGGATTAATGTGATAAGTTGAGCTATCTTAGACATTGAAATATATCATTGAGCTAAGAGATTGAAAAAACTTGATAGTAGGCCATGTAGTGTTTTCTTATTTGGTCAAGCTCTCCTGAGCTTTGACACCTTTATCAATATTGGGAGACTAACATGTCTGAAACTAGGGCACCCTCATTTGTCAAATCTTATCAACTCTAATTTTTATCCATGTGGAAAATTTCCACTTAGTTAAAGTCTCCTAGGATCTAAAATCTCTATCAATCCTAGGACACTAACCATTCTAGTTTTAAGGTACATGTCACTCTCCCATTAGGTTGGGATCTCTTGAGATCTAACTTTTTTATCATTACAGAGAGACTAAACACTCTAACATTAGAGTCCCTTAATTGGATGGGTTATGATAGGTCCTTATCATGGGTTATGTGGCACTTTTTTATTACATCAGGCTCTCTCAAGCTATAACATCTCTGTTAGGTCTAGGAGATTGACATGTCCGATACTAGGGCACTTTGATTGGCTATGCCCTACTAATTTTTGTCTTTGATAAAAACTATCCATGTGGTTCATTTTTATTTCATAATTCTTCCTTAAAAAATCCATGAAAAGAGACCAAATAAAATGAAAAGAAACATGATGAATAAAATTCTTACCTAGCTATCAGGTGGATTTCATAAGGTGCCATGTAAGACTCTAAGAGTCTGACACTCTGGGAGGTTGAGACTCTGAGAATCTTATATAAGAAATAAACATGTATAAAATTTATTACATTAAATATTCTAAATAAGAGAGTGCCTATTTTATTTTGGGATACCACCAAGACTCAATTGCATTAAATTTTTAGAGGTCATCAAGGATCCCAACATGGACCAATCAATGATTACAAACAAACCACACACTCAGGAGACTAGGGTAGAGTGGGATTTTGAGGATTATCTCCCAATGGAGTTAGTTATAGAAATATAGAAGGTGATATAACTTAGAGTTATCAATTTAAATAGGGTTCCCTATTTTTTATAAAAATGGGGTGTGTTAGACAAAAAAATGGTAACTTCTAAGGGGAAATTTGTGTTTAAGCACTTATAACCCAAGATGTTAAATTCCATTCCTTCTAAAAACATAGAATACAAATAAATACTTAGACACATAAAAAAAAAGGAACTAAATTTATGTACAACAAGAGGCATACTAATAACTATTCATATAGAAAACCATCAATGTATGTGAGGTGATACTTATCCAATTTATTTAGTTTTAGGTCTCACTTAAACAAGTCTAGGTAAATCTAGGCATTGTATCTCCCACATGGGGAATTATGGTGGTATGTATTGGAGGGTAATGGTATGGAAATTTTTATGCTTTTATCCATAAACCTATATCTTTTATAGAGATACCTTTGGTCCTATTCAAGGCCTTATTCCATTACCAGCCAAGACAAAAACCCTGCGATGGAGGTTGCTTAAATAACCCTTTCAAGGAAGACCCAAAAGTTAGATTTTACATGTTATTACATCCTTATTTTAAGGTATTATTATGAATTTATTTTGTTATTGTAACCAATACAATTTTACAACCAAGCCAAGGGTGATGGGATGTTTGGAAATCCATAAATACCCATTCGATCTTAAATTCATTTAGTGATCTCATTTTTCAACATTTTCTCATTAAGTGTAACTTTGATGGCTTATATTAGGACATGGGGATGTTATAAAATTCACTTGTTTAGTTAATAATAACTAGCCTCCAAAATATAAAATGTAAAAGACTCTATCAAAACCTTTGAATTACTTAAAATTAAAGCTCACCTTTGGTGTCCTAATGTTTAACTATACATCTTGGCTTTCATCATCACTCAGGGTGGTCACTCACCTTGAGTTCTCTAAAGGATCCTTCTAGTTGGGATTACTACCTCAATTTCAATTGAGAGGCAAGATTGGAGAAAAGGCTTTGTGAGAAGTAGAAACCATAGGAACAAAATACAACTAAAAATAATAAAACACAACAAAAGCAAACATGTAATGGAAAATACACATAACAAAAGCAAAGTAGTCTAATATATACATTACTAACCTTTCTAGGATTATTATGAGATCACATTGGAAGGGGTGGATGATAATTAATGCTTTAGGAACTTTCCATTCATTGATAGTGGGAGGTATCTACCTTGAAGGTCCTTAAGCTAAATATAATTATAGCTAAGTAACTCAACTATTTATTAGCAGCCAATACAGAGAGGATCAAATTTGGCATTATATCCTTTATTTTCTTGAGATTTATCCCATATTAATACCAAATCAAAAGTATTAAAGGATTTAACCTTGGTCCTTTTTTCAAACCATCATTTGATAGTGCCTTAATGTTTGTTGAAGTTTAGTAAGGCCTCATCCCATGATTCGTCTAGTTGGACAATTTCCAAGAGCCTAGAGTTCACCTTATCATTTCATTCCATGTACTATTAAATGAAATTTTATATAGTTAACCTAAGTGTAATTGGAATAACTAGATCAAGTCTATAGACTAGTAGGAATTGAGAGCTCTTGAGTGATTGTTTATGTCTGGTGTGATCAACCCATAGAGTGAATTTAAGTAATGAATTCCACTCCTAGGGTTTCTCTCCTATAGACTTATTGATTATGTATATTATATTCTTGATAGTTGATTCCACCAACCCAATTCCTTGTGGGTAGTGACTATATGAGAATCTCAATATGACTCCTTTGTCATACTCTCATTTGGTGAAATCTATGTATTGAAACATGGGGCCATTCTCACATACTAATGAGATGAGTGTTCTAAATTGAGTGCTTATGTTATTCTTTGTGAACATGATGACTTCAATAAAAATCCTTTTATTTATATCCACTTCTTCAATCTATCTAGTGAAATTATAAGTAGCTACAAGAATAAACTTATAGATCACTAAGTAATTAGGGTTGATGATCTTAATGAATTCTACCTCATATTAGGAAAATAGTGTCATTTATATAATTGTTTGTAATGGCATTATTGCATGGATTTCCATTTTGATGAAGGTCTAACATTGATGGCATTTCTAAACATGGGATTGTATATATTTGAATGGTGTAGGCTATTAATATCCTATGTGAATTATCTTGTCTACCATTGTATTCACTATAGGGTGACTAGCTTCCAACTTCTCATGGAAGTTTTCCATTATCTCCTAGGGGGTGTGTTCCCATAGAGCAAAAATTGTATGATTAGGACATAATAGTATCATTATGGAAATATTTCCTTATCTACTTGATGCATAATGATCCTTGGATCAATTTCAATAATTAGTTGTTTAATTCCATATCTTATAACCAAATTGGTATGTTTGATTTCTAAATCATATTTCTAACTCTTTCTCATCCATCAACCATTATGCTCACCTAGTTCATTCTACCCCAAATTTTGCATGATGGATGGGTATGAGATGATTGCATGCACCTTATTTATGAGGATATAGTGTTTAAATTTATTCATGGCCTTTACCAGTGCATAGGAATGTTTGTTAAGATTGGATTATCTTAGCTATACATCTTTGAGAATGGTGCTCATAAAGTGAATAGGATGTTCCTCTCCCTCCAATCTTTGTGTGAAGTAGGTATCTATGGTGTGCTCAAAATCAAAAGGGTAAATGTATAAATATTTCATGTAGTCTAGGTTAATTATAACTAAGGCTTACATGATATCATATTTTATGTCTTTTAAATACTTTATTGATTTAACATGACATTCTAATTTTGCATCATGTTTCAACATAAAATTAGAAGTTTTACAATTTCATCAAATCCATAAATGAACTTACAAAAAAAATTAATTTTCCCAAAGAAGGATTTCAATTCTTTCTTGCTATTAGGCAGAGGTAATTTATAAATCACATCATCCCTTTTTGGATTGATATAAATACCTTTGTGTGTGACAATATGACCAATAAGCTTACTTAGGTGATACTGAACACACTTTTCTTTGGGTTTAAAGAAATGCCATACCTCCTACATATTTCAAACATGTTTTGTAAGTGGCATATGTGATATAACATGTATTTTGAAAATAAAATTAATTTATCCATATAAATTATTATGTACATTCCAATCAAAAATTTAAAATTAAAATGCATTTCCCTCTAAAATGTTGTTCTCACATTGATTAATCCAAATGAATTTTTTTTTGTAGGTGAATGTACCCCATTTGGGGGTGAAGATGGTTTTGACCTAATCTTTTAAATTGACCAAGACCAAGTTTTATCCTAAGAATACATATAATAAATACATCATCTAGGATCCACTCACCATTTGGATCACCTCATCATAGGAAGACAATGGATAATTATCTTTGTCTAATGTTTGTTTTAGGTTTTGGAAGTATACACACAAAATAATTTCCATGTTCTTTTATTTGGGTACTAGGTTGGATGCCCATGTAGAGTGGTAAACTAGTAATATTATCCCTAAAAAGAGTAACTTATGGACATCTTTATGTATTAATGGTTCTATGATCAGGTTCATACGTCTCTACCCCTACCTATATGGGGTTTGGATTGGTTTGAGTGGGATGGTGTGAGTAATCACCCTTGGGTCAAAGACTTTGAGGTCTCCATAAACCTAAATAATCACATCCTTATATCTCAACAAAAAATATTAAATATATTTGAGTTGAATTCTATCTTATTAGGGACCCACATTAATAGTTTGAGGCATTTACACAAAGATGAGGTTAATGATTCAACATTTCTAGTCCTCAAACTTGGGTTTACCCATTTAGGGTATAGGGTATAAAACACCTTTTGAAGGAAATCATATATTTCAAGATTTATTTCCCATCAATTATTTGGGCCTCAAACATCTAAACACTATTAATAATTGGATAATATGTTAATCATCCTTAAATACCGAAAAAACTATCACATTATCTAGGATGGATGGGCAATAAACTAGTTCCATAGAGAATTCCTATATCTCAGTGTCATCTTGGGGGTTAAGTATATAGTTTTATACACTAATGAGTCAGTAACTTGGTTTTCTTCCCTAGGGACAAGGATGATGTTGAATGTTTTAAACATCTTGATCAGGTTATAGGCCCTATGTTTACACCTCATGAGGTAAGACAACTTACATTGATATTTACTCTTAACCTAGTTAATCACTAGCTCAGATTCACTAAACACACTAAGTTCCTAATATTTATACTTCAATGAAAAATGTAACCTTTTTAAGGATTCATAATCTACCATATTATTTGTATATGATAATTATAATCTATATGAATCTATGTATCTCTTTCTTTAGGGATCCATTAGTAGATCACTACTTCACTACCTATTTGAAATGATCCCCATATACATATAGGGACCATGGGCCTAAAAATTCTAGATCATTTCCATCTTTGATAAGAAAAATTTAGCATATTTTATGCTTAACATATAAATCCCTATGTATAATTACATCAAATTTAATTTCTCATTTATAGAATTATATTCAATTATCATGTGTTTCATTTTAGGTGCTCTATCCACATGGATCTAATTGGCTACCTCTCCATGGTAATCACATATCAGAGAAGTCAGTGTCCATGTTCTTATTCAACATTTTAGACTAATCTCTACTAAGGAGCATGCCATAGGATTAAATAATCTCTACCACATGGATGTCTATGAAATATTGAACCCTAGGTTTAGATTCTAGTTTCATGTTGACAATCAAAAGATCACCCACCACTTTGACCTTTGAATTATCTAGTCAAATCATAGCCTTATCTGATTTGATAGGAACTAACCCTAACTTCTCATAAACACTAGCTGACATTACATTTGTTGAGGCTCTAGAGTCAAGTAAGAAATTATGTAGGTTATTTACAAATAAAATAATGGGTATGAGGAAGAAGGGACCTCTATCTTATTATTATCAATGAGAATGTTAGTGTGGGGTACCTTCTATTTAGTCAAGGTAGGATGAGTTGGATTTTTAGTTAAGTATTTTAGTAGAAGATCATGTTACTTGGTGATTTGAGAAGTTCATGAAGGGTGATGTCTAATTTAATTTTCTTCATGTATTCTAATATGTTATATCCTCCCTTATTCTCAATTGGTGGGGTCTTTATAGGAGATTTTGTTTGGGGTTTTTGGAGTTGGATGGTTATTCCTAACATTATGATCTAGTGAGGTTGCATCATTGTTTGTGGGTTTCAAGATAGTAATAGGTTATTATGGTTGTTAGTTACTTATTTCATAATGGATACTTTGGAATTTTTGGAATGCTTGGACCTCTTTAGTAATATCCTCTAGGCTATTTTCTTCCTGAAAGGAAAATTCCATAGTTTATGGCACCATGGCCATGTTAGGGGGACTACTCAAGTTTGATGACTTCAAGTGATTTGGAACCACCTCTTACTCCTTACTCCTCAATTTCTCTTTGGAATATATCAAAAGTGATATAGAATAATATAAAATATAGATCCCCATGCAAATTCATTTTGTGCAATTAACACCATTTAGGTAGAGCTATATCATAGATGTTAACTTCAAGAAGCTTATTAGGGGAGGGCTCTAACTAATTATGGGGATGATTATGATTTTGGTTTTGTCTTTGGAAGGAGAATTTATTACTTTATCTTTCATCATTAGAGTTATTCATTTTCCTTTTTATATCTAATAATTCATTACTTAGTGATCCAAAACTTAGAAGTTCTGGTTGATAAATATTTCAAGAACATAGAAATAACATAGTAACAATGAATTCTCTGAGAAGAGATGTATTATTACTCAAGATCAAAATACAACTATATGCTTATCTTTAGGAAGATATGTATAATTTTACATTTTGGGTTACATCTTCATTTATACCTATTTTTCAAGTATGGGGAGGATGTGGAAGGTCACCAATCTCAAGGGAGATTAAATGGTTTGACTTCCATGCTTTAAAACAATGCAGAATTTGAGGAATTACTATTTTTAGAAACTTACTATTTTTCAACTACACTACTAAAATATAAATTTAGGGCACTTCCATTGGGTTTTATAGGGTCAAACTTCATTGAGAAAATCTTGATGACATCTCATGGTTTTTTCCTCATTATTAGCTTTCCAATGGTTCAAACGGTGAGTCAATTGGAGCTATAGTGCAAAAGTTATGGCTCCCAAAAGTTCAGTCATCAATTAGGGTAGAACTCTAAGATCACTTAATGTTGTAATAAAGGATCATTTCATGGTTTACTGGGTTTATAAATCCCAAGTGTTAGTTTTACACAACATGAATTAGAGGGAACTAATTTTTTATGGGTAGTGGTTGAAGCATATGAATATTCTAGTTGGCATTAGACAATAAGTTCAAGTTAGGCATATGCAACAATAAATTAGGAATAGGAGATATCATTGGGACTTAGGGGTTTAACTTCCTATCAAATTTTGTGGCTTAAGTGAGGGGTATGTATACTATTTTTGAGTCTTATCATAGAAACATAGTTATCCATGGGTCTAGGGTGTTTTTGTATATTTCTAATGCAAACTAGGTGTTAGGTTGGTATAACAAAATTACCTTACTTTACATCTTCTAAAACTTAGCATTAAAATTTATGATGGGCTCATTAGGTTCCCATTTGATGAAATAAAACTATTGGTATAGGATGTTGAGGTCAACAACTTTCTCAAACTAGGCAAGTAAGGAAGTATTACAATGTTACCAGTTAGTAATTGAGTTCTTAGGGAGGTTAAGGAAATAATCATAAGATGAATCCATCAATGTGAAGGGGAAGAGCCTACATGCCACATCCTCATTTTTTTAAGAGTTTAATTGTTTTTCTAAAATTTACCCTACACTATGAGTAATGTAAGGAAGATATATTTTTGGGTTTTTAGGTAGGTTATGGATAACTCTATGGATGTTAATGGCTGACCTAGATACAAATGCTATAGGGAGAGCCATTTTGGGTGGTTTATTGGGGGAGATTGAGAAGATGAGTTAGTGGGAACAACTATGGGTCTGAGTCTAGATCTACCAAGTCTAGGTCTCCTATGGAACTTTAATGGTGAGATAATTAGTTTACTATGATGGGCCTAGTTATAATGATATGTGTTGTAGGATCTAAGGTGATTCATAGATAAACAACTATTAAAACATTACCATTATCAATAATAACCATCATAAACCATATAGATTATCAAAAATGTATGAAAAAGGCCCTCCTTCTAGTGTCATTTGTTTTGTGTATATTAATCACATAATAGAAGGGTAGAATGGAGGTATGGATAGATCAATAAATACAATTCAAGGGCAATCTTAGTAATCTACCCCATAATAATGTGGCCCTCCTTATATTTCTAGTTTTTGTCTCACTTGATATCATATTTTCTTCCAAAGGCATTCATGAGATCAAGTGTTAGGAAGATGAAAGTGGGAGACATGGCATGTGATTAAAATATCCCCTCATTAATTTTAGGATTGATGCTAGTTCAATCTAAGGATTGAGTGAGTTAACCTTTTGTTACTCAAATATCAATGATTGTTACTATAAGGGGTTCAGGATATGCACAATTTCACCTTGGGTGAGTTGCTAGTTGGGGAGCTCTTATTTGCTACTTTTTATTTACTCTACCCTTCATAGATTTATAAAATAGGGGAGAATGTTTTATTTCTAAAATAAACATAAAAAAGAGGGTAAATTAGGGAAGGAAAGAGTGTTTTCAAGACTATAAGGTGTTAATTCTTCATTAAGTAAGCTAGATGCCCTACCATAGTTGTATCACTATGTGTTAAGCTTCATCTAAGGTTCTAACTTAGTATTACAAAATGGGAAAGGTTTGAGTAAATAAGAAGAATGTCTAATTTTTGAACCCCTCACTAAATTTCAATATTTAGAACCCATAGTAAATAACACATTGACTCTTCGAAGATAATTTATATGTTAGCACATATTAAAAATATTGTGAGGCAAATAAAAAGGGATTATAAATGGGTTATAATAAAAAAACACATTATAACCACTACATTCATTAAGTAACATAGATTTAGTTAAATTTTATTAGCACTAACATTCATTCAAAACTATGAATGATTGATACTTGACAAATACACTATGAATTTTGTATAAAATTTAATATTACATTCATTAAAAATAAGCCCATTGACAAAGATATCGATTGTGGTATATATTCACAATCTAAAAGGGTGAAGGAAGAAGTAGGTGAAATATTGACTTAATTCCAATAAGATTTTGGGATAAAAATGATGGCTTTCAAAAAAGATTATAATTATACATTTATATATGAGGATGGGGATTGATTCTTAGTAGCATGAGATTCCCATCCTGGGCCATGATGGACACTCCAAGTTGTTACACCCATATTAAATTAAAAAAAAGAAAAAAAACCTCCCAACTCCATTTAAAATATCCCCAAAATCCCACATAACTTATACATAGAGGATCTACAGACAAACTAATTCCCATTTACTTGGAATCTACTTCCTTGGTTGCCAATTCTACTACCACCAAGTCAAATTCCTTACCCAACTTGGATAGATTCATGAGTAGTTTTGATAATATCACTTCTGACTGGGTGATGAATCTATAATAGACTTGGAGTGGGGCTGGCATAACCACTTTGACTTTTAACACTTGGATAATTATCAGGGTGGTTTAAGCCAAGAGTTAGATGATAACTTAGGATCCAAGCTAGTTTTACTTAGGCACCTTCTTCTTTATAACCTATTCAAAGTGACCTAAGTGGACTCAAATTCACCAATGTCTAACAGAGTGCCATATGGGTGGATAACACTAAGATATTGACTTCCTTTAATTATGTCAATATCTTTTTTCTACCTTATTCAAGGGGATTCATGATAATATATTCTAGGCCCAACCATTCCTCATGCTCCTAGTGTATGCTTGGTACAAGATTAGGTCTAAAGTGGGCATAAGTGTCAATTTTAGGACTACAACTTTATACATTTGTTCTCTACTAGAGTAATCCTTTCCAAATAAGAATGGGTTCTCTAAATATGCATCCTTTTATATACTTGAGTATCCATCACTTTTATAAGTACTAAAAATGTTTCAAGAGGGCATCCTTAAATTGTCTAATTAGTCTCAATGGGATAGATATTTTCACTTATGATTTGAGCACTGAAACCTAATCCTACATGTCCTCCATCTTATGACATGCCATGGGTGGCTTGGAGGATTGAGATTGGGTCTTTAGCTACCTTTTCCTCTCTTATGGAAGTTTTCACTTTGGTGAGAGAAAAAAAATCCTATTAGGTCAACCATACCAAAGGGTTCCCATCTTACATGAATATATGAGCGAGGATCCTCCTAATATTTATCATGGTGTGATAAAAGTCACATTATATGTTTGGGTCACCCTGTATTATCATCTCAAGTGCTTGAGACACCATCACTATAACTAGGGTTGGAGGAGGTTTTTATGGGGTGATGAAAATGGTGGTGACAAGTGGAGGATGAGTTGGAGGGGGCATGGAGGAATCAAAAGGGATGAATGAGTAAGGTAGTGGAGGAGGAGGAGGAGGCAAGGGTGTGTAGGGAGGCAAGATGAATATGGAAGCCAAAGGTAACACCTACACTTGACACTAATCTAAGTCATGTTAACCTAAGGGGATATGAGTTTAGGGAGAGGAGAATTCAACATAAAAGAGGATATTGGCTAGTTAAAGTCGAATCCCTAGGTGTCTAGGATAAGGGAAATAGGAGGCTAAGAAATGATGTAGGGAGTCACTAAGGGTGGTTTAAGAGGAGAAGTGAGAACCTATGGAGGAGGATATTAATATAAATTAGTACCTAAATTGAATATAGAGGATACACTTCCTTCTACTTTTTTATCAACCTCTTGCTTAGGTTAGCTTTGGTTAGTGTATTTGATGGATCAAAGGTGGTAGAATCCATGATGACTAACTAAGGAAGCTATTATACAATATAATTTGTCACTAGAATTATCTAAGACACTTGAGCTATTCATATGGGTGCACTTATTATAGGAGATAAAATTTCAATAGTTGGATGTGGGGAGACCATGGGTAGTTAGATCTATATAATGACTAATGGGGGCACTGGGGAGGTCTTGAGTTGTGACATAAATGAGGTAGATAGGAAAGTAGTGGAGAAGGTGAAGAGATGGATTGATTCCAAAGGAACTTGGGTGAATTTTTTAAGAGGTGAAATTGAGAACAAGGGAATAATCAACTAAATATAGTTTATGGGAGTTGGGAAACTAGGTGGTGCCATCAAATATTATTGGAGATTGGAGGGAGTAGGGAAAGGGATTTTTAATGGTGTTAATTGTTGGTCCTACTATAGACTAGTCTCTAAGATACTGATATCAAACCTTAAGAACTATTTATCTTGAGGTAATGTCATATTAACTTGAGCTACTTAGGGTCATGTTTCATAGATCTTAACCTGTTGGGGTTGAGTTTCTCAAACTAGAAGATGTGATAGATGATTTAAGGGGTGAGGTGTAGGAAGCACTCCAAGAAGAGAAGATACTAGGACCCCTTGTATAATCCCTCTATAAATATGTGGGGGATTTTTGTTGACATCTTATGCATATTTAGCCATTATCAAGGGGGAATTATATATCCTAAGATGAACCTTATTCCTTTTCTTCTTCCTATGGACCTCAATCTGAGAGAGCACATCTTGGTCGTCAACTAGATTCATATATATTCCATCATCATCCTCACACTGGTGGATATGGTTAATTTTGAGATGAGTCAAGTAGTTATCTATGTGGGCCTCAATTATTTTATATGGGTCCTAATCCTAGTACTCAAGTCATCCTAGGGCCAAAGAGTCCCTCCTAGATACCATAATCTATAATAGAGGGAAGGCCCTATTTACATGGTGCCTAATAGTGATCAAGAGGGGTTGATAGGCCTTTTGTTGATGAATTATGTAATGTCCAAAGATGCCTTCCACTAGATAATACATAATTTATTACTCTATATAGTGATCTAGGACCTGGTAGGGTAGGCAAAGGGGATATTTAAGAACACTTATCACTTGAATGATGGTATCCTCTTAATATTACCAATAACCACCAATAAAGGTGAGCGAGTACCTAATTTCATATTATAGATGAGGCATGGGTGACTCATTGATGGTGTTATAAACAATTAGGTATAATGACTCACAAAATGCCCTGATATTATTTTAATAGTGGTGTTCGTATAACTTATAAAAGCATGCATATACCATTGATCCTCTAGAAACCCACATAAGAAAGGCAAATGTATTGAAGGTCAGTGTCCAATAAATTACATCCACTAAGAATGTTTATAAATAAATATATACCTCCCCAAGAATCACCTATTACCTTGATCATGTTGAAGTTGATTATCCCTCTCAGGTTAAGGATAAACTCATCTTAGAGAATTATGTGGAGCAAGGGAATCCAAAGAGGTTGACATGTACACATTCACTATCCCTGAACCATCAGTCAAATAAGATCATGCAAACATGTATTCCTTCTTTAAAAGTGTATATGGTATATGCATTCATGTTAATATTATTAACCCACTATGCATCAGGGTTATCATTAGGTGGGTGCTCATCCAAGTGGTCATGGTGGTTGAATCATAAGACAATGTGTACTCAGGGAAGTTTTAGTAAGCCTTTAAGGAAGCTCCCAAGATTTTGGTGATTTGATGCCAATTGTTCACAAATCATACTATGTCATGGATGCTATTTTATGCCCCCTTCAATTTGTACAACAATTTGTTGAATAAGTCAACACTGGAAAAGACCTTAGGTTTCATCATAGATTTATCCAATTTGAATTTATCATAGGCCTAAAGGGCATCTTTAAATTTGGCCTCATCCTCATTATCATTTTTGAAAGACTTGGCTACTAGATCAATGGCCTTGAATAGGTCATTATAGTACCTAAAACACATTGGACCATATATAAATAAAGTGTTTCAGTATTCTAGATCAAATTTTTAGTTTGAAGATGGGGCAGCCATTATAACTAGGGGAATTCTTGGTTACAAATAAAACTAAGAAAAAGAGGAACAAACATAGGGCACTAGGTAGAACAAAAAGTAAGAAGTAGATTTTGGGAAACTAAGAGCAATAACAATTAATGATTTCATCCTAAAGAACTTATAAGGATCCACATATATCTCCTAATTTAATGGAATTTAGGATCTCACTTAGTGTGAATTAAAATTTGAGTTGGTGGCTTGATCCTCCCATTTATTTATTAATCAAGAATTAAAATAATAAATCTCAATTATATGACACATGATAAATTTGGTGATTGCATCATGATGTTTTAGATTATCTAATCAAGGCCCATTTTCTCATTTAATTAATACTTAGAGTGTGGTATGCACACACCCATATCATTTTTTAGGCTTCCCAAGTGGTTCATGCTTTTTTCCACATGTCTTATATTCATTTTTTTATGTTTTAATGGTTGACACCTAGGTGTATCCTAACATCTTACCTTTATATGGTTTTGGGAAAGAGAATGCTAACTAGAAGATGTGTGGAATCTTATTATTATCCATTTAATTATAACTATACCTCATTATGACCATCACAAGGCCTATCAAGATCTATTTTCAAGTCTTATATGGAAATACCATGTGGATTGATGTGATAAGCCAAATTCTCCCAGACCCTGACATTTCTATCAGGTCTATGAGATTGATAAGCTTGACAACTGGTCATGTAACATTTTATTATTTGGTTAGGCTCTCTTAGGATTTGAAACCTATATTAAGATTGATAAAAATTAATATGTTTGACATTGGGGCACCATCATCAGTTAGATTCTAATAAATATAAATTCTTGGCCATGTGGTACATTTCCACTCTATTGGGATCTCTCAAGATCTGACATATTTATTAGTGTTAGGAGAATAACCATTATGACTTCAAGTATGTGGCACTCTCCCATTGGGTTAATCTCTTTTAGGATCTAACATTTTTGTAATGTTAAAGAGACTAACCACTCTGACATTAGGGTAACCTAATTGGTTGGGTTTTAATAGGTTATAACCATAAGATGGATGGAAATTTATTATTACATCAATCCCTAATAGGCTCTAACATTTCTATCAGGTCTAGGAGATTGACACATTTGACACTAGTTAACCTTGATTTACCACACCCTACTACATTATGAATTCACTGATAGTTATCCACGTTTATCCTTTTTATTCCACCATTCCCCATGAAAAATCAATGAAAAGAGACTAAGTCAAATGAAAATAACCATGACAAATAAAATGCTTACCTGATCACCAACTAGATTTCATAAGGTGTCATGTAGGACAAAGAAAAACCTATAGAAAAGTTACTACATTAAATTTTGTAAGTAATAGAGTGCCTAATTTATTTTGGTATACTACCAAGAATCAACTACATTAACTTTTCATAGGTCATGATGACTCCCAAAATGAAAATATGAAGATTCTCACTAGATGGAGTTAGTCAGAGTGAGATAGAAATAAGGTCTAGGATATTATATTTATAACTTTAAATATGGGTCTCTCATTTTTCTAAAAAAATGGGGTGTGTTGGACAAAACACATTCTTATCATGTTTTGCTTCTTTGCTTCATGATTTATGTGTATTCATTTCTCTAGATTGTGTACATTTGAGTATGTCCATGTTTTTGGCTCTAATCCTTACTCTATGTTTCTATGTGTGTGAGTGACATTTACAAATTTCCTTTATATTTGTTACCTTGGCTTCATTTTTTTCTTTATATGATTTTTATTATGATATTTACATATGCATCATCACCATGAATCTTGTTTAATATTTTTCTCTTAGTTTATGATGTCATGATCAATATACACATCTCGTCAATATGTTGATGATATGATCCACATCATTCATCTTTATCCAAGTTGTTATATTCATTTTACATACTTATTTTTTATAATTATTCACTATATTCATGTATGCTAATGTCCATATAGACACAACACTATGAATTTTTGGTTATACGTGTATCATGCATTACTATTTTTTTTCAAACTATGAATATGATGCCATGATCTCTAATGTTATCAATATTACTATATATTTCATTATTTTCAATAAAATCATTCCCATAAATTTTTATTTTGAGATAAGTTATTGTGTATGCTTCATAAATCACTTCAAAATAGGGGACATACACAATGTCTTATCTTAGAGACTAAGCTACAACAACCCAATATATATACAAAAAATGATTGTTTACCTAATTGAGCATAACTCATACTTAATTTCTACCTGAAAAGAACATTTAGACTAAAATTACATTTGGAAATCATCTCATTCCATATATATCCAAAATAGCTTTATTTTATCCCAATGATCAACACCAAAATTTTCCATATTTTTCATAATTACACTTGGTACAAATATTAGTTTCAATATTATTCAAAATTATTTTTCAAATTTATGCACATATTATATTAGATTTTTTCTAAGATTCAAGGCATCATGTGCAACATATGTTCCAAGTTATTAAATATTTTTTTCCTCATATATTAATTGATATTACTTAGTCACTATAAATAATATCCTTATATATCATACTGGTGGAGTGTGTGTGGATTATGACTACTTTCTTATGCACTATTACACCATTTTCCACATAAGGAATGGAAATCCATGTCATTCTCTATGTTTTATACACTAGACACCAATTTTTCACTAGAAATGAATATTATCATGTCGTTAGTGGTTGATTAACCCTTTTTCACTAGTTTTTTCTCCAAAGCAATCTATTGGAATACATATAGAGATTCCAAGACACTAACTATACTACTTAAAATTGTGTGATGATGGAGTCAAACACATATTAAGTTATTATAACATTATACTATCATTTAGGATTGAGGCATGCACAATTCAATCCAAGCATTTCAATTAATAAGTGAATCTCTATCATATTAAACTCTCTAATCACTAACTTTTTGTATTAAAATAATAATGGTTCATGTACCCAAACATGTGTAATTGTTCCATTTTATTTGATCTATAAGTTTCTCGTATTTAAATTTGTAATTACATAATAATTAATTAATTATATATACATGTTTCATTATAGGTTTCCAAGAATCAAAGTTTAACATGTGGCCTACATCTAAGCCTACTCAACACAAGTAAGTTGATGTATAACTCTCTATACTTTACTCTAGTAATTTAGATTTATTAAATTACTAGAATAAAATGGGGGTAAATTTAGTCACTAAAATAAATAAAAAATTATAAAAAAATTCACTTGTGATAATAATTTCATACACAATTATCTCATGCTTAAATCCATATCTCTAAGATGATATTCCTGTACTTCTATATGGATGACCCTTACCCTTGAGAAAATCTAATACAAAATATTCATATTCCTCATTTTAAATAGCCTAATCTCATATCTTGAATAATTCACACTTCCAAATTATTTATATTTTCTCCTTAGACAAGGTTGTTCCTTTAGGACTATACCATTCATCAATAGTGTCTAAATCCCATGGTTTTGTCCTCTTATAAAAAAAAAATAATTTCTCAAATTTAAATTGGCCTAATGGTTTGTTCCACATGTTTCAAAAGTCCCATTAAATTAATCTTCCAAAATACCAGTACACAATCATATTTTACATTCATTTGTTCATGAGATGGAGAGAGGATACCATGATTGAAAATCACCATAATATCTAAATGAACATTGAGAAGAAAGCACATATTCTTCCCAATTATGAGTCCCCACAACCAAGTATCCCTAAGTTAAGTATGAATACATATATAAGGTCATAAGTCATTAACGAAAAACTTTATTACAACATGATTGCACCAAAATATAACATTATATAAGTGTTTTACACACACCACCAAATCATGGGAGAACTACATGGAATTTGATCCATTCTCAAAGTATTGGTATGTAGGTAGTACTCAACATAAGGGGTGTTAAGGTTATACACAACTTCAATCACTAACCCTTTTCTATTTATATAGTGCATTTTTTCCTTATCATCTATTATCCTAGCGATCTAAGTGAAGATGAAGGTACACAATGTCTTCTAAAGTGATTCAAGTGAATTTGTTCACATAAGGGATTTACAAGCAAAGGTGCACTAATCTAAATTTACATAAAGGTAAAAAGCACTATTAGATATCATAAAAACCTAAAGATTATAATGAAAGATGACCCTATCATAATAATATGGACTTGTCTCAAATTCAAGTGGGGCCCTATTCCTAATTCACAATCATCTCACATAGTCACACAATTAGTTATACAATTACTACTTTAAACCATCCAAATATGAGTTCCAACTATGTTGTCTTTAGTACTTTCCCATTTTAGCATTTTATGTAAATAGTAAGTTTCATATCAGTTTATGTGATTTATCATATATATTAGCATTTTTTTATCAACAGTTTATCTAAATTAGATTAGATTTATTTCCTAATCTCAATTTTTCATAAAACACTATCCAAGTTGATCAAAATACACATGCATATATCTCATTAAAATTTCCTATAACAACTATGATCACTAATGAAATCCTACTTAATTTGTATGATCCTCCACTTTCTATTAGTGTCTAGTGTTTATATATTTTATTCAAATGAGATTTGATAGATTAAGGCTTTGACACTTGTGCCACCTCCTTAAAATTCATAAAAACATTAAGATACTTAAAATGTAATCTTAATTATACCCAAATCATGTGCCAAGGATATGAATAAATATAAATAGATCCATTTATGTGAATTTGGATCTATATCATGATGCGACCTATGATGGTTACAATTAGGGTTTCAATTTTACTCTATTGTACAAAATTTTTCTTAGGAGATCTTGGACACATCACATGAGAGAAGTAGCCTCTCTTCCATGTCAATGTCTCAAATGTTTTTACAAGGGTGGTATTTACAAGATTCAAGGTGATACTAACCATTAGAATTTTTAAAAATTCCAAGAATGTAGTTTCTTTGAAATTTTAACCCATCAACTTTTACCTAGCATTCCCTTGAAAAAATACAATCATTTTAATTATCTCATGAACTCAAATTGATTTTATAGTGGTCACCAAAATATTATGGGAAATATACCACCTAACCTCCTAGATTCTAGTAATTATGAGCATGGTGAGATTAATCTAATGATAAAAAATATAAGATCTCCCATATAACATTATAGCTCAATTACTACCCTCCTTGAGACCTCTTTCTCTCAATACACTAACCAATGAGATTCTGACTTATGTGGTAATTTTTAAGAAACCTACTTTCGATAATTATTATAGTGATATATTGGTATAAGCCCTTAAAATTTAATTTAATACATCATATTATGATGAATGTTATAAATTTTATGACCTATAATTATTTGGATATTACCAAGCTAATGATGCAAAAATAATCCATTACCATTCCTCACTCCAACACTTTTTAGAGTGTTCTACATTTTTTCTATTATCAACTTAATTGATATCATTAGACCTATCTCTCCTTTCAAATTAAAACTAATCATCCTTAAATTGGTGTGCATAGGTATTATATGGAATTTATTCCATATTATAATATACATATATCTTTCATTAATTTTGATCCTCTTTGGAACATGATCAATGATTGTGTTATGCCTCAAACATACCATTTTCCATATTTTCTTATCCATACAGTTTGTTTCATCTAGATATATTGGCTACACTCATATGACCTACACCAAGGATGACTCCCAATGAATTAGTGGAATAATTTTGTTCAAACCATAGATTATATGGTCACTCATAACACTAGTGGAAAACATATACTAGATTTATCAAGTAAAATAAAATTTTAGTTTTAATCATTCTATACACCCAATGAAATATTAAATTGTTTTATTCAACCCATGGAGTCTATGGTCACTCATATCACTAATAAAAATCATATTATGTGTATTTAAGTAAAATAAAATCTTAGAGTCAACCATTCTATACACTGATAATGATGATTTTTTTGATGAGATATTAGACCATTATGATTATCCACCTAAGTTTGATTTAGTACCATGTCAAACCACACAAATAGAAGAACTATATTGAAAATTTCACAAGATTTATTATCATTGAGATAAATATTAAAAAGCTTATTAGAGATTCTTATCATGATAGAAGCCACCAAACCTAGCTCCCACCATGGATAGTCAACCACCTCAATTTGTTAATCTTAGGCACATTTGTTGCTTTCATAGGACTATTATGCATTATTCAACTCATTTTAGAGTTATTTGGAAGTATATTGATACACTTTTTATTAAACCAACTAAGATTCCCAGTATCACATACATGTTACTACCAAACATTATAAAAAAATATATCTAAAAACATGGGGGTGTATATTTTATTGAGCATCAATGTTCTACACATCACATAGATAGGTTTAAATCTCTCCACTAAAATTTGAAAAAAATTTATAATCCCACACCTCCAGCTTCCCAAAAACACTCATATGGTCCATCTAGGATAGACAAATAGTCTAACCTAAGATAAAAACCATTTCATATAGAAAATGACATGTGCTCCATGGAATTGTATATTCCTTACATTAATTCTTCTCATTAGGAGGTCCATTGACCTCCTCTTTTCAAAAAACCTACTTCTTTCATAGATCTCATGTGCCAAGAAATAATATCATTACTATTAGAAAGATTAGAAGATACCATGATTAAAATAAGATATCAGTTACAAAAATATATTTAACGGATGTCATTTATCATGCATGCCAATATATTTCATAACATTTGTGAGTAGATAATTGTTTAATATAATTCGCTCCATATTATGACATAATTGGATTTTATATTATTATTTTTAGCATCATGTGATGATTTTTATAAAAACATCACTCTCTTATGATGATATCTTACATTTTCATCACTTTAAATATGAGCATGTATGTTTTATTTATATCATTTTATAACCACTTTACATTTGGAATTTGCTTCCTTAAATATATTATGTATAACCTTTGGGGTTATTTCATCACATTTTTACCATTTAAATTTTTTATTTAGCCTTATTATGATTATTTTGTGTCATTTTGAATTCCCCATCCTTTTTCATGACTTCTCTTATTGGTGCTTATGCTAGACCCTATGTAGGTTAGTACAACTTCTCTAGTGATATGGCTAACACCTTTAATAGCATACCCTAATCATTTCTGAAAAAAAATTATCCCTATTTGTGCTAAGATATCAACATATTTTTCATTGTCTCTCCAATTTCACATGGATGAAACTTCTGTGATCCCCATTTCCCCCCTTTCCTTTTAATTGAGGCACATAATTCAATTTATATATTACACAATTTCATGTGAAGAATGTATAGGAGTATTTTAGGCACCATCGTTATTAGGTTGTCCTTTTTAAAGGCCATGAATAAGATTTATTGTGTTATTTATATATATCACTTGAGTTGGATTTTTAAAATCCATATGGAGGAGGAATATAGAAAAATACAAAAGAGGTAAAATCCATATATTAAGAAATGACATTTTTATTATCAAAATGATATATTAAAAGTTAGATCACAACAAAATATGTGATATTTGTGGCACATCACATATTATAGTTGAATCTCAATCTATAAATTTGGCCTCATGATAGAGTATAGGTTCATTGGGGTGTGGTAGACTATAGTAGGATATATAATTTCATCATTACCTATCCTTTTACATTCTAGTGCCACCTACTTTCTCAAACATGTACCCAATATTGATAGTAGACTAATGGATCTATAAGGGGTTTTGAGGAGTATGAAACACTTTTTTGGAAAGTATATCCTTTTAATTTTCATGCATATAACATTAATGGGATGATTTATATACTCAATTGTTACCCCAAATTTTTTCTTACTATATTGACTTTCGTAGGTCCTTGATGTAAAAATTTCTTAGCCTTGTCCACTTGTTTAGAGTCTCTCATGTACACTAAGGGTTTATACATCACCTTTGTATCACCTTTAATCTTCAAATTTTCATCATATCTTTCTCAATTTTTCGTTGATGGATATTTATCTTAGTTGATCACATACCTTACTATTTGTTTTAAATTTGTATTACAAATCGTTAATAACAGCACTTGGATTTTCAATTTATGAGTTTAATTGTAATACCTTTTAGAATACATAGAGGCCTTCCTCAAAAACACTTATCACCATTCACATACACACCATCATAGTTATCATATTCATGTCTTTATATTTTTATAGCCTCTTACATCATATTTTATAACAAGCATTGATTTTCAATTTTCACTCATGGTATTATTTAGTGTATTTACAATTATTTATGTCTTTGTTTGATTTAATTTGACTTCACTTATATTACAAGGGATATAGTTAAAAATCAATTGTGTCTTTATTTATGTTTGATTTGAGTTGAATTTACTTGTCTAGCATTTTAGGTGACATTTTTTACAATCATTTGAGTCTTTATTTATGTTTGATTCTAGTTGATTTTAATTTTATTACATGGGATGAAATATTTCATACACATTCTTGTTTGTTTATTATTTGCATTTTATTAAATTATATATTTTATTTTTCCAATGTTCTAAATCATTTTTCATAAGCTTTGGTGTGTTTTGCATTCATTTTGCATATTACTTTTTATCTTTTCTTTGTTTCTTTTAATTTTTATTTTAGTTATTTTTTACCATGGATTTTTTCACATTTTTTATAAAATAATAAAACATACATGACTTTACATCACATTTTACCATAGTATAATATTTAGAAATAAATTCTTGCTAGAAATAAAATAGATCATATATCATTTTCATACATATAGATAACACAATGAGTCACAAAAATATATCTTTATATAAATGTCTCAAATTTTTACATAAGTACATATCAATAAATCATATATAAATCAAAATACAAGTGAGTATAATGTAGGGCCTAGGCTTGTGTATTCATTTAGGCTACCAAATTTGCAAAGACTAATTTAGTGAGTACATACCCTTTACTTATCCGTATATCAGATCCACTCGTGCTTATAAACCTACCACATGTCTTGTTATTTCCACATGATTATACCTCTTTATTTCCATTTTATACCACACCACTTCCTCATCTCTTCATACCCTTACTAGTGCCACTACCTGAGTTTCAACCTACTCATGGTGTTATATCTATTTAGAAACCTCTTCAACCAAATAAATCCGACTCACATGTTTTATATCCATTAGTGCCATGGGATCAGGCATCCCCATAATGTCATGCTAAGGGAATATGGTGTCAAAAATATCATGTTGAGCTACCTCCACTAGATTCCTCCACTATCACATCTACAAATGTAAAATAAAAAAGGACCTCTCTCTCTCTCTCTCTCTCTCTCTCTCTCTCACACACACACACACACACACACACACATCAAAATTTGTATGTGCATTTATCATTAATACTAACATGTATATATATACCTATAGGAAAATAAAATTAATAACATAAACTTAAAAGAAACATAAGAATAGTAGTCACATCACCATGACCACTACAACTTGTTGATTAAATTTTTGTGCTTTCTACTGTATGATCCACATGTCTATTGGGCCTACTTAGGGATATTTAATTCAATAATAAATGGCTAATACTTCACCATTATGCCTTCTCCCTAAACTAACATATACCTCCTCCATCATCATCTAGCCATAGTGGGTCGATGAGGTGTTACTACTAAGACTAAAACCAACACCCCTCATCCCCATACTCCTCAAGTCTCCCTAATGTGTCTATCCTAGTAGGTTAGGACTACTAAAGGTGTTGCATTATGTGTCAAGGTAATCTATCCTAGGATTTGGTTTTAAGTTTATATATCTAACCACCATGTGTAGTAACTAGTATCATGACGCTAGCACATCACATGTACTATGGCTAGCTATGATAACCACATATCCATAGTGTATATGTAAGGCATCCAAACTATTTAATCTCATCTAACCATACCTAATGTAAACACATATAAGATCACTCATATAACATGGTCATGGCCCATCTCATCACTCATATTAGAATATGATAAATCACATGAGGTAGTCCCATAAGTTTGTACATTAGGAACCTCTCATAAAACTAATTGGAAAAACAATAATAATTCCCATTGTCTATTGAAACCTACTAAAAAAAATTTAAAAATCATGTAAAAATTACACCCATATCATATCTCCCATGTCAAAAAATGTGCCTACTCTAGCATTGATGGACATATAGTTATGATGTAAATAGGGACAAACCCATCATAATTATGACATAAAATGAATGTGGTCATAAATTTTATTAGGGCCTCTAATACATTTTAAATGATTGAAATATACACTTAAAACAATCATACGAAGCGCTTAATCTCACCATACCTATATGATATATTATCCCATTGGGATATCTCCCTCCACTCATTAGTAGTCTCTAGAATGTCACATACCATTGAAGTACCCATGAAAGGAAAACCCAAAATGACATGGACATAGTCTAGTGTAATGGAAACCTTGATGGTATACCCTCCACCACCCACCTAAAAGTGATAGTGTTCCTCTCCCATCATCCCAACAACATGATTATGAGCTCTATGCTGAGGGAAACATGGTACATCTACATAATCCATCAAAACCCTAATGTCACAAGTTGCTCTCAATCCATTGAGGAAATCTTATCCAAAATATCAAGTATAAAAATAAAATCAACACTCCACCACATTCTCTATTTCCTCTATAAAACATTAGACAAAAAACAAAAATCATATTTTGATCCAAAAATATGAAAGAAGTACTAAAAATCAAAGTAAAATAATACTACAAATTTAAAATGGTCCCTACATTCTACTATAAAGGTCATTTTACCCATGTTTACCATTTTTATACTACACCAACCATGATTAATTTTTATAAAGCACTTAGTATATCATACTATACTAGACAAGGAAAATTTTCTAATGCACCAGAAATGCCATATGGTATTATCTACCTTTTCATCCTACTACATTAGCCATGCCTGATAGTATTGACCATGATCAATAATAACCTACATTGTATAGTTTATAAACTAAATTTACTGTGTTTACATTCCTAACATTATGGTCCATTCCCTATGATATGGGATAGTTATTAAATTTAAAAATACACTTACCATACCATATAGTATTGGCCAAAACTTCACCTAACCGCATTGGCCATATAACATGATATCAACCATGAGTTTATTATTCCCTTAAAAAATTATATCAGCCAAGGCAATATATTAAATTGAGGGTGGTGATTTATTTCCTTGGCCTTAATAATTTATTTTGGCCCTAGTTTAAATTTTTCATCAACTGCTTATTATCCATCCTAGTTCTAGATTTGTCTTAATGTTTATTTGGGTAAACTATATTACAAGAACTTTCTCTAATGATTGTATTTCCTAATCTAATTTATTTTTATCCAAAAAACAAAAAAACTAATAAATAAACCACCTACCTATATATATTCAACCAAAACTATGATGCATCTTTCAACATGTCCACCTCCTCATCCATGAGCAATCATTCTCAAATCACTAAATTTGGTTATCCAAGATTATCAAATGCACAAATGAATATGTTTTACCTATTTATATTAAATATTTAAAAATTTAAATCTTTCAATTACTTACCATGAGATTCTATTTTTTCCATATATTTATTTCCTTAGGTCCTTTTCATAAATTGAAATAAACCTTTGAATCCTAGTGAGATAGATAATTTTATGTGTTCATAAAAAATATTTGAAAATATTTGGATTTTTATATTATTTTTTAGTTTTGCCTCTCATTATTCACATTGGTCACCTTATATAAAATATGAAACATGAAACATTATCTAAAATTAATAAGGTAAGTGAAGGTACATATTTTCATTTTATTTACATTGAATTACTTTTAGTTTTTTTAGCATCACTTTTTAATAATGTTTTTTTGGTGTTTTTATATTTCTATATAAAACCAAAATCTATAATTAATATCATTACATATGATTATATTCACATTATAATATGTATACACATAATATTTTTACTTTTATCATCTACTGACACTTTCTCATTTAGTGGATTATTGATGCATCTTTCTACCTAAGTCCATGCCTTAAAGGGTACACTAGGAATGGGGTGGGATAGATTCATGGTACTTTGTGAGAGATGCTGACATTATATATTATTACACCATAAATACTCTTATTCTAACCTCTTCAAAGTATCTTTTCACATTTCCATTATGTCTACATCATATCTATATTTGTTAGCTTCACTATATCGTATGGTATCGACCTAGCTGATACCATCTATTTTGTACCTTTATCTTTCATGTATTGTATTTTCCAACTAGATACACTTCTAATTGTGTATTATAATTTTTTAACTATATAATCATAGTTGATACAAATTATTCCACCCAACATCTTATACATGTATCATCCTAGCTGTCATTTTTGAGTTATAGTTTAGTGGTAATATTTCATTATTAAATCATAACACCACATTGATATAATCTACTTGTGATCATATTTATTATACATACAAGTTTCAACATAAATTAGGTCTAATATATCCTCCTTAAATTGTATGTAACATAGAAACATATCTCAAGTTGTGAGTGACCTATGGGAGAGATGAGTATCTAAACTGAAGGGCTAGCTCCCTTGCACCACACCTACAACTAACCACTAATCTAGTTTATTTGAAATAAAAGGAATAAAATGGATTAACACTAAACTAATATATATGATTCACCAATTTTAACTCCATAAGACTACCATGAACTTGCACTATGCAAGGTGATTCACAATATTGATCTCAACATCCAAGGTTTATCTAATGAAAGTGTTTCAACATGAAAGTAAGGTGTAATGCATTTATCAAGGTAGATGAATAAGAGGTCTGATTGTAGAGAATATTAATATTCATTACACTTAACAACATACAATAACAACTAAATACACTTCATGTGACCTATTAGAGGACAGACTACTTGCACAAAACATGAGAGAGTAAGATGGACACAAGGAGATATGACTATCACTTTCCATTCAACCATGAACTAATTAACACACTTAGAAAATAAGTTGAGAAATCAAAATAATCCTAAAATATTTTATTCAAAGGAAAAATTAGTAACCAAACTATTAGGGCTTTGACATACTAGATGTGGATTTTTTACAAAGCCAAAAGTTGCTTCTTATATAGATAATTAAGAAGAGAGAGGGGCATATAAGGATAAGATTGAAAAGTGTCCATGAGAGAGTTAGAAAAAAGGAGGAGTTATGAATATTTTAAACAATCTTCCAAATCCATGTGTCATACTTCTTAAAATGTTCCAATCCTCTAAGTGGCGTAGGAGTTAGAACTTGTCTTGACACCTTGATCATCCACTTGGAAATTACCTTTTATTACATTAAAAAGTGAAAAATGGACTGATAAATAATAAATTAATGATTAATTACTTAATAAATACTCATTATACACCTATAATTAATTAATAAACTCTTTTTATCTGACATTTCATCATTCATATACACAGGTGTCTTGAAACTCCTCATTCTCCACACCTAGCTTGGTACAAGTGGCTCAAAACTCAAGTTCATATTATCAAATTCACTTTATCTACATATATGGCCTTAAAATATATTATTATACCTATATTTTTTTTTGGTTCTTCGAAAAACTCTAAGGACTTCATTTTGCTCCTCAAGCTCTCATTGGGCCTATTTTCCTTGTAAGCCTAAAAACCTATAAACCTCCTTGTGTATAAGTATGTATAGAGTATATGGAGAAAAAAGGGAATATTTGAGGACCTAATATGGCCTTAAACATTCATGTCAAATTTAATTTTAAGATTCTGAGTGGAAGTCCACTTTTTCTACCTTTCTCTCTCCTTAATTAGGCTTCAATTAGGCCTCCTTGCCTAGAACCCTATTTTTCTGCTCCAAGCCTCTCCCACATGTTTTAAATCACAAAAAATCATTTTATTAAGTTTAAATAGTATATAAACAATCTCCATGTCAAATTTGAGTCTCTGAGACCCTGTGGAAGTGTGAGAACCATGAATTGGCCTTGCTACCTAATCTTATTTTAGGCCTATTTGAGACTAATTTTGAAAACGATCTTTGTTTTACCACTTACAGAATATAATATTCATATTTTTGAGATTTAATAGGTTTAAAACATCTCAAAATACCTCCTCAAATGATTGGTGAGTTCACCTTTGCTCAAAACCCATGCAAACCACCAAAAATCATGCAAAATAATGCATTTATTGTAGTCTATATAACTACAAGTATGGAAAACATAAATTTGGAGAATATAATTGGAATACTCAACATACAAGAGGTTTTATGATCAAAATAATTCATTAAATTTTGTTTATATGTCCATTTCTATTGACTGGTCACTATCAAGGTTTTAGGAGGGTTTCATTCTTAGGGATAATTCATAAAGAACATATCCTCTTTATCTCTCTTAATGCCATAATATTATTTTTATGGGACCCATACATCACCTACAAACACAAAGGTCCCATTAAAATCCTCATGAAATTTTTGAGTATGAGAAGGTACTCCTCAGGTTGCACACAATCCATTTGAGAGGGGTCTTAGATCTTGAGCTTTGTTCATGAAGGTGTTGGACCTAAAACATCAAATGATGCCACTATAATGGAATTTAGAGACCCTAATATCTCATCATAGAAACAATAATAAATATGTATATAGTAAATGTTACAACAAGAGGGAGAAAACCTACCTTGAAATGTAGCCTTGTATTGGAGGAACTCGAGAAGGTCTTAAGAGGCCAAACTAAACTTTTATTGCTTTCTCTATTTATGGATGATATTTAAGGGTTTATTATTTGTATATAAAACTCTAAACTCAATTAAAAACTTATTACCACCCTCATAAACATTATTTTCTCATGGTTTCTCCTAGATCTACCTGTGTGTGAGAATTAGGCTCTATAGGCCTAAACAGGGTTTCTAGCATTTGTTTCACTTTTGGGTAAACTTGGGGATTTATAGGGATATGTAATCATTGCTAAACATTTATCATATGTTTAAAATTTATTATGGCCTCATTTATCTATTCAAAAAAAATAATTCTCTATTAGAAAAATAGGCATGCCTAAAGATACCTCTTTGACTGTGTAGGTAGGGGAAAAACTCTATTTAGTCATTTTACTCATGTTTCCTTCTACCTCAAAATGACCATATTAATCTATTTTTATACCTGAAATAAACCTAAATTCTCTCTTCATGTAATTTTATCTTTACTCTATCTTAGAACCATCTTGCCTTGATTGTAACTTATAGATGACCTTTAGGGAAGTTTGACTATATTATTTATTTAGGTCTTCACCTTCACACCAAAAACCCTATCAATGACTCTTGGATTTTTTTTTGATAATAAAAAGTAGGCTTATATGTATTTTCATAAAATTTTTCCTTATTTATTTAGGTTTTATGCTAGACTGATCCCTCTAGTCTGTACAAACTTGTAGGTGGCCTTTAGGGTAGTTTGAGTGTATTTATGTCCACAAGGTCTTCAATTTCATTCTCATGATCATCTCAATGATTATTATTTATTTTTGAGATTTTGGAAACTCATTCAAAATTTAATCCCAAGTCATTATGGATTCATAACCTATATTACCTTTTTTACCCTTCAATTATCCTAGTTGTAGGTGTCAATTGGAAAAGGGCATTGACTATGTTTTAGGGGTTTAGAAACCTATTAAAAATCCTTGGAAAAAATAGTAATCTCAATAAATTTTCTCAACCTTTCACACCAATAAATCATTTTAAAGGAAATATTTCTTTTTTATATGCAGAATTTAGCTCACACCTTCTAAGGCATGGTTGTAGGTGTCAATAATCCTATGTAGGCATGTTAGGCTTTAAACCTTGTCTGCTTATCTATTTCCTATATTTAAAGTGCATATTTAATTTACAATGGCTTTTGTCCTATATTCAATTTAATTTAAGTTAGGTGTCCTATTTTGGCTTGTTCTTATTTGGATAACAATAATCTTTTAATCCACAATAAGGACCTACAAGCCTGTAGGTCTTTTTTTCTTGCATAGGCTACTTAGAGAGCCAATTATTGCACCTTGAACACTTTTATGTTATATAAAATTTTATAATATTATCTAAAACCACTCAATATATTATAGGATCTATGAACATGCACCATATCACCTTTAACTTATCTCTACAGTCTATATGGGCATGTGTATGGTACTATTGACTATGTATAGAGGTTTTTTCTCCTCACCATGATTTTGGTGATAGGAGTGAGGATGTTGGTATAAAAATGAATGATATGGGGGGTTAGTTAGTCTTTATAATATTTTAATCAATTACACCCACTCATATATGAACTATGAAAGCAACATAATGATCTAACAATGCATTAAAAACCAATTGCATTAGCATGAAATAAGATAACACATCACATATGTGGGAAACCCTCATGGGGAATAAAACCCACTAAAAAAATCTTGTAAAAACTATCCTATAAGTAAATTTATCAAAATTTAGTTGAGCATGAACCTAACATGGAGCACCAACCCCAAATTTATCAAGCACCCACCTTCTAGGAGGCTAAAACCCCCTATGACTAAGTACCAACTTAGTAAAAGGAATCTTATAAAAGGAAAAAAATATAAGGCAAATTAAAATAATTTTTGAACAAGTAATAAATCAATTAATATAATTTCTACAAGAACCAACCTACAAGAAAGCTTCAACTCCCTCTTTGACCAAGCAATAACTTAGCCAATTACACTTTTTTATTCTATTATTCCACTCAAATATCTATCTAATCTATCCAATATAATACATAAAGAACACATAAATAATATAAAACTTATATGGTCTCAATATAAAATTATCACTCCTTCAGCTCTACTCCACTTGATCTCTCTCAAAACTACCTCTAGGATTCTTTGCTCAACAAACCCTCTTAAAGACTAAATAGGTCACATAACCTTGATATTTAATTATAGAACACTTTCATGATATTCATTAAATTATTATATGATATCTCATTATGTTTTAAAACATGCCACCCAACCTCCTTAAGATCACTTATCTATTAATCCATTCACTTCCTCTAAGCTTGCTTAAATAAGCCTAAAACTACCTTGTATATATACCATTCCTTGTTCATATACAAATTAGTTATACACACACCCTTAAAATATTATTTAATCCATATAATATGTCTTAGGATATCTCATAAACAATATTTAAATGGCCTTTGAGTCCTTTTTGGTTTGTCATGACTCAATTAGGCCTCATTTCACTTTTAGGTCTCATGAAGACCTCATTGCATTAGGTTTGTCTAGTAACATGTTACCATTTTATCCATTGGTAAAAAATATATATCATGAATGGAAATAATTTTTCAAAAAACATCCAAAAATACCTTAGGAAACATATTCTAAGCTCCATAACATATTTTAGGTTTAACTCCTTCACAAAACCCCTCAATAATACTCAATCCTATTAAGTTTGTGTATACCAAAAAGTCTATCTTTTAATAATTAATATAAAAAAAAACTTAATAAATTAAAAAATTATAAAAAAATGAATATAAAAAATATAAATTACCTTATTTTCATTATTAATATCATTAGACACTTTCACTCAGAGCTTAAGGCTTTAAGAACACTTTTATAACTCAATTAAAACTGCCAGTAAACTCAAAAACATAGTCATGGTGAATTAAACCTAAAAAAACTATGTAGAAAATTTAAATCAATATTTATGAATGTAAAGGTTATTATATATCCTTAATACATCCTCAAATTAAAAAATCATATGGTTTAATGACAAATATTGGTCTTGTAGACCAATTTCTTGACCTCATGTTTCATAGTCTTATTTGAACTGGACTAGTCATTTTTTGAGTAACTTTTTCCCCACATACATGACCTAAAAATATTATTATAATAATTATAATGCAATATATTCATGTACTTTTTTTCATCATTATATCATTAAAACACATTCCAATTCATCTTCTCACTACTGCCTGGGTTTTACACTGTTTACACCATTAGGTATGTCTACAACTGGCTAACTTACAAGACTAGTTTATCACATTATAAGAGTTAAAAATATACATAAACCTTTATGGACATGTATTATGAGTATTTATATCCTTCCATTCATTTTATTTTCTTGACCAATGCAAATTTTGATTGTTATAGTAAATTCTTCTCAAACAAGCCTATATCTACATATTTTCTCTCTCATCTGACTAACCACCACTAACCAGAGGTAATTTGGAGATTTTAATACATTATACAATAGTTTTTATAGTATTTTTATACCATTTCAGGCTATTTTGAATAATATCTTCCACATCAAGTCTTTATTAGGGTTTTAGGGAGGTTTAACACATATTTTGGTGTTAAAGATTGTCTATAAAGGATTGACACTTAAATAAAAAATAATTCTTAAATATATTATATATGACCCTTTATAACCTCTATTTAATATATAAATTACATGTAGAGGTTACATGTGCCAACGAATATCTGAAAGGGCCTCTCGTATCTTGAGACCTCATTTTGTGAACTCAAGAAGGCCTAAAATAGTGTTTATTGAAATTACCTTGAAACCATAACCTAAAAATTTGTGAAAATTATTAAAAAAAATATAATACCTCTATCCATTCTCACATATGAAAAATTTCCTTGAAATATGATCTCCATGCCTCATTAGGCCAAATAGGGTCTAGGAGTGGTTTGAGTGCAGACTTGATTTGAAGGTCTTACCCCTCTAGGCTCACCTTTACACTCTAATGGATGATTATATACATTATTATCATTCTTAAAAAACCTTAAAAACCTCTCACATTCTTTATATCACTCATCTCATCATGCCACCAGCTCATACCTTCACAATGCCATGACTAGGCTCAAACTTCCAATGCAATTGACACCTTAAACTATTCCTTCCATGTCATGACCTCAAAATAAAATAAAACAAGTAGTAAAATCACACTCATATCACTTAACCACTCTATTTATAGTGAAAAAAATATCTCATAGCCTCATACAAACTCAAAACCACATCACCAAGCTTCATATGACTTGACACCTCTATCAATGCTCATTGTCACATCACATACTTTGTTTATTACATTCACTATTCTTCTTGTGCAAACATTAGTTATCTTCAAACATATTTTTTTACCCAAAATTATCCTTTTTATTTTTTAATAAATGGGGACCCACATTTTTTGGATTTTGGCCTTGTTTACTAAAAGCTCTCAATAATTTATAGCTGTGCAAGTTATATCAGATTGATCCTTAATCATTACACTTGGAAGTAAAAAAATGGTATTATACATTTTTTGGACTAACTTAATAATACATTTCATAAAGTTTTGTACTATGTAGGTTTCTTTAGACTTAGTTTTATTTAGATAAATTATTTAGGACTTAATTTTTAGACACTTTGCTCATTAAGTTTTCTATATCAGACTTTTTAGTTGGAGTTTCACATCAGACATTTTGTTTGAATGATGTTTTAAAAGACTTATATATTTAGGGACTCATTCATACATTATATATTGGGATATTTTTTGGACCTTTGTATCGTAACTTTTATTAGGGACATTTCATTGGATAATTTGACTGAAAAAGTCATTATCAAATTTTCTTTTACTCAAAGGTTTTGTTTAGAGATTTTGATCAGACATTTTCCTTAAACATTGTTATAATATATTTGGGTCTTTGGGCATCTTTTTTAGGATTTATGTTTAGATCCTTTGGTAGGACATTTTTTTAGTTCGATCTCGACATAAAACTTGACTCCTAACTCCTAACTCCCACTATTGAAATACCACAAGACTTAGCCAAGAAATAAAAACTACTCACCAATACTTGTCAATGAATTTAACCCACCAACTAAACTAATGAGATTTGAAATGTGTAGGTAAATATAAAATATGAATGTTGGACATTAAAATTACATGAGCTAGAATTGAATGTTAAGGCTATATACATGATGTGGAACTATTGACATAGTCATTGCTCATAAGTAAATTCAAATTTAATTGTTATTTTTTGAATAAAAGCCCTAGCTAATTGAAAATCCATTACAAGTGAACAAGACACTAGTGAAAAAGAGTTTTAGAGGAGCACTCCTACCACCCCCATTCTCTAGCAAGGATCCAACATAATTCATAGACACAGTGTATGATGTGAAAATCTTTGATAATAGGTATGATAATTAATATAAACTATGGGAGGTTGTTGATGTTATAGACAAATGTTCATATGAAGTAAATTTACCACCCATATAACATTAAATAGTTACAAACTTATTAGATCTTAAGAGACAAAGACTACAATATGAGATGGACAAGCATAAGGATATGCCCTACATAGACCTTCTATGGGACTTATTATTTACTAGGAAGATTACAAAGGATGCAATCTTACACCATATGGATCACCAGATGGTCATGTCTTGTATCACCAGAGATGAATTTCAAAAGTACCTTTCTTTGCCAATTCTAGATGCAATTTTTGATAAACATAGGCTAGTAACATGGAACATACAAAATTTAATTGATAAAGTGTTGAGGTCATGGATTATTCATTGGGAAACAATGGTATTAAAAGGAAAGTCACCCATTCCCATTAGTAAATTTAGAATGGGGGTACATATTTGGATGGATTTATTAAACAAAATGTATGGTATGCAAAGTATCCATTTTCTCAACTTAGATTGGGTGACATTACTAGAGATGATAATGACTAGTGATGCAAATTTTGACCTAGACAAAATCATCAGTTTTAAATTGAGGGAAAAATTATTTCATAAGAATAAGAGACCCAATTTAGCTAGACATTTCTATATGATGTCATATTTATTAGATGTAGTAATAGGTAAAATTTAGAGGGGCCTTAGCGAGCTTTAGAGCCTGACCACAAATTGTATTAAGAATTACATTTATGATTATTATTAGTTTATGCATATATATGCATACACAAATCACATGGTCTAAATTATTGAGGATGTGTATCCTCAAGTATGATAGGCAACTCATGGGGCTCCACTGCCCAAAATTGGAAAAAACATAGTGGATACACTAGATCCTCAGGGTGACTACTAGTTGTATCCAAATTACATGGTGATCATTGTTATTAGACATAAAGTTCACCCACTATGCCTCCCCAAGTATGTGCTATATAAACTTATGGAGAAATAAATTTCATATCAAATCTAGTGAAGTGTCGAGGATGACTTGATAAAATAAAAGAAAGGCACATTCTATGGGTCACACATGATCATTGGAAGAATGTGTTACACATAGAGGAATAATTTTGGGGATGTAGGAAATAAAATAAATCATTATAAGTTGCCTACCTTGACACACAAAGATTGGGATCCTCATGTTCATATATAAAATCATATTAAGGGATTTGGTTTTCCATACCAACATGTTAAGAAAGAGACTGGGTTTACTAAAATTGATCCTAGCAGAGCTCCAAGAGATCCAATTGATTTGGATTCATTTGATGCATAGGACCAAGATTACCCAGTTGCCTTGCCATTGTAAACACCTATAACTACACCAAAATTACAAGAGTATAAAATAAAAATAGTAGTTATAAAAGAATCTACTTCTTCAATCACATAAGGTTCCTCCTCAGACATGAATACTACTATTTGTTATAAGAGAAAACTAAGGGGTCCCCTCATAGATAATCTAATAGTGGATCAACCATAGGGCCTACCTTTAGTTCCTCAACAAATAATGGAGCCAAAGAAATAATTAGATGAAGAAGAGGAGTTAGAAAGAGCCAAGGAATTATGCCTTATGGCTAATAAAGGGAAGACACCAAACATAGATGAAAAAATAGGTAAGAAGGCTCAACCTTCGGACCCTACTTCCCTAGTTTCCTTATATGTTCCTATTTTTTGTTTAGTTATAATTAATACTATTTTGAGAACTCATAAGATGAAATATGTCACCTCCTCCCTTGATGTTTCGTTTTCCTCTTCTTATGTATTGAAAATCCATTTCCTCACTCCCAAAATAGAGGAGGATTCTTCCACCACCATTTTTAATTCTCCCCCATAGTGCCATCCACATCCACTATTGCCACTACTATTGATATTCGCTATAGGACTACCACAGTCTGAACCATGAAGAGGAAAAAGTACACTAAGAAAATTAAAATAGCCTTGTCTACTCCACAACTCCATGTTTATTCTACACAAATCACTTTACCAATGCCTTCTACAAGTTCTTCCCCAAATACCACTGTCATGACCTCAAAAAAAGGAAAAAGTGGTAAACAAGTCATTACAGTCCATCCACTCTCATAATATAGAGGTGTGGATTGGTAAAAAATCATTTGGCCCTCCCTTCCTAACATAGTCCTCAAAGGAGCTAAATATCAACAATTAGGAGAAAAGATTGATGTGGAAGCTATAGCTAAAGATGCCCAATAAATAAACCCTATCTAGTTGGTGATTCAACCATGGGAAATTGATCTTAAAGTGAAGGCTTCCCAAATTCCAAACTTCAAAATTATAGAGTTATCATCAATAATAACCCCATTTGATAAGCTCTTGACTATTCAAAGGATCAAGAAAAGGAAACTGAAGGATGAAGCTAGAAGGGAGATCATTCTAGAGGAAAGGTAATAGATCTATACCTTATCCAAAAGATAAAATATATAGTTGGGAATATCTCCATATGTATAAGATTTTAAGTCCCTATAAAAATCCCATAAAGATGTTATGGAATCATTACATGAGGGGGCACAGATGATAAGAACAGAGTTAGAACAAGAATTAGAGAAAATCAAATAACATTAACAAACAATCCATGTTCTAGTAGGAATTGAGGTTGAAATAAAAGAAGTTGCATCAAAATGTTACAATTCTCTAGAGGCACTAGAAGAAATGAGGGCTGAATTAGACCCCCATATAACTCAAAAACACCAATTATTTAATTATTTAAAACAAAATGAGAACAACCCGAAGTTATTGATTTTGTATACTATTAATAAGGCATACATCCATCTCGACCCGATGACACCATTGGAAGCATTTAATGCCCTCAATTTGGTGGTCATTAGAATAAAATAAGTTAAAGAGTGGGTGACAATAGCTAGTGTATTGATGCCCAAATATCAATATCATGAGACACTGATTTTATAGATTTTGGACAATTTGAAGTTATCAAAGGCAAAGGATGCTACATGTAAACTAATCAGTAGAATCAATTTTGACCAATTTATTCAAGAAGCTTATGATAATTTTAAGAAGAGTTTAAAAGGGGTAAAAATAGAAGACATTAAATTTTAACTAAATTTTGTGAAAAAGAGGGTAATTGAAGTTGAAATTTTTAAGATCAACTTACAAAATATGAAGAAAAAACATGCAAAACTCTTAGAGCAAGTTAACAGGGTACATAGACCTTTGCTATTAAACGAAGATATTATAAGGTAATAACATGATGTGGGTCACCAATATTATCTTGAGTTAGAGTAAAAGAATAAGAAGACTAAATTTTTTACATTTGGTTCAGTGCCAACACAAATAGTGACCACTCTTACAAAGGTTAACACATCCATGCAAATATCCACTCAGCCATAAGGGCTAGTTTTGTGCATGTAAATATGATATAGAAACATCAATTTTGTACTACTTATGTTAGAACTTAATGTAAAATTTTCCTAGTTTTTTTTAAATATGCACATGTTGGATGATATTGTAAAGGTTGACTTTAACTGTTGACAAATGTAAGTTAACTCTATATGGTTTTGAGACTATAGTTAAAACTAAGTTTCTAACTATGCCATCTAATCAGATTTTTCATGTACTTGGAGGATTAGGTGACCCAAATCCAAGTCTATTTAATCACATGTAACCCACACTTGTAAAGGTTCAAAAAATTTCAATACAAAAGTGGAATAATTTCTTGATTGTTAGCAAGTATGTTTGTGTATTTTCTCTCCAAGCTCTGTGTAATTAGGATAAATATTTTCAATTGGTAGATTTAATAATTCTTAGTATGAAACAACTAAGAGGAATTATTTCTTGTTATGATTAATATGTTAGTTTTAGATGCACAAAAGCTATTGAATAATTAGCAGATTAGATTGATCATTGGTAATTTAATTGATTATTTCATTGTTCTAAGTGTGTAGAGGTAATTTTAATGATATAGTTTTACTTTCATGTGAAATAGATATCTCAGATACCTCCCTAGTCTGATTCATAATCTCTTGATTAAGGGTGAGAAACAACTACTCTAAAAAGAACAACTTTTGACTGAGGCCTTTGAGTTTACTATATCAAATTTTCCTAAAATGCTTG
Organism: Torreya grandis; assembly: GCA_037957365.1. NCBI lineage: Eukaryota > Viridiplantae > Streptophyta > Pinopsida > Cupressales > Taxaceae > Torreya > Torreya grandis. The sequence goes on from JARHVA010002364.1 coordinate 1,401,183, forward strand.
ATCATGTTTATCTATGTGTGTGAAACTACTACTAGAAATAGATATTAGTTCCAAAATCACTTGTCCACTTAGAGTCTAGCCTGAGAGGTGATTATTGAAGACATATGATCCTTATTTTCTTCTATACCTTTCCCTCTATTTTGAGTTTATTTTTGAGACCTACCCACTTTATATTAGTAACCATCTAACTACAAACTCACCTAGATTTGAATTTAATTTAGAGATCATCCATCTATTTACCATGCTTGTTAACAACCTACATGCCCTACCTATTATTCCATCACTTGATTATTAAGGTTGCATACTTGTAACTCATGCCTTGGAATGGTGTTCACCTCCATTAAGATTCTGAAATGTTAGAGGATACTTCATTATGAGATAGTGTGCATAAAAAATACATCAACACTCTTTATAACACTAGAAGGATGACCTTGATCTTAATTTCTACATTGATTTGCACTTGAGTCACCTAAGAGAGTGACTAGATCTTGTTATATAGCTAGTTTTCTATTATAACCCTTGTCAAATCATAAGAGGCGTAGATTTATACCAACTACCCCTATCCATAATAGAGATAAAACACCTTCCCCAATAAGGAACACTCCCCCTGTTAACCATCCCATGGCTCAAAAGAATTAGTTAATTAGATCTACTATTGATATCTTGAGGGATATGCATGACCTACCTAAGAATCTTGAAAATTATCTACCATCCTTCTCTCTTTAAAGAGGAATAATGACATAAGAACACATCAATTTTTTCAAAGTTATGATAAGATTAATGAATGTTATTAATGAAGATATTTAATGTAATATTTTCCATTTTACACTAATGTATGATGCTTATGATTGGTATCTTAATCTGATAGATAATTCCATCACTTCCTAGAATGCATGTCAAGCTACTTTTATTTCACAATTTGGCTAAGGCACCAGCCCCATTTTGATATAACATCACTTTAATTGAATGAAGAGGGAGCCTAAAAATACAATCCAAGCCTTAAATGTGATATTTCAAAATATATACACCTGGTTAATCCTAGCATATACACCAAATGAAGTATTGGTGTTAGAAATATACAAGAATGTTTTGGGTCTAGTTACTATAGTCTTCTTGTAGAGGACCATTTCTATCAACACTCTAGCATTGGACTATGAAGAGGCCATTAAAATTTATAGGTATATTAATCTTCAAGTCCTTATCACACCTGGTGTTAGCAATTTACCCCCAGTGTTGAATCTAGTTCCACATGTGAAGTAGAACATCCTTGCATTCAATCAAAATCAGTTATACATATTGCCTCCTCTGACATAGAAAGCACATCCAAATTATAGTTTTTTAAACAACCATGTGAAATGAAATGGTTAGTAATATAATCAAAATTCATCTACATCCTTTACTACTATTCTCTAGGGCACTAAATCTACAAAAGTAGAGTTGGTTGCTATACAAAAGATGGTTTAGAAGTTAAGTAATGACTTCCTTTGCATGCAAATAAAGATAGGAAAAACCAACGGCCTAGATAATAATTAGGATTTAGGGTTTTATAGGTATAATATACCATTAAATAAGCCTTCAAATAATATATATCAACCTATAAATCCTTCAAAAATCAATATAGTAGAGACAACTCTGCCCAATTGGTGCATAATCTATAATACTTTTTAGCATGGTGAACTTGATTGTGTTGAATTTTATGAATCATTTGAGATATTTTAAATAGAGGTGGTAAGGCAATATTAGATTCATAATCCAAAAAAGTCTTAATAAAACCTTGGCCTTTCAAAAACTACCATGTTCTTTGAGATTTATGAGTTCCCTTTCCCAAGTGAAGATGACAACATACTAGAGGACAACATCGATGAGATTCATGCTTTCCAAAAATTCCATAAAGGTGGTTACAATATAAGGAATAGGCAACCCTTCAAAACTTTTATTCCTCAAAATAACATAGCCATTCCACTAAATATAAAATTTGAGAACAATACACCTCCCCTGAAAGGGAATGATCAGCCTTAGAAAAGGAGGAACAAAGTAAAGGAGGATACAACAACATTGAGGACATGAATAAAATCAAACCAAACATAACCCTTCATGAATTATCTTAGATCACTAAATAGGATCTAATATGGAAGTCTATCAAAGGGAAGGCCCCTATGGAAAAGATAAAATCTCTTATAGAGAAATCAAAAGCCTTTGACACCAATGTCATATATAAGAGCAAGCCATAAGTACCACCTTTTTTATTGACTATCAGGGCATTTGGTAAAAATATTCATAATTTTTTAGTTAATTATAGAGCATTATCAACTATGATGCCTACTTCTATTTGTCAAAATATTGGCCTAACTCCAAGCTCATCAAAGAGAATAGGCTCATAGTTGGATAAAATAGTGGTACCAGTAATTGTGGAGCTCACTAATGTGCATATTCAAGTAGCATCTAATCCATGAGTATATATGACTATCAACATCCTTGTAGTAGACATACATGAAGGTTATGGAATATTATTGAGTAGGGGGACTCATCTAAGACACTTAATGGATATCTTTTAATATACTTATCTCACATTTGGCTAGCATGGAGAGGCATTGAAAATTAAATCCAAATTGATAGGGAACCAAGGATGAAGTATCCTTTCATAAATTATAATTTCAATAATGAATAGGAAATTTATGTATCCCCTAGCCTTGGTATTTATACTTTCACTACAAAAAACCAAATATAAGAGCCATAATCTGAAGGCCCAAACTAATTATGGACTCTCCACTTTAATGTCACTAGATACAAAAAAGGATTAGGCATAAGAGTTGAGTTGATTGAACCAAAAGGGAATAATTTCCTGGTGGTATATAGATTATAGTTCCCTTATGCCAAATATAAGGTAGAATCTAAAGCATTGATTTGGGATTATACTTTGTAATCAAGAATAATGTCAAGTAGTTTTTAGTATTTGGATTTTAGAGGTGGTAGTCAGACAAATACCAATGTAAGTTATCATATCTAAAAATATATAAACATAGAGCATGGGATTTAATTGAGATATTTTAGGATTTTAACATAGTATTTATTCTTAGAGAGAAAAATCAAGCTATAAATTCACTAGTTGCTTCAGCTACCAATTTGGAGCCTCTCCAAGAATCCAAGGTAAAAAGATTATCCATTGAGATATCACCTTATCCTTCTATTCTTGACAACATATAAAATTTCTAGGTCTTTTATGATGACCAATAGATCATTTAGTTTCTAACCAACACATGATAGTTTCAGTTCCAAACCATTGATGATAAGGAAGTTAGTCATCTCTACCAATAAGATTCAGATAAGGAAGGTATCCTCTAACTCAAAGAGAATTGTCTCCCAACTGATTTGGTATCCTTAGAGATACCATTTGATATAAATCCAAAATATCAATAGCAAAGGCAATCTGAGGCTAATGAGATTGACTTCAAAATGGATAATTTGGGCAATGGCATAACCCTTGATATGTTAACATTGGACTCAATTGAACTCTATGAGAAAGATAACAGGTGAAGGATTTAGCCACCTAATATAGATATTTGATTGGAGGGATGTATGAAGACTTGCATGTTTATGACCCAAAGTTCATTACTCATACAATTCCACTAAAACTAGACCACAATTCATTCAGATAGAGACAAAGACTAGTGAATCATATCCTAGAACCTCTCATTTAAAGTGAAGTGGACAAGCTATTAAGTCCAAGAATAGTATTCCTAATTAGGCATTCTACTTGGGTGTCCAATTTGGTCCTAGCCAAAAAAATAATGGAAAGATTAGATTATGTGTTTATTTCATAAACTTAAACAAAGATTCTATGAAGGATAACTACCCACTACCTTCCTTGGATGATGTTATTTAGATAGTTAATGGATCTAAAATGATGTCCTTCTTGGGTGGATTTTCAATCTATAACTAGGTGTTGGTACAATCAGAGGATAGACTGAAGACTGCATTTACTACAATATGGGGTACCTATGCATATAAGAGGTTGCCTTTTGGCCTAATAAATATAGAATCCACATTTTAATAGGAAATGGATCTTGTATTTAAAGGATTAACAATTAAATTTATAATCACCTATATGGATGTTCTTATTGTGTTCTCCAAAAATAGGAATGATCATGTAGGCCAACTTTAGTCAATATTTGAAAGATGTTGAAGGTTTGGCATTTCACTAAACCCAAAGAAGAACATATTTGAAGTTATTGAGGTCAAGATTTTGGGATATATAATTACCAAAGAAGGTATCATCATTGATATAGATATAATATAGGGAATTTTAAATATTATGCTACCAAAAAATAAGAAGGGGATCAAATATTTATTTGGAAAGATTAATTTCATAATGAAGTGTATTTCTAGATTTTTAGAAATTATGAGATATGCAATTGTGATGCTTAAATAGGATGCTAAAATAAAATGGATAGATAAAGCCCAAAAATATTTTTGAAACATCAAAGATGCTATATCTTAGGCCCCAATACTTATTAGTCTAGATTTTACAAAGGATTTTTACTTGTACTCATTTTATTTAAAGCATATAATTTCTAATATCATAATGCAAAAGGAAGATGAGATTGAGCATATTATTGCATTCATGAGTACACATATGAAGGAGAATTCATGAGTACACATATGAAGGATGCAAAGATCAAGTATTCCATGATTGATGAACACATCTTTGCCCTTGTGAAAGTGGTGAAGAAAGTCTACCACTATATCCTCAAGAATAAGACTATTGCTATTGTTCTTGATCCTATTGTAAAACTTACCTTGTCACATAATGGATTAAGAGAATGTATATTCAAATAGATCATAAAGCTATAGGAATTCAATATATAAATCAAGATTGCTATAATTATTTGGGGTTAAGGAATCATCCAAATCATTACTGAGCCTGATCTATGTATTACTATTGAATAGGTATATGAAGCCAAAGTATTTGTAGGGGATTGGTATACTGACATAATCCAATATCTACTTATAGGTACTTGCTCTCGTAAACTCAATAGATAATGAAAGAGATATTTGAGGCTCAAATTTAATTGCTACATGATCAAGAAAGGATTTATATATAAGAAAAATTATGAAGGCTTATATCTTATATGTATATCTATAGAAGAGGCTCAAGAAATTTTTAAAAACTTGCACTAGAAGATAGTTAGTGGTTATCCATCTAAGAACACCATAACTCACAAGATCATAATAATGAGATATTATTGGCCAAAAATATTCAAGGATGCTCATACCCATATAAATATAATCCATGAATGCCAAACATTAACAAAAAGAGAAGTACATGCAATAATGCCCTTGTAACTTGTTGTTAAAGGAAGGCCATTTTCCTAGTGGGGTTTAGACTTCATTGGTGTCATTAACCCAAACTCCTTCGTAGGTCATAAGATTATACTCACTACTATAGATTACTATACCTAATAGATTAAGGTAGTAGCCATAAAGAATTCTAAAGCACAAGATATGATTCAATTTTTGGAGAAACACATCACAACTAGGTTTGGCACCCCCATTTATCTAATTTGTGATAATGGACCAATATTCATATTAGCTAAATTTAATGAATAGGCTCATGATAATCACATCACCATCAGGTCATTTTCTAACCATTACCCTCAAGAAAATGGATTGGCTAAATCAATGAATAAGAACTTGATAGATGCAATTAAGAAATTAGTTGAGGATAATCCTAGGGACTAGCATAATCTATTAAAGTATGCCCTTTGGGTAGACTAAATGATATATAAGTAGGCCTTCAAGGTATTATCATATTTGCTAGTGTAAGGATGTAGGCTATTATTCCTAATCATGTTGATAATGTCAACTTATCAATTCATGTAGGAATACATGGAACCAAATGAAAAAGTAGAATCTTGACTACTAGATATAATAAAAATGGAAGACTTAAGGACTAAGGCTCTACAAAATTTCAACAAACACGAGGATGTTTTAAGAGATGGTTTGAAAAAAGAGAAAAAGTCAAAGAATTTAGGATCTCTGATTTAGTGCTTCTCTAGGATAAAGCCCATAAAAAGAAAGGACAACATGACAAATTTTCCCCACTATGGATTCGACCATATCAGATTTTTGAGATCTTGGGAAATAACACATTCTATCTAAGGGAACTACAAGGTAAATAAATCACATATCCAATCAATGGATAATTTTTGAAGATTTAATTCATGGTTGTATAATCTGAATAGGCCCCTGAATGATAAAGACAAATGGTATATGTAGGATTAGGCAAGTTTACTACTTTCTAGTGTAGTTTTCAACATTTTAGTGTAGTTTTCAACTTTTTAGTGTAGTTTTCAAAATTTTAGTGTGGTTTTCAACTTTTTAGTGTAGTTTTTATCTTTCTAGTGTAGTTTTTAGATTTCTATGTTAAAGTTTAATGCTTTCTAGTTTAGTTTACTACTTTCTTAGTTTAGTTTTTCAACTATCTAAGTTAGGCATTTTATAATATTTTTATGTGAAAATATTAATTATTTTATTCTAATACGACCAAGCTAACACCCTAATAGTTGTTCCCTTATTTTATATATATATATATATATATATATATATATATATATATGGAATTGCAAAGGGATGTAAAACTTGGGGTCTATTTACAAACTAGTTATACTTTTTAAGTTTGAGGTCTTCAAGATTTAGATATGTAATTATATTCATTCAAGGTTGTGTACTAATTGAATAGTTCTACCAAGTTTATGAAATTTGCTATCAAATAATTCATATTAATTTAGAAATTTTCCTCACTCCATTAGACCAAGTACACTTTTTAATTAATACTTGTTTGAAGGTAATAATCATTGGTGTAGAACTGGCTAGCAAGGATGTTCTGTTAATTATTTGATTTATAACTACACCAATCATATGGGTTTAGACTCTCCTCCTTCCATTAAAATAAAAAAAATAAAAATAAAAAAGAAAGAAGAGAAGAACCAATGAGTTTAAAAGAGCGATCAATAAAGCCTAAAGAAAATCTAAAGAAGATTAAAGGCTCACATGATGAAATAAGGTCAATGTACCACACATCATGATCTAAGAAAATGAAAGAAGAGGAAATAAGGAACCTAAGGTATCTCTATTGGGGCTAAGGATGCCTAGTTCGTAGTAGAGCAATGCTTGAGCTTCCCTGATTTGATAAGCTTTAAAAGAACTAGACCAAAACTTATAGTTGATCCAAGCCTTTGAAAATATCCTCATAACAAGGGTTAAGTGAACATCACTTTTAGAACACATAGATCTATAGATGAGAAGTAAATTATGTTGTATTATCTAGTTGGGAGTCCTTTCATATAACTAAATCTAATTTTTTTTGTGGCATGGTTCATATTTGATTTGAAATTGCCAACCAAAAGTTCTGAGTTCTCAAATACTAGGAAGTATTCCCACTATAAGTCACCATTTTTTGTACCCAACATTCCCATTTTTTATTCTTCAAGAAATGGGGACCCACTTTTTTTAGATTTTGGCATTGTTTGTTAAAAACACTCAATAATTCATAGTTGTGTAAGTTTTATCAGATTTAATCATTACACTTGGAAGTACAAACAATGGTATTATAGATTTTTTGGACTAACTTACTAGTGCCTTTTATAAAGTTTTGTACTATGCAAGTTTTTTGGGACTTAGTTTTATTCAGATAAATTATACAGGACTTGGTCTTTAGACATTTTTCTCATTGGGTTTTTTGTATCAGTGTTTGCTCATTGGGTTTTCTATATCAAACTTTTTGTTTAGAGTTTTCACATCAAACATTTTGTTTAAATGATATTATGAAAGAATTATATTTTTAGGACTCCTTATTTAGACATTCTATATTAGTATTTTTATTCAGAACCTTTTATCACAACTTTTGTTTAGCACTTTTCATCAAATAATTTGTCCAAAATAGTCATTATCAACTTTTATTTTATTTGAAGGTTTTATTCAGATATATTCTGGCATATTTGGGTCTTCAAGATTTTTTTTTGAGCTTTGTGTCCAGGGCCTTTGGTTAGACATTTTATTGGTTCAATCCTAACACAAAACCTAATTCCTAATTCTTGATTGCCAAAAGCCCATAAGACTTAGCCAATAAAGTAAAACTACTCACTGATACTTGCTAAAGAACATAACCCACCAACTAAACTAATGATATTTAAACTATTTAGGTAAAATAAACATATGAGCATTGGACATTAAAATTTCACAAATTTGAATTGAATGCTAAGGGTATACACATGCCATGTAGCTATCAATGTATTCATTTCTAACAAGTGGATTCATATTCAATTGTTATTTTGTGAACAAAATCCCTAGATACTTGAAAATCCATTCCAAGAAAATAAGAGACTAAAAAAAAAGAGTTTTTCATGATACATGTAAAACATATCGTGAAAACATATAACAATTTTTATGGTGTCATCATCTAAGAGTTTTAGAGGAGCACTTCCACCATCCCCATTCTTCATCAAGTATTCAATAGAATTCACAAACATAGTGTATGATGTGATAATATTGGACAATAGGTATGATAATTACTCATAATTATGTGAGGATTTTGATGTTATAGATATATTTTCCATGAAATAAATCTATCACCTACACAATGTCAAATGGTTACAAACTTAATGGCTCTTAAGAGACAAATACTGCATTATGCAATGGCCAAGCCTAAGGTTATGCCCTGGGTAGACATTCCATGGGACTTATTCTTTGTTGGGAAGATTACATAGGATGCCTTATTACACCATATGGATCACTAGATGGTCATGGCTTGCATCAATGGAAATGACTTTCAAAGGTATTAATCTTTACTAGTTTAGAATGTAATTTTTGATAAACATAGGTTATCAACATAAAACAAATAAAATTCAATTCATAAATTTCTAAGCTCATGGCTTCTTCCTAGGGAAACTATGGTCATAAAAAGAAAGTCACCCACCCCCATTAGCAAATTTAGAATGGGGGTACATATTGGGATGGCCTTATTAAACAAAATGTATTGCATGCATAGTATCCATTATCTCAAATTGGATTGGGTGCCATTACTAGAGATGATAATGACCAATTATGAAAAATTTTCCCTAGGCAAAATCATTAGTTTCCAATTGAGAGAACAAGTATTTCATAATAAGAAGAGGCCTAATTTAGTTGAAAATTTATATATGATATCATATTTATTAGATGTAGTAATGGGAATAATTTACAGGGATCTTAGTGAACTTTAGAGCCTAGCCATAGATTGTATTAGGAATTGCATTTGTGATTACAAATAATTTATGCATATATATACATACATAAATCACATGGTCTAAATTACCAAGGATGTGTATCCTCAAGTATGGTAGGCAATTCATGAGGCTCCACTACATAGAATTGGAAAGAGTATAGTGGATACAATAGCTCCTTGGGGTGACTATTGGTTGTATCTAGATTACATGGTGATCATGGTCACTAGACATAAAGTTCACCCCCCACACCTCCCAAATTATGTGTCAGATAAACTTGTAGAGTAATAAATTTTGTATCAACTCTGTGGAGTGTTAAGGAGGACTTGATAAAATAGAAGAAAGGCACATTCTATGCATCACACATGATCATTGGTAGAATGTGTTACACATAAAGGAAGCATTTTGGGGATGTAGTAAATAAAATAAAGCATTATCAATTGCCTACCTTAACACACAAATATTGGGATCTTCAGGGTCATATACAAAATCATATTTAGGGCTTTGATATTACATACCAACATGTCCCCTATGATCATGATTTTTAATTCATGAATGAAAAGGATGATGCCCATGTCCTAGAAAGGGCAAAACTTATAGTCTTAAAATAAGATCATTTGAGGATAATTCAACAAGATCCTTAAATTTTGGTACAAGAAATACATATTAGGATGCCTCCTCATAAAACATAGACAACTTCATATTTTTGGTATAATCAACCCCCACAACAAATAGAGGTATAAGGGGAGCCTTCCCAAGAATTTCCATTTCTATTAAAGGTTGTTAAAAAAAAGCTTAGGTTGACTAATATTGATCCTAAATAAGATATAGGGGATCCAATTTATTTTTATTCCTTTGATGCATAGGACCAAGATCACCTAGTTACCTTACCATTGTAAGCACCTATAGCTACACCATAGTCATAGGAGTTTACAATACAAGTAGTAACTACATAATAAGCTACTTCCTCAATCTATCAAGGCTCCTCCTTAGACATGAAGACTAATATTTTTTATAGGAGGAAACAAAGGGCTCCCTTCATAGATAATCAATAGTGGATCAACCATAGGGTCTGCCTTTAGTTCTTCAATAACAAACAAAGGTATAATAAGAAATATATGAAGAAGAGGAGTTGGAAAGAGCCAAGACATTAAGCCTTATGACTAATAAAGGGAAGAAACCAAACACATATGACACAATAGGTAATAAGGCTCATACTCTAGACCCTACTTCCCTAGTTTCCTCATATGTTCATATTTTTGGTTTAGTTCCAATTAGTACTATTTTGATAACTCCCAAGGTGGAAGATGTCACCTCCACCCCTAATGTTTCATTTTCCTCTTATTTTGTATTATAAATCCCTTTCCTCACTCTTGACATAAAGGAGGATTATTCCACCACCATTTCTTCATTCTCCCCCATAGTGTCATCCACATCCACTATTACAACTAATACTAATATTCCCTCTAGGACTACCATAGTCTAAACCATGAAGAAGAAAAGGGCCACTAAGATATTTTTGAAATAGCCTTAGCCACTCCCTAAATCCATGTTTCTTATACATAAATCACTTTTCCAATGCCTCCCACAAGCTATTCCCAATTTACCACTATCATGACCTCAAGAAAGGGAAAAAGGGTTGAGCAAGTCATTACAGTCCATCTACTTCCCCACTATGAAGGTGTGGGTTGGTCTAAAATCATTTGGCCCTCCCTTCCTAACATAGTCCTCAAAGGAGATAAAAGGAAACAATTAGTAAAAAAATCTTGGAGGGATGTTTTAATAATGATTTGATTTATAATTACACCAGCTCATAGGGGTTTTGGATCTCCTCATTCCATTCAAATAAAAATAAAGAAATAAGAGAAGAACTAATGAGTTCAAAAGAGAAATAAATAAATCCTAAAGAAAATTTAAAGAAGATTGAATGCTCACATGATGAAATAAGGTCAATGTACTATGCATAATGATCTAAGAAAATGAAGGAAAAGGAAAGAAGGAACCCAAAGTATCTTTTTTAGAGATATGGATGCTTGACAACAAGTAAATCAATGCCTGAGCTTCCCTGATTTGATAAGATTTAAATGAACTAGACTGAAACCTATAGCTACTCTAAACATTTGAAAATATCCTCATAATAGGGGTTAAATGAACATCACTTTTAGCACACATAGATCCATGGATGAGAAGGAAAGCATGTTGTATAATGTAGTTTGGAGTCTTTTTCATATCTTTGATTCTTTCAAATCTGATTTGAAATTGCTAACCAAAAGTTTTGAGTTCTTAAATACTAGGAAGTATTCCCCCTAAAATTCACCATTTATTGTACCCAACATTCCACTCTTTTATTCTTCAATAAATGGGGACCCACTTTGATTTTGGATTTTGGTCTTATTTGTTAAATGCTCTAAATAATTCGCAGTTGTGCAAGTTCTATCAGATTGATCCTTATTCATTACACTTGGAAGTAAAAACAATGGTATTATACATTTTTTGGACTTACTAATGCCTTTCATAAAGTTTTGTACTCTACAAGTTTTTTGGGACTTAGTTTTATTTAGATAAATTATTCAGAACTTAGTCTTCATACATTTTTCTCATCGAGTTTTTTGTATCGGTGTTTGTTCATTGGGTTTTCTGTATCAAACTTTTTGTTCATAGTTTTTGTATTGAATATTTTTTTCGAATGATATTATGAAAGACTTAGATTTTTTAGGAATCCTTATTGAGATATTTTGTAGTAAGATTTTTGTTTGGACCCTTTTATCAAAACTTTCATTTGGGACTTTTCATCATACAATTTGTCCAAAATAATCATTGCTAAATTTTCTTTTATATAGAGGTTTTATTTAGAGATTTTGATTAGACATTTTGTTTAAACATTATTCTAATAGATTTGGGTCTTTAGGCATTTTGTTTGAGCTTTATGTTCAGGGCCTTTGGTTGGACATTTTTTTGGCTTGGTCCCAACACAAAACCTGACTCCTAATTTTTGACTACCCAAAACCCACAAGACTTAGCCAACAAATCAAAACTACTCACCGACACTTACCAAAGAATGTAACCCACCAAATAAACTAATGATATTTTAATTATGTAGTTAAAACAAACATATGAACATTAGACATCAAAAGTGCATGAATTTTAATTAAATGTTAAGGCTATATACATGATGTGTAGCTATCAATGTATTAATTTGTCAAAAGTGAATTTGAACTCAATTATTATTCTATGAATGAAAGCCCTAAGTACATTAAAATCCATTCCAAGTGAACTAGAGATCAAAAAAAATCTTTTTTTATGATACACACAAAACATATTATGGACACACCAAAAAATTATAATGGTGTCATCATCCAAGAGTTTTAGAGGAGTACTTCCACCATCCCCATTCTCCATCAAGGATTCAACAAAATTTACATAGTGTATGATGCAATAATATTTGATATTAGGTATAATAATTACTCCAAATTATGGAATGATGTTGATGCTATAGATGCATTTTCACATTAAGGAAATCTATCACCTGTACAGTGTCAAATGGTTACAAACTTACTACCTCTTAATAGACAAAGACTACACTATACAATGACAAAGCCTGAGGTTATGCCCTACATAGATCTTATGTGGGACTTATTATTTGAAAAAAAGATTAAAAAAGATACATTTTTACACCATATAGATCACTAAACAGTCATGGCGTCCATCACTAGAGATGAATTTCAAAGTTACCTATATTTGCCAATTTTAGATGCAATTTTTGATAAAAATAGGTTAATAACATTAAACAAACAAAGTTCAATTGAAAAAGTGTAGAGATCATGGATTCTTCCTAGGGAAACTATGGTATTAACATGAAAATCACCCACCCCTATTATAAAATTCAAAATGGGGGTACATATTAGGATGGCCTTATTAAATAGAATGTATAGCATGCCCAGTATCCATTTTCTCAACCTAGATTGGGTGCCATTAATAGAGATGATAATGACTATTAATGAATTTTTTTCCCTAGGTGAAATCATCAATTTCAAATTAAGATAACAAGTATTTCATATGAAGAATATGCCTAATTTAGCTGGACATTTTATATGATGTCATATTTATTAGATGTAGTAATGGACGTAGTTTACAGGGACCTTGGAAAGCTTTTGAGCCCAGCTATAGATTGGATTAAGAATCACATTTTGATTACTATCAATTTATACATACACATATATATATATATATATATATATATATATATATATATATATATATATATATATATACATACACAAAGCACATGGTATAAATTACCAAAGATGTGTATCCTCAATAATGGCAAGAAATTCATGGGGATCCATTGCCCAAAATTGGAAAGATAAATACGCTATCTCCTCAGGGTGAATAATAGTTATATCTAGATTACATGATGATCATGGTTGATAGACATAAATTTCACCCCTTATGCTTCCCAAAGTATGTTCTAGATAAGCTTATGGAGTAATAATTTACATATCAACTCTAGTGGAGTGTTAAGGAAGACATCATAAAATAGAAGAAATGCACATTGTATGGGTCCCACATGATCATTAAAAGAATGTGTTACACATAAAAGAAGCATTTTTGGGACATAGGTAATATAATAACACATTATCATTTGCCTACCTTGAGACATAGAGATTGGTATCTTCATGGTCATATACAAAAGCATATTCAGGGCTTTGGTATTCCATACTAACATGTTCCCTATGACCATGATTTTGTATTCATGAATGCAAAGGATGATGCCTAGGTCTTATAAAGGGGAAAACTTGTAGTCCTGAAAGAAGATCATATGAGGAAAATTCAACAAGAGCTTTCAATTTCAATACACAAAATTCATATTAGGCTGACTCTTCTTAAAGGATGGACAACTTCATGTTTTTGGTATAGTCAACCCCCAAAATAAATAGAAGTACAAGGGGAGCCTTCTCAATAACTTAATTTTCTATTAAAGGATATTAAAAAAGAGAATGGGTTGATTGATACTAATCCCAAAGGAGCTCTAGGGGATCCAATTGATTTAGATTCCTCTGATGTAGATGACCAAGTATACCCAATTGCCTTACCATTAAAAACACCTATAGCTACACCATAATTGTAGGATTTTATAGTACAAGTACTAGCTGAAGAAGAAGTTACTTCCTCAATCTAGCAAGGCTCCTCCTTAGACATGAAGACTACTATTTGTTATAGGAGGAAACCAATGGCTCCCCTCATAGATAATATAATAGTGGATAACCATAGGTACTACCTTTAGTTACTCAACAATGAATGGAGGAAGAAAAAGAAATAGATGAAGAAGAAGAGTTGAAAAGAGCCAAATCATTAATCCTTATAGTTGATAAAGGGAAGCCACTAAGCATATATGACATAATAAGTAATAAGGCTCATCCTTCATGCCCTGCTTCCCTAGTTTCCTCACATGTTCCTATTTTTGGTTCAATTCCAATTAATACTATTTTGAGAACTCCTAAGGTGGAAGATGTCACCTCCACCTCTAATGTTTCATTTTCCTTTTATTTTGTATTGAAAATCACTTTCCTCACTCCCAATATAGAGGAAGATTATTCCACCACCATTGCTTCATTCTCCCCCATAGTGCTATCTACATCCACTATTTCCACTACTACTAATATTCCCTCTAGGACTACCACAGTCCAAACCATGAAGAGGTAAAGGGCCATTAAGAAAATTGAAATATCCCTATCCACTCCCCAACTCCATATTTATTCAACACAATACACTTTGCCAATGATTTCCACAAGTTATTCCTTAGATACCACTATCATGACATCAAGAAAGGGCAAAATGGGTAAGCAAGTCATTATAGTCCATTCACTCCCCTAATATGAAGGAGTGGATTGGTATAAAATCATTTGGCCCTCCATTCTTGACATAGTCCTCAAAGGAGATAAAGACAAAAATTAGTGGAAAATATTGAGGTGGGGACTATAGCTAAAGATGCAAAACAAATAGACCATACCCAATTAGTGATTCCACCATGGGTAATTGATATTAGAGTGAAGGCTACCCAAATGACAAATTTAAAAATTATAGAGCTCCCATAAATAACAAACATATTTTATAAGCCCTTAAGGAGTATTTAAAGGGTTAGGAAAAGGAAACTGGAGGATGAAGTTGGTAGGGATATCATTCTAGAGGAAAGGTATGAGATCTATGCCTTGTTCAAAATATAGAATAGATGGTTGAAACAATATCCATACATAGAAGATTTTCCATCCTTGGTAGAAGCCCACAAAGATGTTATGGTAGCATTGCATGAGGGGACATAGATGGAAAGGCAAGAGTTAGAACAATAACTAGAGAAAATCAGATAACATCAATAAACATTTCACATTCTAATAAGAATTGAGGATGAAGTATAAGAAGTTTCTTATAAATGCAACAATGCTATAGAGGCACTAGAATTAATGAGGGATGAATTAGCCCCCCATATATCTCAAACACACCAATTATTTAACTCTTTTAAATATGATGAGAATAAGATAGAGTTATTGATTTTGTACACTACTAATAAGGCATACAACCATATAGACCTGATGATACCATTGGAGGCATCTAATGCCCTTAATTTGGTGGTCATTAGAACATAAGAAGCTAGAGAGTGGGTGATAGTACCTAGGGCATTGATGCCCAAATATCAAGAGCATGAGACACTCATTTTGCTGATTTTGGATAATTTGAAGTTATCAAAGGTAAAGGATGTTATAGGTAAATTGATTAGTAGAATAAACTTTGACAAACTTATTAAAAAATATTTTGATAATTTTAAATAGAGTTTAAAAGGGATAAAACTCAAAGACATTGAAGCTAAGCTAAGTTTTGTGAGAAATAAGGTACCTAAATTTGAAAATTTCAAGATCAACTTCCAAAATATTAAGGTAGAACATTAAAAACTCTTAGAGAAAGTTAATAGGGTACATAGAGCCTCACTATTAAACTTAGATATTATAAGGTAGTAGCATGATGTTGGTCACCATTATTATCTTGAGTTAGAGGCAATGAAGAAAAAGACTAAAGTTGTTACATATAATTTGACACCAACACAAATAATGATTGTATATACATAATATTTAAAAACTTTTATCACTTACTGATGCTCTTTATCTTATAGGAACCCATCGAGTCTCAATCTCTCAAAGTACACACCCTATGGGGTGTACCTAAAAATGGGTGGGTAAACCATTTGTGCTTCTCAAGATTGTTGTCCTTTTTACCACTTATTATCTACACACTTATTTTTTCAAAACCTTATGCCTAAGCTTTTCCTTCTCTATTGCATACTCCTCAGTCATTTTATACCTTTTGTCACCCTTTTCCTAACCTTGAGCCCCTTTAAACTATTCACTCTACTAGGTCAATTGGGTCAACCCTATATGGTTTTGGGTAAAATTAATTTAGGGTCTAGGTCAGCTCTTAGCTGACCTAGCCGTAACCTAGTGAATTCTTATCCATAATTGTGTTAGGTCTACTAGGTCAACCCTATTGGCCAAAATTTTTAGAAGGGATTAGGGTAAAATATACCTACATATATAAGCTCATTTTTCCATTATTTAGATAAGATAAAAAGAAATAAGAGCTATTTCACATTTGCTTATACACCATTCTACTTGAGGAGAAAGATTCGGGTTTCATACTTTCTTTGGAGATATAGATCTTATCTTGTAGAGAAGTCTTCTGGATACATTAATAGTTTGTATAGCCTAGATTTGATTAATCCTTGTCATCCTTACATATCATAACAACCTGTTATGAATCACCTTGGCCAAGGGAGAGATTGAGGCTCGATGGGTTCATATTCAAAGGTAAGTATTCCTAAATTTGTTCCTCCTTTATAAGAGTAGATAGATATGCATTTGCACTTATCTTCCATGTATGAGGATTACGTATACATTTATGTGAGTATATATCTCTTATGTATTTTTAATTTTGTTGTTTCTGAGCCACACTTTATGCCACAAGCTTTGGTGAGCACTAGATTTGATTTTACTTTAATTATTATTTTAGTGAGATATCAAAACATAAGAATCCCTTAGGGTTATTGCATGATTATTCTTGACTGAAGTCTTTTAAATCTTCCCTAGCATAGTGTATTTTTGTAAGCCCTAGCATAGTTTATTTTTGTAAGAGATATCCTAATCAGGTCTAATATATCCCTATATTGGTCATGTTCTTAGTTATCTAATATGTCCCTAATCAGAAGTGTATGGTATGATATATCTTCTCTGATTTAGGATTGATTTATATATAGGATGAATTTTTTATTGCATACATTTTGGTGAACTTGATGTGAATCTAACCCTTACAAGTTTTATTTCATGTTTTTCATTATTTTATCATTTTATTTCTCTATATTTGTGATACTGGGTTGATAATATCGATATATATCTAACTTCTATGTGTAGGTTTAACACAATCATATTATTATATTTTTAACTATTTATGTAGGTTTTTCATCAGGGATACGCTACTAGGTCAACTCTATCAACTTAGTACACTTTCAAACTTCCAAATTAGGCTATTAGATCAACCCTGTCAACTCTATACATTTATAAACTTCTATAAAATGTACTAGGTCAACCCTATCAACATAGTCCATTTTTTAAGTTTTTAGTAAATAATGAACTACATAACTAGGTTGACCTAGTGGAAATAGTTGGTAGAATTTTCAAGTATAAATCAGGGTACTTCAACGTCAATCTCATTTTCCTTTACATCTTCTAGCCCACCAAGGTTACTTCATATTCTTCTTTATCATTTCCATTATTCATTGCAATTCTTTTTTTCCTAGTTTGTAGTCTTTATAAATGCTCATGTATAGTCAATTAGGTTGACCCTATCGATGTAGTTCTATATTATGTATTCTATTTAAAAAACTAGGTCGACACTAGTGACGTAGTTTTTTTCATACCCTTACTTTAGTAGTATAGTAGCAACATTTTCAATTCTATTCTATAATCTCTGCATACACTATCATCTAAAATGACACTGTAATATGTTTCAAATTTGGAATTAACACTTATATGCTAGTAATTATCTCACACTTTCATTTATTTTTGCTTGCATGCTTAGAATAGATCACATAGTCTAATTAGGTGGATTTTTAATACAACATTTAGTTTCACTATTTTCTCTTTTATGCACACACTACCAAATGATAAAAGATTAAAATACATTTTAATAATTGTCTACACAAGGCCTACCTACTTGTATTTCATCACCTAGGAAGAAGTCAACTTAGTTTTATGGCCAAGTATAAACACATGGTTAATTATATACTATGGAAAAAAACCTGATAACCTTATTACTATGGTGTGTGAATTAAGGCGGTAGGCCCCAATACCAAGCCAATATCATTTCCAACATAGATCCCTTTCAACCTAAATGTCCTGAAACCATCCTTAGATTTATTTCTAGTTCATTTCTAAAAACCAACTTCCTATCACATCTAAAATTATACTCTAATAATCTAACAACATTCAGGTTGACCAATTCATTAGATTTCACTTTCCAAGTTGACTCCTTGCTCTTTGCTCAATTGTGTGCTAAATTGCAAAAACTTGCATTAACCAATATTGGTGCAAGGTTTTGTATTATGTGTCTCAATTAGATAAACCTCACTGATCTAATTGATTGTGTTTCCTTTCATCTATTTATTTCAAAAGTACTTGTAAATTTTTTCCTAATTCAATACCCAATTATTTTTCTCAACACATTCTGTTATAGACTATCTATTTTTGCCTTGCCTATAATACTAGGTCAACCTTGTCAACTTTGTATAATGTTTTCAACTCATGTTTCCAATACTAGGTCAACTCTATTGACTCTATACACCATTTTAGCTCTTGTTCCTAGTATTAGGTTGACCCTGTCGACTCTGTACAATTTTTTAGCTCTTGTTTCTAGTACTAGGTCGACCTTGTTAACTCTGTATAATTTTTTAGCCTTTGTTCATAGTATTAGGTCAACCCTATCAACTTTGTACAATTTTTTAGGCTCTGTTCCTAGTACTAAATCAACCCTATCAAATTTTTACACTTTTTTAACTCCTATTTCTAGTACTAGGTTGACCCTATTGACTTTGTATAGTTTTTAAACTTTATTTTCTATACTAGGTCAACCCAATCAACTCTATACAATTTTTTGTCACTTCCTATTTCTTTGATTTTGTATCACTCTTTCCTTATTTAGTCCTTCTCCTTCACCATGAACTTCCTTTTTGAAAATAACATTGAGTTAAATTCAATGGATATGACGAGTCTTACCAACCCTCATAGGGTCTCTGATAAGCATCTTAGGGTTCCTCTCCTAGATGAGAATAATGTTCATATATCCACTCACATAATGAATTATGGGACCCCTCCTCATTCCTCTTCACTTTATAGTCCTCTCTTCTCCCTTGAAGATCTATTTAAATTAGAATATACCCCTAAAATTCTCTTCTTTATCTCTGAGTTTCCTCAACATCAAGGAAAGGATCATTCTACCATTTACCATCTCATGATTAGTGGTCAAGTTGAAGAGAATCATTCACCTTATTCCACATTCTCACATGGATTTATAGATACTATTTTATTTTATTCTCAACCTCTTCCCTCTATTTTGACCCCTTCATATATCATGACTTATTCCTCTGTAACTTCTTCTACCTTCGTGCCTAGTATCTCCACTCACACTGCAAGTTCTACATCTAGTGGGCCTCTCCCAAGACTCACTCTCCATAATTATTCCACTAGTGCATCATTTTATACCCATGGTAATCATGATTATAGTGCTTCCTTTTCTCATCCCTTCACTAGTCCATCTTTTTCCACACAAACAAATTTTTCCACTGGTGCCTCACATTCTAACAGTTCCTCTCAAGCTCTTACCAACACCAATAGTGGTACCCAAGCCAGTAATTCCAATTCTAATGCTTCAAATAATGCAAATAATGTAACTCAAACCCATTAACTCTTATTAAAAATGCTTAATCAAATGAACACTTGTTTAGCTCATAATACAAACAAAATTATGAGAATGCAAAACCACCTTATCCATCTTCAAACCCACCCTCAATAGATGCCATGGGGCACTCATAATCAAAATGTCCCCCCATCTCCTCTTCAGGATTCCCATGGTAATCTCATCTCTCAAATTCCTCTTGTCAACAAGGCAATTAAGCATCTTCAAAATTAACTTCTTAAATCTCAAATTTCTAATATCAATATAGGAGGTATCACCCCTACCATTTATTATAATGGGTCAACTGATCCTACTCTTCATCTAATTTTTTTGGAAATCTATATAAAGATTGGGTCAAATTAAATACCTTCATTTATACCAAGATATTATCCAAAACCCATAGAGGTGATGCTTTAGATTGGTACAACTAACTTAAAACTCATTGTATTATTAGTTTGGAAGATTTAGTCAATGCTTTAGTCCAAGAGTTCCAAATTAGTGATCTTCCTAAGAATACCTTGGCTCATTTTATCAATTATAAGCTACTTGTAAATGAAACTAAGATTTTTTTAAAAGGTGGAAAATATTATCCAAAAAATGTGAACATAACATGGCCGAGATAATCTTTTCCATTTCTTTACCAATGCTCTTTTTCCCAAGTTGTAATATCAGGTCCACACTCTTTATCCACATATCTTGGATGAGACCATTGACCAAACCAAATTTCAATATTTCCTTATATATCAATTCAATCCAACCCAACCTTTTATGGGTACTCGTATCTTAATTAAGAATAATAATCATCATGATACTAATGATGGTTTCACAAACTCTTATGACACCATTCACACTATTCAAGCTATTATTCCTATCCAATCTTTGGAACCAACTCCCCCTTCTAAACAATTCACCAATCCTCATTTATCTTCACCAAATAAAATCAATGTTCTCAAACCTTTATCCTCAGCCAATTACTTAAATATCTACCTAGGCATCTTCCATAAGAACTTGATCCCACTCATCCTATGAAATCTTTGTATAATCCCAATAATTTTAGTTGGTTTCACATTAGTTGGGGTCATTCTCATGATACCTATAAGTAGATTTGAAATTTGGCTATGGATTTTCTACTTGGTCCTAATTTTGATCATGATTCTATCATTAAGAAATGCAAATAATCCTATGACATTGATTTAAAATCCCATGAAACCAATACCAAATCTCAAGCTTTGGATCAAGCTAATGTTCATTTGTCCATCTATAAAGACCCTCTTCCAAATCATCAAGATAATCAAGACAAGACCACCCCTTCCACCAATAATGTTGATAGTCTTATTGACCCAAATCTAAAATATAATGTAGTTAGTATGAATAATATGTGAAGGGTGGTGGTTTTCATTAATCCTCAACCCATCTACACCCATCCATTGTCTCCCATATTTCATGTTATCCAAGATTCCTCTCTAACTCACTTAAATTAGTTAGGGAAAGATGACATTATAACTTTTGATGACCCAATTCTAACTCCTCCCTTGGATAACACTACCCATTCCATTTCTACCATCCCTCCATCTTCTTTGATTAACATTAATGACACTCAAGCCTCTATTAACACTTGTTCTATCATTTCACAAAACCAGCCTACATCAACTACTTCATCTTATCAACATAGTTTATAACCTTGTTCTAAGCCTTCTGCCTCTTATCAACATAAATTCTAATGCACTTTGGCTCCTCCTTCTGAGGACCACCTTCAACACTATGCACCTATTTATAGAAAACTTATTATGGGTTATTATGAGTGGGATCCCATCGTGGAACTCACTAATATTCCATCTCAAATTCCATTTCTTGAGCTTATGAGGATCTCTCCACATCATTGAAACAATCTTATGTAACTTTTATTTGAAATGAACATCCCTCATCTTCCCTTATCATGATGCAAAACACCTTTATCTAGATCTGAAGATAACATATTATAACAATGTGAATAGATGTCCATCTATGTTGATGAAATAATGGACACTTATCTTTCCTTCAAGTTTCCCATAACTTTTATGATTCTCAATGAGATTTTGATTCACATAGATGATCCTCCTCTATTTATTAATGTCTAAATTGGTGATATCCAAGTAAAACATACTTTGATTGATGAGGGTTCTAACACTTGTGTTGCCTCTCTCAATTTTATCAAAACTCTTGGATATTTTGAATGCAATCTCAAATCCACACATATAAAATGTCAAGGATATGATCAAACGAAAATCCCTCCTTTAGGTTGTGTGTGGCTTCCCATCATCATCCCACTTGTTACCATTTACATGAAGGTGATGATATTTAAGTTTCCTCTATCTTATAATATTCTTATTGGTAGGACATAGACTCACCATATGAGAGAAGTTTCTTATTATAACTACCAATGCATTAAATTCTCTCAAAATGTAAGTATCTATAAGATTCAAGGTGACACTAACCCTTGTAATTTCAAACAATTTTAAGACGGTGGTATCTTCAAGATTCATACTCTTGAATCTTTAATCAGAGTTCCATTTCATGAGTCTCAATGATTTAAATTTACCATTAATTCTACTTGAGATTAAAATAATCATCCCAAAATCATTGGGAATATTCCTCAAAACCTCTTAGATTCTAATGAAAAATAATTTTATGAGATCAATCTAAATATTAAAACTTTCAATCTCTCAATTCATCTCATCTCTTGGTTTCCTACTTCTTTACAACCTCATTCTTACAAACCATCTTGTGATGACATCCCCATTATCTTAACTAAGACTCAAAACACCATTCATCACACCTCATTAGATGACAATGTCATACCTACCTATGTCATTAATCATTATACACTTGATTATGATGATGGTTATACTTTAAATGATCTATTCTTAGGGGTCCTTGTTCAGTCCTATGACACTAAGATTATCCCTTATCGTTCCTCTTTGCTATAGTATTTTAATGCTTATTCTTATATTCCATAATATATATTACCTAATTTTAACATTTTTCCTCTTTATCATAGGGTAGAGATGGTGTGGACACCTCTAGTTTATGAATAAACTCATAGGAGTATGCTTATAGATCATGTTATGACTGGGCCCTATCACTTTGCTAGGTACCATAACCCCTATAGCTTGATTATCTCTAAAATGAATACAACTCTCATTCAACCTTGTATAAACCCTACTCCTCACTCAGTAAATCTTACTTTAGAACCCATTCTTGATCCTACTTTAGTTGAGTTTATTCTTACTCTCAATCTCATCACTCCTTCTATTGAGCCTAGTCCAGTCCCTTCCCCATCATCACCTTCTCTTGGTGATGGTTTTCTTTTCTTACCATAGATGTCTCTATTTCCCACCAAATGGGCTGATGATCCCTCCCAATCTCCTTCCATTTTTGTTACACCTCCTCCTATGAGTACCTCTACTGATCCTACTCATAAGTGTATCTATTTATTCTATAACATAGATAATCATTCATCCATGCATTATTGCAAGCTATGATAATATATTGATACTTTGTATCCTTCTACCCTTTAGTCCTCAAAC
>JARHVA010002364.1:1430000-1587500 GCA_037957365.1 Torreya grandis
GGAACCTCTCATATATCCATGAACTTAGAAATATAATAGGCCCTATAGACTTATACCCTATGGATAACATCCCATACATGTCATGCATAATTTGTACCCAGATGATAGAGCCAAAATCATACAAAATCTTGTGCTCTAACATAGTCAAGCATAAGGTTATCACATATAGTGGTACCTTACCATATGACTTGTGACACAACACACATGTTGTCAAAAGTCCTATAACAACCTTTTGAATATCCATAATCTAAGAGGTATAAATTTCAAAAAAGTTAACTCTTAATCTAGGATATATCATCTATGAGCCTATTACCCATATGGCTAAGGATTTTCTCTCCTCCTATCCATTTGGTACTCCGATAACCATGGGAGTACCTCTTATAGGTAGTCCAAAGATCACATGGATGTCCTCTAAGGTGATACCCACCTTAATGATATCCCCATCTACCTCCCACCTAAATTTTATAGTTAATCATTCCTAGGCTCCTAAGAACATGACTATCAAATCTGAACTCAATGGGATTTGACAAAAATCTACAATCCCTCTTAGACCTAATGTAATCAATCTCATTTGATCCTCAATCGATAATAACTCTAAGAGGTCTGGGAGCCATGTTGCATCCATCAAACTCTAAAACCTTAGATGCCTCTGCAATCATAAAACACCAAAAAATGTATTATATCCTCAATGTCATTTATATTCAAAATACATTATTTTTAAATTTTAACAAAAACAAGCCTAATTTGCTTTAAAGTATTCATTTTTATCCATTTGACCTATTTCTAGCCTACTCAGCCCTTTTATCCCTAATTTAGCCATTCTATTACTTTATAGCACTCTTTCGGCCTATTTCACACATTTTCATACTATTTTGGTCACTTAGTCAAACACTAGTTAAACCAAAATTTCCTTATTCTAACTAGGTTGACTTAAAAACTAAGTCAACCCTTTAATTTTCCCCCTTAGTACCAAGTCGACAAAGTGGATTTTTATACTAAGTTGATAGTCATGTACTAATTTGGTAGTCTAGAAAACAAACTAAATCAACACATATGTACTAGGTTGGTAGTGTGGATTTAGCAAAATTTTAGCCTACTAGGTCGACTGGGTTGACCTAGTTATTTCTATGTGTCGACCCCTTTCATTTTTAGTAATAAATGTCTTTTGATAATTATTATTTTGATACCTTCAAACCCATTTCCATACTTGGTTTTTCCTACCCTTATCAACTTTTTTGGGTTCATTTTGGTTCCTATAATTTATCTAAATTACAAAATCCTAAAAACACTTAAATTTAATAAAAATTTCAAAAACTAGTTTGATATTCTCAGTTGCCTACCTGTGTTATACCTGCTACTACTACTTGGAGCCCCTCTCATATTGGTTGTCATCTCCTCATCATAATATCTCTATTGCCTCTTGTTTGTTCTCTTAGAGCTCTTTTTCTCTCACCCACAAGTCAAAAATAACAAAATGATATCCCTCTCACCCTACTTAAACTTACTATTCATAATTTTCTATTATTCAAATATTTTCTATCAGATTCCTTGTTTTGATCATATCTTTGTTTTTACTAACCCATTTTTTGAACCATAAAATGTTATATAATCATGATGATGTAGAGAATATTTTCCACTATTATATGATTATATTTCAATTTTTTAAATTTTTGGCTATTTTTTACATGAATCTCTACAAGTTCACCTAATGTTCTTCACATGTGTATGCTTTCACATCTCTTGCAATCTCCTTCTTTATCTATAACACTAAGGTATGTAAAGGTATGTGTTTTAATATTATATCCTTTCATTTATATTATTTTCTCCTTATTGCATTTTACTTAGCATCAATGTTATGTGTTATCATGTTCTATTCTTGAAGAACCATCCCATGTTGCACTCACATGACACATGATGAGCTTCAAGTGGGATATATGTATACACATAATATTTTAAAACTTTTATCAGTTAGTAATGTTGTTTATCTTTTAATAACCCTTTGAGTCTCAATCTCTCTGGTGCATGCCCTAAGGGGTGCATCAAAAAAGGGTTGGGTAGACCATTGGTGCTTCACAGGATTGTTGTCCCTTTTGCCATTTGTTATCTACAAATTTATCTCCTAAAAACCTTATCCCTAAGCTTGATATTCTCTATTAAACACTCTTCAGTCATTATCTATCTTTTGTCCCAATTTTTCTAAATTTGAACCCCTTTTGACTATTCACTCTACTAGGTTGACTGGGTCAACTTTTTATAGTTTTGGGTAAAATTCATTTAAGGTTTCAGTTGGCTCTTAGCCAACCTAGCCCGTGACCTAGTTAATTCTTGTCCATAATTGTGCTAGGTTGATCAGGTTGACGTTATCAATCAAAACTTTTGGAAGGGCTTAGGGTTAAATCCACATATATATACAAGTTAATTTTGTTATTATTTAGAGAAGAGAAGAAGTAAGAGCTATTATGCATTTGCTTATCCACCATTCTACTTGAGGAGAAATTGTAGGGTTTCATAGTTTGTTTAGAGATATAGCTTTTGTCTTTTGGAGAAGTCTTTTTGATTCATTGGTAGGTTGTGTAGTCTAGATCTAATTTATTCTTATCATCCTTACATAACTCAACAACCTCTTGAGAAGTACCCTAGCCAAAGGAGAGATTGAGGCTCGTCATTTTCATCTTCAAAGGTAAGTATTCCTAAATTTGTTCCTCCTTGGTAAGAGTAGATAGATATGAATATTTACTTATATTCCATGCATTAGGATTACGTATACATTGACATGAGTATATGTCTCTTATGCATGTTTACTTTTGTTGTTTCTAACCCTCACTTTGTGCCACAAAATTTGGTGAGCACTAGATTAGATTTTAATTTATTTGTTGTTAGTTTAGTAAGATATCAAAGCATAGGGCTCCCTTAGGGTCATTGCATGATTGTGCTTTACTATATGATTTGGAACCCTCCCTAACATAGTGTTTTATGGTAAGAGATCCCCTAATCAGGTCTAATATATCTCCATATTGGTCATGTTCTTAATTATCTAATGTGTCCCCAATCAGAAGTGTATGGTATGATCTATATTAACTAAGTTAGGATTGATTTATAGACATAATACATTTATGATTGCATATAATGACCACTCCTACAAAGGTTGATGCATCTATGAAGATGTCCACTCACCCATAAGAACCAATTTTGTGCATGTAAATCTGATATAATGGAATAAATTTTGTACTAGTAGTCTACTTATGTTATATCTTAATGTAAAATTTTATTAAATGATTTTTTAAACATGCACACATTGCATGATATTGTAAACACTGACTTTAACTATTGACACATGTAAGTTAACTCTATATGGTTTTGAGACTATAGTTAGAATTGAGGTTCTAACTATGCCATGTAATAAATTTTTGCATGTACTTGGAGGATGAGGCAACCCCTCTCCAAGTATATTTAAGAATATGTAACCCAAATTTGTGAAGGGTTAGAAAATTTCAATACATAAGTATAATCATTTTTTTGTTAGTGAGTGTGTTTGTGTATTTTCTCTCCAAGCTCTATGTAATTAGGATTAATCTTCTTGGTTATTTAATTATTTTTTGTTATAATTAATATGCTAGTTTTAGATGTGCAAAAGATATTGAATAATTAGTAGATTAGATTGATCATTGGCAAGTTAGTTGATTATTTCATTATTCTAAGTGTGTGGAGGTGTTTTAATGATATTGTTTTTTGTGCATGTGAAACAACTATATTAGATACCTCCCTAGTCTGAGTCATAATATTCTAATCAAGGGTGAGAAAAAAATACTCTAAAAAGATCAACCTTTGATAGAGGCCTTTGAGATTCCTATATCAAATTATCCTAAACTATTTGACCATGCTTATCTGTGTGTGTGTGTAATAGCTACTAGTAGAAGACATTAGTTTTGAAAGCACTTATCCACTTAGAATCTATACTGAGAGGTGATTATTAAATCCATATGATCCTTAGTTTATGCCTTAATTTTCTCTCTATTTTTATTTTATTTTTTAGACCTACCCACTTTATATTTGTAACCATCCAACTCACCTAGATTTGACTTTCTTTTAGAGACCATTCATCTATTTACCATCCTTATTAATAGAACACATGCCCTGCTTGTTATTACCTCACTTGGTTTTTAAAAATTCATACCTAAAACTCATGCCCTAGAGTGGAGTTCACCTCCATTGAGATCCCAAGGCATTAGAGGCTACCTTGTTATGAATTGGTGTGCATAAAAACTGCATCAACAATATTCCATGACATGTACCTTATATGGTCACAACATTCATGAGAACATCAATCTTGATCACTAATCACATTTAAACTGAGAATACACTCTCTTTATGCCAATAACATGCTCAATCACTTGACCAAATAGACATTTGACATTAATGACCATTATGCCTTTATATGATGCACCCTTTTGAAACATCAATGACAACAACATGCTAAAAAATTACCCCTTTGTCATTGATGGCAAACACACTACAAAAAATGAAATCACTTCACAATGGTACTTTTACCATCTACTCATTCTCCCCCTTTTGACATTAATGAAAAAGGGTCTTCCATACACTACCATTTAATCCTTGGACCTAAACCAATAACAACACAAAGCTACAAAGATCCCCCTATCTCCATGCATACCTTTTCAGCACTACTCACCTACTTTTGGACCTAATGAACCGTTGATTATCTCCCCCTAAGCAGCTCCCTTAATGACTATTAGGGGTAGGAATTACACTCAATTCCTATATTAGATGTTCATAATCTGCCTTTGGAAGTGGCTTAGACATAATGTCTACAATATGATCCTTTGTAGAAACATATTCAAGTCTAATACTTTGTTCACTTTATTTATCTTTTAGTAAATGATAATTAATGGGAATGTGCTTAGTCCTTGAGTACATAATAGGGTTATTTGAAATGTTTATAACACTTATTTTGTCATAATATATAGGGTTAAGACCATCATACTCTACCTTGTAGTATTTTAAGGTATGTCTCATCAATAGGACTTGGCTGTAACATGAATCTAATACAATATATTAAGCCTCATAAGTAGATAATTCCACATATGGTTTCTTTTTTCTTATCCATGAAACTAGTCACATATGTAAGAAAAAATATCCTTCACTAGTACTCTTCCTATCATCTAGACTCCTTACTCAATCTACATCTATATAGGCTATAAAATTTAACTCCTTGCTCCTTGGATAGCACAACCCAAACTCCATAGTCTCCTTGAGATAATTAAGTATCCTTTTGACTTCTTACAGATGATTTTCATTTAGATCTACTTTAAACCTTCCCATAAAACTTATTACTTACATGATGTCAAGTTTAGAGATAGTTACATATAACAAAATTCCAATAATTAACCTATATGATGTCTGATTGAACTTTAGAGACTCATCTTCCTTGATCAACTTACATCTTGTGATCATAGGTGTACTAACTGCCTTGTAATATTCCATCTCAAACTTCTTCAAAATCTCTTTTATGTCTTGGCTTGTGAAATGAATATACCTTTTTTAGATTGAGTGATTTTCAACCCAATAAATAATGATAGTTCTCTCAACATGGACATCTCAAGCTCCTTATTCATCACCTCTAAAAAGGCCTTGATCATGTTCTCATTTTTTCCACCAAAGATGATGTCATCCACATAGACAACTACAATCAATTGATGGTCATGTTCTATCTTTATGTATAAATTACTATATTTAACTCCTCTTTTGAATCCTTGATCCAGTAGATACCTATCTAATCTAGCATACCAAACTCTAAGAACTTTCTTTAGACCATAAATATTCTTTTTCAATATACAAACATAGTCTTTGTTACTCGATAGTGATAAATACTCAGGTTGCTCTATGTATACCTATTTTTATAAGTTTCCATTTAAAAAGGAGGATTTGACATCCATATGGTACAACTTTAACCCTTTGAATCTTGCATATGTTAGAAATAATATGATGGCCTCTAATATTTATACTAGTTTAAAGGTCTTCTCAAAGTCTACCCCTTCAAATTGTGCATATTCCTTGCATACCAATTTAGCCTTATTCCTAGTGAATTATCCATCTTCATTCAACTTGTTTCTAAACACCCATTTTATGCCAATGACATTCTTGTTTTTATGCTTATGAACTAGTTTCCAAGTCTCATTATTCTCTATTTGGTCTAACTCCTCATTCATTTCACCTATCCAAAATTTGTCTTTGCTTCCTTCTATAAGGTTCTTAGGTTAAATCATAGACAATAGAACAACATTCTCTTGGTTTAGGTTATTTAATAGTCTTCTCCTTTTTTGCATGCATGCATCCTTATTACCAATGATTTATGATTCAAGATGATATCTATAAATATGTCTTGAGGGACCTTTTGAGTCTTACCTTTCCTATAATTATTCTTATTCCTCATTAAACTCTATTTTTTCCTCTTCATTCTTATAACCCAAATTCTCTAATATATCCTTTGATTGTGAATGTGATTTCCATATCTCATCAGTCTTGACATTATGTTTTCAAATATTTTTTTAAACCTCTTTTTATATCATCTATAGGCTGTGCTTACTGATGAATATCCCAAGAATATACCTTCAAAAGACCTAGAATCAAACTTACCTAAGTCTTCCTCATCTCTTTTGATGAAACATTTTTTCCTAAACAGTCTAAAGTGTTCCACATTAGCATGTATACATCTCTATGGTTCATAAGGATTCTTATTACCATTAGTCCTTATTTATCCTCTTCTCAAAATTTAGACTGTAGTGCTTACTACCTCTTTCTAGTATCCATAAAATAATCTAGACTAATTTATTGTAGTTCTTGCCATATCTTGAACTGCCTTGTCCTTTCTTTCTACTACTCCATTTTGAAGAGGTGTCCTAGATATTTTTGATGCTTCTGATTGTACCATGGTTTCTCTTAGTGTTGAAGAACACTTCTCATTTTAGGATTTTTAGAATCTATGGCATGAGTTGCAGTTTGTGACTATTCAGTGATTGTCTATGGTGGAATAGAAGCAAAGTATGAAAATTGTCCACAATATTTATTTGATTTAGTGGTTGGGAGAGGCTAGGGTCTATACTATATGAATTCTCAATAATTATGAGGATTCAGTAGTCAAACTAAATGATTATTAATAATGATCTTTAAGTTGGAGTGAATCTTGATAAAAATAAGAAAAAATGAAGGGTAAAGAAAAAGGAAATGTGATTATAGGTTTTCATCTCAAATATTATGACAAAATTCTAATTACTTTTAGCACATTTGAAATAATTTATGTTATAAAATAGCATAATCTCAAATTATATCACAAATCAAGCAAAATTCAAAGGAAAAATATGAATCATAATTAAGAACCAAATTTATTTTAAAGGTTTGTTATTATGATCTAGATAACATAAGTACATCCAAATACAGAGCAAATAAAATGAAGTATATTTGAGATATTTATAGTCACTTTAGAATTTAGTACAAATTAACAAACCTATGAAAAATAATGTAAATCAAACAATAAGAATCATTCAAATTCAAGATAACTCCATGTAATTGAAAGATAGCATAGACATTTAACAAAAATCATCAGATAATCTTTTTAGAATTCCTTAATTATATTAAATGCAAATAGTATCAATTTCTCAAAACCTCTCCTTTTACAAATGGTAACCATCTACCTATTTATAGGAAACATAGGTGGTTAACCAGTTAACTTTCAAAAAATCCATATGTGGATAAGGATAGCTATCCTTGATATCAAGCCACAATGCGACAAAAAACATGCCAACTTGACAAGAAAGAGTATATGTTAATATACTAGCATATATTTTACAACAAGAATATTCCTTTAGAAATTCCACTAGTTGGTCCTTCCAATTAACCCTATCTAAAAAAGTCCTTCACCTTGGTGTATTTTTCCTTTATCAACTCAAAATCCACTGTAGGCTTCATTAGACAATCCCCTTATTTATCCACTAACTTGTCAAATTCACTATCTATCTAAGATATAAGTTCCTTGACACATTGTACGTATGTAATTTGATTCCCTACAAAATTAATGGTATTAAGGGTTTTTTGGTTATTCTTGGCTAAATGACCTTGGCTATCTATGATGCCCAAGATGTGGGTATCAACCCTCTGCTTGAATTCTTCATCATCAATCAAGCCTAAAGTAGTGGTTTGGGAAGATTTATTTAATAGATTCCCTAGAAGTTTTTCAATTTGGTTTACCAATATATGTTTCTCTTTCTAAATTCCTTAACATCACTACTCTAGGTGATCAAATATTCTTGTTTATTTATCAAAACTACCATGAGGAGGTACAGATGTTTGAGTTTGATAATCTTGAAGTTTAATGCCTACTTTGTCTTATGCACCTTGATGAGTTCCTCCATTTGAGCTTGATAATTCTTCCACTAGATGATCAAGGTTTGTGTCATCTCAACTTGATGGTCCAAAGTACTCAATCTAGACTTAATGCTTTTAAAATTCTTAAATGCATCCATCAAGGATTCATTTAGCATTTTCAATATATTTTCAAGAATTATCAAGAATACCTAAGCTTCTAAATCTTGCTTTTCTTTTTTCAAGTTGAGGATCCTCTATTTCAATCCTTGAACTCTAGCCAAGGCCATTGTTGATTGAGCCAGTACCATACTAGCTACATCCTCTTGAAAAATAAGATTCTCCCCTAATGCTTTTCCTAGAATAGGAGTTAAGCATATAAATGGATCCACCTTATTCAAGGTGAACTCCTTAGTACCAATAATGACTTTCTTGGTCACTACTCTTTCAAGAGTTGATGTCTTTAGATTAAATTAGACCTAAGGATCAAGTTATTTCACCTGTGGTTATTCAAGAATCTCTATATTTGAACTTATAGAGTATTTTGGGGTACTAACCCATTGTATTTCCTTGTTATGAATACTCTAGATTATTCTTTCTACTTGTTTGTTCAACATATCCTAAATCCATGGTTTTACATTATCCTAAACACCTATGCCCACTTGAGTTAGAGACAGTGAAGGAGAAAGAGATGGGATTTTTTAAAACTTCCCATAAACAAACCAGTTAGGAATGGTTGGTCTATGAATAGTATTCTCATCACTAAAATGTTTATTTCACTAGTGGGGTGAGTGAAAGTTAACCTAAGCCTCTTTCTTAGAGCTAAGGGAACTAAGGCTAATTCTTCCTATCTCTTTTCACTACTGAATGGAACCAACTCTTTGCCTGCATCCTCAAATGGGTCTTCTTCCTTATCTAAAACATAAGTAACTATGATGTTAACAAGGGTACTCTCCACTGTTTCTCTAGTTTTCAAAGCAATTAAACTTATAACTTATATTGGGGAAGAAGGCCTTGGTGGGGATGACTAAATTTAGAGGCTTTAAATAGGTCTTTGCTTAATCTTGGACTCCTCACTTTTATCTTTAGCTTTTCCTTTTACATCCTCAAGTTTCTCAATATGAGGTGACTTTGTCAATTCTCCCTATTGTGGCTCAAAATATTGTCCCTCAATAGGTGGTTCTTGATGTGTAGTCCCAAATGGCCCTAGAAATAAGTGATACTATAAAGGATGTAACTTCCATATTTCTCCTAAAGGCTTATTATACCTAACTAACCTACATTCTAAGGTTATGTTGTAGTTTTTAACCTTAGACAGAACTTCTTGAAAGTTATTTGCCCTTGTGTAAATACCATCCCCCACACTTGGTTGATGCTTGTACTTAGTATTTAAGACCTTCTTATCCTGAATATGGTTAGACACACTATTATTAGGGTCCCACATCTTAATATCATCTAATTGGAAATCAAAAGAGTTCCTGTGTACCACCATGATCTCCAAGTACTTCAAATCTTTGATTATAATTCTACCAATGTCCAATGGGAAGGGTTGAACCTAATCCTTTTTATTCTTGTTGAAATGCCAATCTATGCCATAAATGATTTGATAAGTAGTTTCTTGTTCTAAAAGTTTACTAGGAACATATATGGGTAGTTTGTATGGTTGGACCATGATTCCTTCTGTCCTTATTATAGTGTAATTTGGATAGAACCACACATCACCCATGGTCTCCACTTGTTTTTTTATTAGAGGATGAGGTCTAAGCATAGGAATACTAGTGATTGTCTCAAAAATGATTGGGAAGATACCATCACATATGAATTGCATATAATTCCTATATTTGAAAATATACAATTTGAAGTAATGATGGGAAATGGTAGTCCTACCATCAAGGGACCAATTTTAGATGCCAGGGAAGTTAATAGAGGTAAGGAGTGAATCTAAGGGTAAGACGTCATAAATAAATGTTTGGAGGTCTTTCTCTTGATGGCTATAAACTATTTGGCCAAGAAGAAACTTATCAAGTCTCTAATGGGAGGGGTTAGGTTCTGTTCCAACATAAAATGGACATAAAACATCTATACCTTACTCACATAAGTTATATAAGAGGAACCAAAGGCCCTATTCAATAAGGTCATAGCTACCCTAACACCTTCCCTGAATTAGGTAATAAGAATCTCACCATTAAGGGTCTTGATAACATGGCAAACTTGGATTAACCAAGGTGAAAGGATTGAATCTAAGTTTTGGGAATTTTTCCATTCTCTTAAGGAAGGAAGATAAACACGAGGTAAAGGGAACTTATAATAAGTCTCAAAGGCCATGGGATCCATGCATGCAACTTTACTAGCATTTATTTCATGAATAATCCATTCTATATCTACTCTACAGTCAACAAAAATAGGAACAAGAAGGTTGTTGCAATGCATTACCTCTAGTTTAGTAGCTATGTGATGAAGGCCTACCATTTGAATTGACACCAAATCCTTGTATTTTTGGTACACTAAAGCATTCCTCTTCTCTTCAATAAAGAAGAATAATTTAGACCAATTCTTTATTCCTTGTACATTCAATGTGATTTAATCTATGTTTCTCTAAAGACCCTTCTTTCACCATCTAAAGTTAGATAAAGATCTACTTCAATCTTCATCTATTGCCTACCCACTACCATTGAAAACAATGTATTGTAATTGCAAAGCTATCAAAGTTCTCACTAAGGCACCTACTCTAAATTTAATTCATAATTATCTCAAGTGTCACCTAATCAATTTAAACTGATTATAGCCTTCTTTATGGACGGTTTAGGGTTTTTATACTTTAATGACCAAAACATCCAACTTTGATCTCATACATGCCTTAGATATGATGGAACCTTTCTTATCATCTCTCCTATGTTTTTCAATCATGAAATATATTTCATTTGGATCCTCCACACTTTTGTAGAGCTTATGTGGTAAGGTTTAATGCCTTTCATGACAATTTTCATAAATGTCATTTGAAGAGTGACCATTGGTTTTCAAAATATCCCTTTTATTTTGCTTTGAAAAGCCAAATCCTGGTCCTTGCATTTCATTAGTTCTTGATCTTTGAGCTTATTAATTATGCCATCTATCAAGCTTTAGAGGCCTTTGAAAAGTATTCAATTAGATCACACCATTGGATCAAATCAAGTAAGCAAGAGACCACCATCATATTCTTTCAGAGATTTTGAGGCTTCCATGTTAATGTGCACTATTGGATAAAATCTAGCGAGCAAGTGATCACCATTAGATCTTGCAAAAAGCTTACCCTTTTAATTAGTGAAAAGACTTAAGCAAAGATTTTATGTCTCAATATTGTCTTCATAAGAAAATCAAGAATCTCTTAAAAAGGATTTAAAAATATCCCCTTTGATTAGGCTTACAAAATTATCTAGGTTAAATTTGATGGGCTCGATCCTGTCAAATGCATCCTCATGGATGTTAAATGATGGGGGTGAACTTATAAATTTTAAGAAAATAAAATATTTTTTGTGTCAATTTAAATTTGATGGGTTTGATCCCATAAAATACATCCTCACAAATGTCAAATAATGGGGGTGAACCTATCAATTTTAAAATAATGAAACTTATTAATCTAATAACCGAATGACATGTGTAAAACCATCAGGAGATCTCAAAGCTTTAGGGATTGTCTAAGATAAATTTGATGGGTTTAGTCTAATTAAATAAATTTTTGTAAACATCAAATGATGAGGGAAAATCTATCAAATTTAAGACAATGAAATATTTTTATTTCAATTTAAATTTGATGGGTTTGGTCCCATCAAATAAGTCCTCACAGACATCAAATGATGGGGGCAAACTTGCCAATTTTAAAACAATGAAACTTATAGTTTGCACCATTATATTTAAAACCTTTGATCAAGCAATCACCATTAGATCTTCACTGGGGCTTGAATCATTAAATGTATGCCTTTATAAAAGACTTTGATCTTAATACACCATTGGATCAAATCCATCAAACAAGCATAAATTTTTATATCTATAAAAGTGAATGAAATTTAAGATAAAACTTGATTATGCATAAAATTTCTTGCTAGACTTTCCCAGGAATGTTTAAATTCAAATCACTAGGGTTTATCATTTGGGAACCCTGCCTTATTGCATGGAACCTTCAATTAATAACCTTCAAGATGATTTTTTAACAACATCAAAACATGATCAAACAATTTTTCACACTTATTATAGGATATAAAAGCTTTATAAACAATCACATGGGTCCCCTTTCCAAAAAAAAGATGGGGGGTGTTGGTCTCAATAGCTACTAAGAATTATCTCTTTATCCCATTGATCTCATAGAAGTCATCAAACTCATTAGATGAAAACTCTCCTCTTATATTAGATATCAGGAACTTGATCTTCCCATTCTTCTCATTATCAACAAGAGCCTTTAATGCCTTGAACTTATCAATAGCTTATGAATTTTCTTTCAATAATACTACCCAAGTCATTCTTATGTAGTTATCTATGAGTAACATGAAGTAGCTATCTCCTTGAATGATTTGGATTCTTGTAGGCCCATAGAGATTAGTGTGTATTAAATCCAAAGGTCTCATAGTGGAGGACTCCATGGTCTTGAACTTTCTTCTAGTATGCTTAGCATGTTGACATGCCTTGAAAATTATGTTTGTAGGTTTGGTGATATTAGGCATATTCTTTGTAGACTTCTTAGTTCTTATCTTGACAAGATTATCAAAGTATAGGTTACCTAACCTTCTATTATATATATATATATATATATATATACATATATATATATATACATATATATATATATACATATGTATATATATACATATATATATATATATATATATACATATATATATATATATATGTATACATACATATATATATATGTATGTATATATATATATGTATATATGTATGTATGTATGTATGTATATATATATGTATGTATATATATATGTATATATATATATGTATATATATATGTATATGTATATATTTATGTATATATATATATGTATATATATATATGTATATATGTATGTATGTATGTATATATATGTATATATATATATATATATATATATATATATATGTATGTATATATATATATATGTATGTATGTATATGTATATATATATATATATGTATGTATGTATGTATGTATGTATGTATGTATATGTGTGTGTGTGTGTGTGATTGTGTGTGTGTGTGTGTGTGTGTATGTATGTATGTATATATAGTTCTTAGTCCTCTTAGCATTGGTAATTAGCCTTCTTGATTTGGATCTCCTTATGTCATACCCTCTATTATGAAAGGTTAGTGTGTGTCCTTGGTTGCACATTTGACTTACACTAAGTAGGTTATGTTTCAAAACTTACACATACAACACATTCTCTGTCTTAGTCTTCCCATTATCCAAAATCAAGATACCCTTACCAACTATATTAATAATTGTGTTGTCTCCAAATTTCAATATTATTGTAACATTATTATTCAATGATATGAACTTATTTTTCCCCTATCATGTGGCTTGAGAAACCTACACCCACACACCCACACACATACACACACCATTTCATACCTTCATATTAAATGTGAAAGGTAGCATGAACTAGCATAGATTCCTCTCCTTTAGTATTCTACCCTTCCTTATAAAATAATACATCTTGGCTCTTGGGATCAATATGATCAATCCTAACTTGTTTTGGCTTCCATGCAAATGTTTGACCCTTCTCATAAACTCTAGGAGATCCTTATACCTTGTTAAGTCTTGAGGGCATTCTAACTCTATTAGGATAAAATATTGCAATGTGTCTCATATTATGACAACTATAATAAAAAAATTATTGTACTTACCTCTTGATTGATCACTCCTTTTCCCATGGTCCCATGATAACTCATTTTTCATTGCATTGGGATGCCTGATTGGTTTCTTCATGTTGACTTTCATGTTGGTACTCTTGACTTGTTTTGACTTCTCACACTCTTTCACAAACTTGCTCATCTTGTCTATGATTTAATCATACTCAACATTAATAGAATATATCTCTATATTTAATTTAACATACCCAACTTTATTTGATCTAAAAATTTTATTGACACCTGCTAACTAATTCTTAAGATCCTTGATGGCGTTCTCATCCTTTTTGGCTTCTTTGACCATGTCACTCTTTAAAGTACATATTTTTTATTTAAAATACTTGACCTTAGATATAAACTCATGATTCCTCTTATTTTTATGATTTAAATCAGATACGGCACTTATAAGCTTAACTTTAGGGTATAATTCAACTTCTCCTTCTTCACTATCATAGTAGACTTCTTCATCATACATGTTATCTTCTTATTCTTGATCACTAGACATCTTGTGATTCTTAGGATCACCTTCAAGTTGTTAGGCTTGATTCAAAGGACCATGATATGATACTAATTTTTGGAAGAAAAATTACTGAGAGGGGGGGGGGTGAATTAGTCTTCAAAATATTTCAATCAAGTACATCCACTCATATATGAACTATGAAAGCAACACATTGATCTAGTAATACATTAAGAACCAATAACATGAGCATGAAACAAGATAACATATAAAATATGTGGGAAAACCTCATCAGGAATAAAATCCACTAAAACAAATATTTTAAAAACTATACTATAAGTAAATGTATCAAAATTTAGTTGAGCACTAACCCAACATGGAGCACCAACCCTAAATTTATCAACCACCCACTTGAATCTAGTAATCACCCACTTGCTAGGAGGATAAGACCCTTATGACAAAGAAACATATCAGTCAAAGGATACTTAAATAATCACCAAACTAAAAGGTATATCAAATCCTTATTGACTAAGAACCAGCTTGGCCAAGATCAATTCTTCAAGTACCAACCTTAAGGGAGGTTCAACTCCCTCTTTAACTAAGCACCAACTTAGCCAATAACACTTTTTTATTCTCATATTCCACTAAAATATCCATATAATCTATCAAATATCATACATAAATAAAAAATCACTCATATAACTATGCTATCATCTCAATAGACAATGATCTCTCTCAAAACTGCCTCTAGGCTTCTTCACTCAACTAGCCCTCTTCAAGACTGAATAAGTCATATGACCTTGATATTCAATTGAAAAAAACTTATATTATATTCATGAAAATATTATGTTCTCTTTAGGTTTAAAAACATCCTTATGATCATTTATTTATTGTTCCATTCACTTCTTCTAAGTTTTCTCAAATATGCCTAAAACTACCTTGTATATGTATAATTCCTTGTTCATATACCACTTAGTCAACCAAAAACTCTTAACCTCTTAGTTAATCTATATAATAGGTATTAATATATCTCATAAACAATATTTAAATGACATTTTAGTCCTTTTATGTCTTTCATGACTCAATTAGGCCTCATTTCACTTTTAGGTCTCATGGAGACCTAATTGCATTAGGTTTGTCTAGTAACATGTTACCATCTGATCCTTTAGAAAACATAATACTTTAATGCACATAAAAAAACATAAAAAAAACATCAAAACATACCTTATACAACATAATCTTATCTCCATAACATCTTTTAGGTTCAACTCCTTCACAAAACCCCTCAATAGTACTCAGTCCTATTAGGTCTATGTACACCAAAAAGTCTATCTTTCAATATTGAAGCTAAAACACACATAATAAATTAAAAAAATGATGAAAAAAATGCATATATATAATATAATTTACCTTAGGTTCATCACCAAAAAAATTATACACTTTAACTTAGAGCTTAAGGCTTTAAGAACACTTTTTCAACTCACACACTCAAAACTACTAGTAAACTCAAAAACATGGTCATGGTGACTTAGACATCCAACACTTGTTTATATAATTTAAATGAATAATAATTCATGTAAATAATTCCTATATATCCTAAAGACATCCTAAAATTAAAAAATTATATGGTCTAATGACAAATATTTGTCTTGTAGACTAATTTTTTGACCTTGTGTTTCACAGTCTTATTTGAACTAAACTAGTCATTTTTTGAGTAAATTTTCAACTACATAAATTACTTATAAATATTAATGAAAAAATGAATACTTATTAAAATTATTTAAAAAAATCTACGTGAAATTTTTTTCACCATTCTATCTTAAAAACACATTCCAATTCATCTTCTTAGTATTGTATTGGTTTTACGTTGTTTACACCATTAAGTCTATCTATTTCTGGCTAACTTGCAAGACTGGTTTAGCATAGTATAAGGGTGAAACATATCCATAAAACTTCATTAAAATTTATTATGAGTCTATATATCCTTTTTCCATCCATTTTATTTTCTTAAGCATTGTAACTTTTGATTGTTAAAATAAATTCTTTACAAACAAGCCTATATTTGCTCATTTTCTCTCTCATCTAACTAACCACCACCACGTGGAGGTACCTTGGAGAGTTTAATACATGATAAATCATTTTAGACTATTATATAATGTCTTGAACAAGATATTACACATCAGGTATTTATTAGGGTTTTAAGGAGGTTTAGCACATATTTTGGTGTTAATAATTATTCATAAAGGAATACCCCTTAAGTCTAAAACCAATGCCTATATATATTATATAAGAACATTATCCATATCTCCTTGATATATTAGGTTCCCATGAAAAGGTTACATGTGCCAACGAATGTGTAAAAGTGCCTCTCGAGTCATTTGATCCCATTTTATGAAATCAAGAAGGCCTAAAATAGCGTTTATTGCAATTCCATTCAAAACATGGCCTTAAACTTTATGGAAATTATTATAAAAACATATAATAACTCTATACATGATCACATATGCAAAATTTCCTTGAAAATTAATCTTCATGCCTCATTAGGCCAAGCAGGGTCTAAGAGTGCTCTGAGTACATATTTGATCTAAAGGTCCTACCCTTGTAGGCTCACCCTAAGACTCTCAAAAATTATTATACACATTATTATAATCCTCACACAACCTTCACAACCTCTCAAATTCCTAAGGTCACTCACCTCATCATGCCACCAACTCATACCTTCACCATGCCATGACTAGACTCAAGCTTATAGTACACTTGACACCTTGACATGTTATTTCTATGTCATGACCTCAACAATAAATCAAACAAGTAGTCATATAACACTCATATCACTGAACCATTCTATTTTTCATGACAAAAATCTCTCATAGCATCATACAGATCTAAAACCACATGACCAAGCTTCATATGACACGAACTTAAAATCTCTCTCATTGCTCATTGTCACATCACATACCTTTATTCATTCATTTCACTGTGATTCTTGTATAGACATTAGTTTTATTCAAACATCTTACATTTCATGTACCTTCCATTCTCACAATATTCATGAAAACATCAATCTTGATCACTAATCACCTTTGAACTCAGAACACACTCTTTTTATGCCACTCACATGCTCAAGCACTTGACCAAATAGACCAATAAGAACCTACTAAAGATCATAAAAAGGACTATTGAATATAATTATATATCATGGAATTTTAATTTGAAGTTATCTCTATGGGATAA
Organism: Torreya grandis; assembly: GCA_037957365.1. Taxonomy (NCBI): domain Eukaryota; kingdom Viridiplantae; phylum Streptophyta; class Pinopsida; order Cupressales; family Taxaceae; genus Torreya; species Torreya grandis. The sequence goes on from JARHVA010002364.1 coordinate 1,447,942, forward strand.
TAGGATCACATACAAAAGGTCCATATCCAATTCACCATATAATTTGGTTTATGGTAAGGAAGCAAGGTTGCCCATTTCTCTTAAGTTTTCAGTTTTAGAACTAATGCACCAGTGAAATTTATTGGATAATGAACCAATGGGGGTAAGTTATGTTGATATTATGGAGATATAAATTATTAAAAATTAGTCCATGTTTTCCATGGAAATTCACCAAGCACATGTTAAGAGAGCCTTTGATAAAGGAACATCTTCTAGGAATTTCAAAGAGGGAGACTTGGTTATTAAGTGGGATGAGGATAGAGATAACATGAAGGAGTAGCCATATCAATTACCATTATGCCTTTACATGATGCACCCTTTTTAAATCAATGAAAAAAATATGCCAATAGAGGAGCCTATCATGGTTAAATTAAGGTCTATGAGGTTGTGGTGCCTCTCCCATTATCTTAACCTCTTGAACATAAACCAAAATTTTATGAATTCTCACTCACATGTCTGTTCATGTGAATGACTAAAAAACTTATGAATTTTACTTGAGATTAAAAATATAGACCTACACTCTCACTTCATTTCACCTCTAGTAATCAAAGTGTTTTATCATGTAAACAAATTATTTCTCATTACTATTCAGACTCGCATTTGTGTTCAGACCTAGAGAAGGTTGCTCATGAACCTAGATGATATGATTTTAAGGGGTGAAAACAAGATGTTCCTTGAAGTAATATTTGAAATAAGGTGATTATCAAGAGGAAACATGAATTATGGGATATTAAGGATAATTTTCATTATAAATGGAGTTATGTAAACTTCTAAAAGTTACCAACATCTCAGATAACCAAAACTTGCAGTAGGAATGACTGAAACACCCTATACACTAAGACACCTTTATTATTATTAAAGAAACTTCATGGAGATGAGTTATTTGATTAAAACACATTTTAAAGGATATATTTTACCTCTTCAAACATCTCTCAAAACCATTATTCTCCATCAAATTTTAAAGTGGAGAAACAAATGCAAAATCAAACCCTGCTTGGATGGACAACTCATGGTGAACTAATGTGACAATAATTATTCATAAAGGATGGGATATTAATATACAAAAAAAATTATATAATTTAAATATTAATAATACCCATAACAATGGAATAATTTTTATATCCTCTCCTCTCTCTCTCTCTCTCTCTCTCTCTCTCTCTCTCTCTCTCTCTCTCTCTCTCTCTCTCTCTCTCTCTCTCTCTCTCTCTCTCTCTCTCTCTCTCTCTCTCTCTCTCTCTCGGTCATACCATCCACTTGAATTTTACTTTTTTGAGCTTGTGACAATAGTGATGAGGAGAGAGAATTTATAAAGTATCTATTTGATTTAAAACTTGGAAAAAATATTGAAAAACATCTAATGAATCCCAAGAGATAATACAAAATTTTTTATAACTAAAATGTGATCTTTTAAGGCCAAACAAGTGCCCAAAAGTTCTTGTAAAGTGTCATTTTGCTTACTTTAGGTGTTGAAGTACAAATTTTATTAGTCTTTGACCATCCACAAACATTATCTAGCCTATTTATAACATCAAGTATGTTAATATTATCCTTGAAACATTTATAATTGAATATGGTACGTAAAACTCCTCTAAATAGGCCAAAAAGGTGACCAAAATGTCATTTTAACACATAAGAACCAAATAAAAGGTCAATTCATGATATTATGACCTTAATTACATATCAATAACTTTTTGAAATGAATCTAAACTATACCAAACCTTTGACCATGTTTTAAAAAATTAAGACCTCATAAATGACCCCTAATACTAGACAAGTATACATAAGACTAAACCTTAGTCCAGGATAGACAAAGAGAAATATGAACATATGAAATTATTTAGGACCATTTTAGACCATGATAAAACAATATACCAATTTTTGACAACCTTATGAAGTTTCAACCTAGGGGGTTTGACTAATTTTGACTTGAGGTGAAAATTAAAAAAATGGTGATTCAAAGGGGTAACATGCTTGTAATGCTAATGGATAAGTGGACTTATCCTCCCATTGTGTAATGGAGTCACTCTTATGCTAAAATATGAAATTGATATGCCTTCTAAAGAATTCAAACTCACACCAAACCAAACAATAAGAATAAAAATACAATGATCAAAGGCATTTAGGTAAAACCACAAACAAAATACTCAAAATAATACACCTAACCTATTATGTACAGACCTCAAAACATGTTTTAGGTGATGAAATGTTTCCTTTACTTTAACTAGGGTCAAAAAGAATGTTTCTAGAATCATAGTTACTCCATGAGAACAAATCACCATATGATGGATGTTTTTCAAATAAAACTTGCTTGTGAAGGTGGTTAAATGACTTAACACTCATGATACTTATGTTATCTATAAGTGCACCACTTGAAACTCATTTGAAGGGAATTTTTATAGATAGTTTTTCCCACATTGATATACTCACATGAAACTTCTTCATATGTGCCAAAATATTCATATAATATTTTCCAATTTTCTTATTCCCTTTAAGAATTATAGCACTATCACTAACTTGTGAAACTTGATGTGTAGAAGGCATAGAAGGAGCTCTAATATTCTAAGTTTTCTAATTTACCTGAGCCATGGGAGATGAATTTTTAATACCTGATCATTGATGTTCTTTATAGTTCACATTTGGACCACTATTTACTCCTTAGACTTCTTCAACCACTCTCTTCTTTGACCTTGTGTTTGTAGCTATGGATATTAAACCAATGTTGAGCTTATTTTGGTAGTTGACTACACATGAGTCTCCTTGAATTTAATTCATCAAAAAAAAATTTGATTGAGAATATTCTCTATTTTTTTCTCCTCCTCTAGGCATCTCATCTTAATTCATGGAATGCATTGTTCCTCATTGAGCCATATAGGCTTGATTAAATGCATCATTTATGTAAGTGGAAGAGTCATGAGGCTGGTCCTATGGAGGCTTCTCTCCATTATATTTTAATAGGTTTTTTTGGATAGGTATAAATGCTTTTTAAATAGAAGGAACATTCTAATTTTGGCCATTGTGTTACCTCACTTGAGTTAGTTTCCCTTGTCCTTGATGTTAACCTTGAAAAGTTTATGTAAGAGTTTGGTAAGAATGGTAGGGATGGAAAGGGCCTTGAAGAGACCTCAATTTATGATGTTTTTGTTTCATTTTAATATATTTAACCTATTCTATTATATAATTAATCATATTTTCCTCCTTTTGCTTGCTTGGCTAATTGGGAGCAACTTGCTTGTACTTGGGTGTGGGAATATGAGCAATGGTGGGCATAGGATCTTTCACATTAAAAAACAAAGGTATGGAACATCTAGGGGATATATTAAAATCTTGAAGAAGGAAATTCCCAGCCCTTATGGTACTCTTATAAGCATTAGGCAATGTATCCCCTCCCATGGATTGAATCATCATAAATATATCACAATTAAAATCCTTGATATAGTAAATGAAAGCATGATGGGACGTAGGCACTACCAAGAGTGAGATAATATCCCAAGTATTTTAGAATATTATGTTGAAGTCCTTAATTGTCTCATGAGGTGCTCTTTGTATTATGTTCATCTACTTGATCAAAGATAAGTGATCAGATTTGTCTTCAAATATCCTCCTCAAAACATTACCCAATTCATCCCATGTAGTGATAAATTGGAAGCCAAAGTGCCATATCAATCAAATTATTTTACCTTAAAAGTGATAGACAAAAACCTAATGTCAACATCATTTTTAGTGATGTTATGAATATTAAAATTTTTGGCAATGTTTTTTATGTGTTAAATAAGAGTAGTGTTAGCTTCTCCCATATATAAAGGCACACTTTTGAGGGATAACATAGGGATGCCATTATAGTGATTAAGGGATGAAGGATTATGGCCATTTGAAGGAAACAAAGGGTATGTTCCTTAGGGCTACCATCTTGAATGTTGGACCCAAGAAAAGTCTTCTAATGAGTAAGTGAGTAGACAAAGAATTTTTGGAATATGGATGGGTATTAACAAACTTCTTTTCTCTAAGAAAATAATAAGGAAGCCTAAAAATTCAAATGGAATGCCTTTAGTAGATGATAAAGTGTTTACCTTAGACATGAAAATGAGGAACTAGTCTACAACTAGGAGCTAATGAGTGTTGGAGTTGTCAAATGTTGCATGAACAAAGCCTTATAACTTCAAATTTGTCAAGGTCAACATCTACCTTTTATAGCTTCTTGGACTATGATTCCCACTATTTGTACCAAAAATATTACGCAAAAAAATTTCACCCTAAAATAGGTATAATCTAGCCTCATTCAATTTTATGTAACATGTAAATATCTCTCGAGTTGTGGATGACCTATGGGAGAGATGCATCTTGAGATTGAAGGGCTAACTCCCTTATACCAAACCTACAACTAACCACTAGTCTAATTAATTTGAAATAAAAGGGATAAAAAATATTAACACTAACCTAATAGAGGTGATGCAACAAGTTTAACTTAAAAATACTACCATGAACTTGATATATGAAAGGTGATTAAAAAAACTAATCTCAAAATCCAAGGTTTCTCTAACAAAAGTGTTTCAACATGAAGGTAAGATGCAATGCATTTCTCAAGGTATATGAATAATAGGATGATTTTAGACACTAGTACTCTTCCTTACACTTAAAGACATAAAATAAAAACCAACTACACTTCATGTGACCTGTTATAAGGTAGACTACTTGCACAAAACATGAGAGAGTAAGATGAACATAAGGAGAGATGATTATCACTTGTCATTCAACTGTGAAATACTTCACATACTTAGATAATAAGTTCAAAACTCAAAAAAAACTTGAAATATTTTATTCAAAGTTAAAATAAGGGCTTTTACCATACTATATGTGGATGATTTATAAATTTAAAAGTGGTTGTTTATATAGAGAATTGAGAAGAGAGAGGGGCATAAAAGGAGAAGATTGACAAGTGTAAATGTGAGAGTTATACATAAATAAGGAAGATTTATGAATATTATAAAAATTATTTCAAATCCATGTATCTCACTTATAAAGATGATCTAATCCTCCAAGTGACATAGGAGTTAGAACTTGGATTGACATCTTGATCATCCTCTTGAAAACTTCCCTTCTTTGCATAAAAAAGTGACAAATGGAATTATAAATCATAAATTATCAATTAATTCCTTTATAACTCATAATTTTAAACCTATCATGAATTAATAAACTCTTCTGATCTGACATTTCATCATTCATATGCATAGGTGTCTTGAAACTCCTTGTTTCCCACACCCATCTTGGTCCAAGTAGCTCAAAACTAAATTTAATCTTATGAAAGTCACTTTATATCCATGTATGTAATTAAAATATCTTATCATACATTCAAAAATCCATTTTACTTCTAGTAACAACTCCTAAGACTACATTTTTCTCCTCAAGCTCTCACTAGGCCTATTTTCCTTGTATCCCTAAAAACTTGTAAACCTCCTTGTGTAGATGGATTTATAGAGGATATGGAGAAACCAATAGAATATTTGATGAATAAATATTCATGTCAAATTTCATGTTTAGATTCTGAGTAGAAGTCCATTTTTCTACCTTTCTCTCTCCTTAATTAGGCCTCAATTAGGCCTCCTTGCCTAGAATCCTATTTTCTACTCCAGACCTCTCCCGCACATGTGAAATAACTAAAAATAATGTTATTAAATTTACATAGGATATCACCAATCTCCATGTTAAATTTGAGTCCCTGATACCTTGTAGAAGTGTGAGAACCATGAAATGGCCTTGCCAACTAGTCTCATTTTAGGCCTGTTTGGGACTACATTGGAAAACAAGCTTTGTTTGAAAACTTATATAATATCCTATGGATATGGTTGACATTTAATATTTGTAACACAACTAAATATATGTCCTCAAAGGGTTGGCAAGTTTTTTTATCAAACCCCATGCAAAACACCAAAAATCAAGAAAAATAGTGCATTTATTATAGTCCTATAAGTACAAACAAAGTACATGTGGAGAATATAATTGAGATAATAAAAAACATCCAAGAGGTTTTAGGATAAAAATGGGTCATTAAATATGATTTAGAATTCTATTTCTCTTGATTGGTCACTATTAAGGTTTTAGGAGGGTTTTATTCTTAAAGATTATTCATAAAGAAAAGACACTCTTTCTATTTCATAATGCGAAAAGATTATTTATAAGGGACCCATACATCACCTAACAACACCATAGGGTCCCATGATAATCCTCATGAAAACTATGAGTTGAAAAGGCACTCTTCAAGTTGTAATCACGCCATTTGGGAGTGCTCTGAGCTCTTGAGTTTTGTTCATAAAGGTGATGGACCTAAACCATCAACTAGTGCCACTAAAATGGATTTTATATACTCTAATATCTAATTAGAGAACCAATACTCTCTATGTATAGGGTCAATTTTGAGATAAGAGGTAGAAACATGGCTTGAAATGTAGCCTTGCATAGGAGGAACTCGAGAAAGTCTTAAGAGGCTCAACTAAACTTTTCTTGATTTATCTATAAATGGATGATCCTGAAGGGTTTTTATTTTCCTATAAACCTCTCAACTTCCTTCAAAATTTCATACCAACCTCACCAACCTTACTTTTTCATGACTGCTCCTAGATCTGTCTATGTGTGAGAATTAGGCTATAAAGGCCTAAACAAGGTTTCTAGCATTTGTTTCACTTTTGGGTGAACTTGGGGATTTGTGACATTATGTAATCATAGTGAAACATTTCTTAGATGTTTCATATTTATTATAATCTCCTTTATCTATTAAAAAATAACAATCCTCTCTAAGAAAAATAGGTAGGCCTAAAAATGCTTCTTTGATTATGTAGACAGGGGAAGAACTCTATTTAGTCCTTTTCCTCATGTTTCCTTCTACCTCCAAATGACCCTATTAACCTATTTGTATAATTTAGATAATCCTAAGTGTTCTTTTCATGTACTTTGATTTTTAATTTGTCTTGGAACCTGCTTGCCTTGATTGTAACCTATAGGTGACCTTTAGGGAAGTATGACTGTATTCTTTATTTAGGTCTTCACCTTCACACCAATAACCCTATAAGTGACTCTTGGATTTTTTTTATAATCCAAATTAGGGTTAGATATATTTTCATGCATCTCTACCTTATTTATTTAGGTTTTATGCTAGATCAATCCCTTTAGTCCATACAGACCTATAAGTGGCCTTTAGGGTATTTTAAGTGTATTTATGGGCTCAAGGTCTTCACTTTAATTCTCATGATCATCTCAATGATTCTACTATGTTGTTGAGAGTTTGTAAACTCCTTAAAAATTTACTCTAAATTCATTATAGATTCACAATAGGTAATACCTTTTTCACATTTAATTAGCCTAGTTGTAGGTGATAATCATAAAAGGGCATTGATTGTGTCTTTGAGGTTTATAACCATGTTATAAATATTTGGATAAACTAATCATCTCACTAAGGTTTCTCAACCTTTCAAAAAAATACAACCTTGTCAAGGTACTATCTCTTCACTATATGCACCTTTTAACTCACACCTTCCAAGGCATGGTTATAGGTGTTAACATTCCTATGTAGGCATGCCAGACTTTAGACCTTGTATCCTTATATATCTCCTATCTAGGAAGTGGATAAGTGATTTTCAATGGCCTAAGTCCTATCTTCACCTACATTGAAATTAGGTTTTCTATTTTGGCTTGTTATTATTTGAATATCAATAATCTTTTAGTCCATAGTGAGGACCTATATGCCTAGGGCCTATAGGTCTCTTTTGCTTGCATAGGTTGCTTAGAAAACCAATTATTGAGCCTTGAACACTTTTATGTGATATCAAATTTTATAATATTGTCTAAAACCCCTCAATAGCTTATATGATCTCTAACCATGCATCATGTCACCTTTAACTTATCTCTATAGTCTATATAGGCTCGTGTATGGTACTGTTGACTATTTATAGAGGTTTGGTCTCTTCACCATGCTTTTGGTGATAATAGTGAGGAACCTAGCATGGTGAAATGAAGGTATATTAGTTTGTGGTGCCTCTCCCATTGTCTTGACCTCTTAAACATAAACAAAAATTTGTTAATGCTCACTCAGAGGTATGTTCATGTGAGTGACTCAAAAACTTGTGATTTTTTATTGAGAGTAAAAATCCAGACTCCACTCTCACTTACTTTCACCTCTAGTATTAACAGTGTTTTATCATGTACACAAATTATTTCTCAATACTATTTAGACTCACATTTAAATTCAGACTTGGAGAAGGTGGCTCATGAAATAAACCATGGATTTAAGGGGTGTAAATAAGATGTTTCTTGAATGACTATTTGAAAGGAGGTGATTCTCAAGAGAGGACACATGAATAATGGGAGAGTGAGGAAACTTTTCATGAGAAATGGAATTTTTGAAACCTCTAAAAGTGACCAACATCTCAAACAACTAAAACTTGTAATATGAGTGACTGTAACACCTTATATACTGAGACACCTTTATTCCTATTTAAGTCACTTCATGGAAATGAGTTAGATGATGAAACCACCATGGAAAGGATATATTTGATGTCTTAAAATATCCCTCAAAATAATTATTCTCCATCTAATTTTGAAGTGGATAAATAGACATAGAATCAGACCTTACTTAGATGGATAAGTCATGGTGACTTGTTGTCACTCTTAGCAATTGTTCATAGAGTAAGGGCCATGAATCTAAAAACCAATGATTAATAGGAACCTTAATAATGGCCAAATTTTAAGCTCCTAACTCTATCTCTCTTGGAAATACCATCTACTTGAATTTTACCTTTATGAGCTTATGAAGGTAGATATGGAGGAGAGAGAATGTTTGAAGTATCTGTTCAACCTACAACTTTTTATAAAGCTTAAAAAAGATAGAACAAGTCCAAGGGACACTCTAAAACTATTTTGAATTGAAGTTTGATATTCCAAGGCCATACAAGTGCCAAAAAGTGCTTGTAAAGTGTCATTTTGCTTAGTTTAGGCATTAAACTATAGATTTTCTCAATATTTTATAATCTTTGAACATTCTATGACCTATTTATGACATCAAGTATGTTAGGTGTCTTATTGAAACATTTATAATTGAATGCAGTATGTGAAACTCCTCCAAATAGGCCAAAAGGTGACTAAAATGTCATTTTATCACATAAGAACCAAATAAAAGGTTAATGCATGATATTATGACCTTAGTGACATATCAATAACCTTTTAAATGAGCCTAAACCATATCAAACCTTTGACCATGTTTGACAACATCAACACCGCATAAATGACCCCTAGGACTAGATAAGTATACATAAGACCAAACCTTGACAAGGCTAGAAAAGGATAAATATGAGCATATGAAACTATTTAAGACCATGACAAGACCATATACAAGGTTTTGACAACCTTATTAAGTTTCAACCTAGGGGGTTGACCAATTTTGACTTGAGGTCAACATTTGGTGAATAATATATATAATATAAGGATGTATTTAGGATATTTAATGGTTTTTAACCTTATATTAGAGGTATTATCGTGTGGTTCCATTGAAGCTCAACAAGAGGAGTCAATCAAATTTACTAAGGATATCTACGTCTTCATCCAATCATTTGAGGTATTTAACCTATAATATTCATTTTTAAATCTCAACTTGAGCTAATGGGGAGACTAAAGTTTCAACAGGTCTACCCCAAGGTAGGTATTTATATCCCTACACTCTTTTATTTACTTATTATATTAGATGTTTTTAATCTATTTTTGGATGTATGTTTGTGATTTATTATTTTTGGGAAATTATATGTTAAATTCCTAAATAATAAATGGGTATGAGTACATAAAATCAATAAATAATGTACAATAATTAGGCTACTAATTTGTGAAACTTGACTATAATTAGGGATTTTTAAAAAATATTAATTAGAGAGAGAAAATCAAACTTATCTTATTTACTATTGTTTTGATTAAGACAGGTTCTAGAAATCTATGTGCAAGCTTGGGAGACTATCACAAACAAGAATCTAAGAGTTCATTTCTTGATTGGATAAGAGCACTTAAAGTGGGACACCCTAGGTTTTGGTGCTATAGTCCTATCTCAACACTATTAACCTAATGATATAAGATTTCTAGGTTTTTTGCCCTAGGTTTGTGTGACCCTACCTGTGAAATATCAAAGCCTAAAATTTCATAGATCTCACTATGTACCTGATTTAGTATTCAATACCCTAGGTCCTCTTTGTGCTTGAACTTGAATATAAAATTTAGAGAAAGGAGAGGAGGGGTTAGTGTGTAAAGGATACACTAGATTAACTTCACACCCTGTGTGTGGGCATGGTGCCTACATACCAATACCTTGAGGAGGGATCAAGTTATATGTAGTTCTCCCATTGAAATGCTTAATGTAATAATGTGATGAAAATTAAAGTAAATGAAAAATTGGGTGTACTTGGAATGACTAAGGACTGGTGTAAAGGTTTTAATAAGCTTGAAATTCTATTGAATGGTCGTACATAGAGAATAGGGAAAAGTGCTTGAGTGGTCTTGCTTGTATTCTTGCTTCTCTCTTGTAAATGAGTGCCCATCCTTGTAAATGGACTTTGAATGGCATTTTATATGGGATTTAATGATCATGGGTTAAATAAATTCATTTTAGGCTGACATGAATTAGGATAAGGATTCAAAAGAATATGACCACTAGAAGCCAAAATGCACTTGGACAATAGTGCTAGAAATAAGACACCCTAGGTTTCAGTGTTGTAGTCCAAGTTTGGGCATCGTTGTCCATGGCTGATGGGACTAGGGGATAGATTAAGCATGGAAATAGAAATATAGTTTTGTAAGGGTTGAATCTGGGAGGCTATGAATGATTGAGAATCAATGAAAACAAGATTATGAGGGTCATGAGAGCAAGCAAGATGGACCTATGGATTGGGTGTCATTATCCACACTCAAGTTACCAAATTTTACATTTTATATTACTATAGTTTATATCATTTCTTGCTCTCTTCCTTTTACCAAATAATATAATATAAATAGAGGATTAATTATATTTCCATTTATCACCTTAGGTTACATAGATCCATATTTGGTTGACCATTACACCTTAAAAATTTAAAACCATATAACCCATAATTCACTTTAATTTTTACTCCTTTATAACCATACAATTTACTTACATATTTACCACCATAATTGATCTGGGAAACAATTCAGATGACAATTCGAGTGATGGGTCCACCCCAATTGATGACGAAACTTCTGGGAGCCGTAACTTTTGCACCGTAGCTCCAATTGACTTGCCATTTGAACTATTGGAAAGATAATAATGAGGGGAACATCGTGAGATGGCATAGATATCTAATTAAATGAAGTTTGACCCTTAAAAACATAATTAAAGTGCCCCAAATTTCAATTTTAATAGTGCAGTCTAAAAATAGTAAGTTTCTAAAAATAGTAATTCCTCAAATTCTGTATTGTTGTAAATCATGGAAATCAAATAACTTAATCTCTCTTAAGATTGGTGACCTTCCACATCCTCATAAAACCTTAAAAACATGTATAAATTAAGATGTAACCTAAAATGGAAATAAAGACATCTTTTCTCAAAGATAGGCATATGTTTGGGTCTACAAATTTGATCAATAAAACATCTCTTCTTAGAGATAGCATTATTTGAATTGGGTTGTTCTTATTTCTTGAATTATCTTTCAACGAAAGATTTTCAAGTTTGGATTAGTGGTATCAAAGTGGTTTGTATTTAGAGTGTATGATCCCAAGGATAAGGTTAGATTATAAGAAGCTTGGGTGGAAAATAGAACTAACAGATTATCCACTTATTCACTCCAAATGACTTCAAATGGTGGACAACACCAAGACATGCGATCCTTTCAAGGAAATGGTGAATGAAGCCCTCCAACAATAGCAAGAATAGATGCTACAATAATTCACTCAAATTCTCAAATAAATCTTGATGGGAAATTTTGGCTCCTCATCTGCACCCCCACATCTTTTTAGTGCCCCAACAGCCTTCAAGGTTCAAGTGAATTTTGATATCCCTAAATTTGAAGGAAAAATCAATGCTGATGTAGTATAAAATTGGTTGGATCAATTGTCATCTTATTTTTCTATAAATAAATTCACTGATAAAGAGAAGATTACTTTTGCTTTTCTAAAAGCATCATTGCCTATCAACAATTAGTGGAATTGTATAAAAAGAGATTTAGTGTAGATGATATTGGCCTTGAGATGGAACCTATATGGGATGATGTAATAGAATCTATAAAGGAATAATACTACCCCATTAGAGCATATGATGATCTGTATATAGAGTGGTAACAACTTTGCCAAGGTAAGGAACAATCTGTTCAAGATTACACTGACATTTTTCTTTCTCTTTCTGTGAGATTGGGTATCCAAGAAAGTGAGAAACATAAGGTTATAAAATATTGTGGTAGACTACAATGGTACATATGGGGAGAAATGGGACTCTTCAATTTGGAAACCATCAGTGAGGCATACAATTTCACAGTGAAGATTGAGCATAAGTATGGAAGAATGAATATAAAATATCAGCTTTCAAAATGGAAAAGTGACAAAGAAGGTAAAACATGAGGCCAAAATTGGAATCAAAAGGAAGGAAAGATAGGGAATTGGTGTGATTATCAAAAATTTGGAACTCACTCCAAAGAAGAATGTCGAGCCATCAATTCCCTACTTTTTGAGTCACAATCCTCAACATCTACTGCTCTACCTCATACAGACCCTACAGTCGAAGAGGTTGAAGAAGAAATTATAGATGCTGATATTGAAGCCATTATTTCTTCATCATAGACCCATGAGGAGAGGCTAGATGACAAGGAAACATTGTTTCACTCTAATTTATGGGTGAAAGGTAAGCCTTTACATTTCATTCTTGATAGTAGAAGTCAAAAGAATTTAATCTTTGCTAATGTTATAAAAAGCCTAAATCTATCCATGAAGCCTCACCCAAAGCCTTACATTATTGGATGGTTGAGTCCAAGGAGAAACCTCTATGTCACCCACCAATGTCTTCTCTCATATGCAATAAAACCTTTCCAAGATGAGGTCTTATGTGATGTGGTCAATCTAGATGTTTGTGATGTACGCTTTGGTTAGCCATTCATGTATGATCGACATGGCATATATGAATCAAGAACTCAAAGGATCACTCTCACTTTTGGAACATGGTGCTATGGGGTACCAAAGGTACCACCTTCTACATCTCTCTCTTTGATTAGTGCCAAGAAATTTGTTCTTATGGTGTTCAAGCCACAACAATCCAAAAGGGCTAATCTTATAGCCCTGACTACACAAACAACACAACAATAGAATAAAATAGATATTGAGATAAAGAAGTTCATGGCCTCCCATCCATAGAATAATGCTCAGATAGAAATGGTGAACAATCAAGCCCTATAGAGTTCCATAAATCACAATCCCTTCCAGGTATGCATCAATAATCAAATCAAAGTACAACTACCACACTTGATGACAAATCTTGATGAAATAGGGACCATTACTTCTCAAGGAGGGAGGAATGATTTGGGCAACAATTCAAATGAAAATTCGGGTGATGGGTCCACCCCAATTGATGATGGAACTTCTAGGATCCATAACTTTTGTATCATAGCTCCAATTGACTCACCATTTAAACCGTTGGAAAGATAATAATGAGGGAAACATCGTGAGATGGTATTGATATATGATAAATGAATTTTGACCCTTGAAAACACAATGGAAGTGCCCCAAATTTTAATTTTAGGAGTGTAATCTAAAAATAGTAATTCCTCAAATTCTATATTGTTGTAAATCATGGAAGTCAAACTACTTAATCTCCCTCGAGATTGATGACCTTTCACATCCTCCTCACACCTTAAAAACATGTATAAATGAATATGTAACCCAAAATGGAAATAAATACATCTCTTCTCAGAGATAGGCATATGTTTGGGTTTACAAATTTGATCAATAAAACATCTCTTCTTAGATATAACATTATTTGAATTATGTTGCTCTTATTTCTTGAATTATCTTTCAACCAAAGCTTTTCAAATTTTAGATCAGTGGTATCAGAGTGGTTCATCTTTACAGTGTATGATCCTAAGGATGAGGTCAGATTACAGGAAGCTTGGGTGGAAAATAGAACCAACAGACTATCCATCTATTTGCTCCAAATGACTTCAAATGGTGGACAACACTAAGACATATGATCCTTTCAAGGAAATGATGAATGAATCCCTCCAAAAATAGCAAGCGTAGATGCTACAACAATTCACTTAAATTCTCCAACAAATCTTGATGGGAAATTCTAGATTCTCATCCACACCCCCACATCCTTTTAGTGCCCCAACACCCTTCAAGGTTCAAGTGAGTTTTGATATCCCTACATTTGAAGGCAAAATTAGTTTTGCTCTTTTAAAAACATCATTTCCTATCAAAAATTGGTGAAAAGTGTAAAAAAATAGATTTAGTGTAGATGATATTGGCCTTGAGATAGAACCTACATGAGATGATTTCATAGAAGCTGTAAAGGAAGAATACTACCCCATTGGATCATATGATGATCTGTATATAGAGTGGTAAAAACTTCACCAAGGTAAGGAATAGTATCTTCAAGATTACATTGACATTTTTCATTCTCTATCTATGAAATTGGGCCTCTAAGAAAGTGAGAAACATAAGGTTCTCAAATATCATGGCAGACTACAATGGTACATATGGGGATAAATAGAACTCTTCAATTTGGAAACCATTAGTGAGGTATACAAGTTTGTAGTGAAGATTGAGTAGAAGCATGGAAGAATCAATATAAATAATCAGCCTTCAAATTGGAAAAGTGACAAAGAAGGTCAAACATGAGGACAAAATTGGAAGCAAAAGGAAGGAAAGACTGGGAAGTGGTGTGATTATCACAAATCTAGAACTCACTCCAAAGAAGAATGTTGAGCCATCAAGTCCCTAATTTTTCAGTCACAATCCTTAATATCTATTCCTATACCTCATATAGACCCTATAATTAAAGAGGTTGAAGAAGAAATTGTAGATGTTGATCTTGAAGCCATTGTTTCTTCATCACAGACCCATGAGGAGAGGCTAGATGACAAGGAAAGGTTGTTTCACTCTAGGTTATGCGTGAAAGGTAAGCCTCTGCATTTCATTCTTGATATTAGAAGTAAAAATAATTTAAATTCTACTAATGTTGTGAAAATCCCAAATTTGTCCATGAAGCCTCGCCCAAAGTCATACAGTATTGGATGGTTGAGTTTAGGGAGAAACCTTTGTGTCACCCAACAATGTCTTCTCTCATATGCAATGAAAGCTTTCCAAGATGAGGTCTTATGTGATGTGGTCAATCTAGATGTTTGTGATGTAATATTTGGTCAACCATTCATGTATGATCAACCTGGCATCTATGAATTAATAACTTGAAGGATCACTCTCTCTCTTAGAACATGGCACTACAGGGTACCAGAGGTACCACCTTCTACATCTGTCTCTCTGATTAGTGCCAAGAAATTTGTTCTCATGGTGGTCAAGCCACAAGAATAAAAAAGGGCTGATGTTACAGCCCTAACTACACAAAAAATACAACAATAAAAGCAAATAGATACTGAGCTAAATAAGTTCATGGCCTTCCATCTATAGATTGATGGTTAGACAAAAATGGTGAACAATTGGGCCCTGCACAGTTCCATAAATCACAGTCCCTTCCAAGTATGCATCAAGAATCAAATAGAAGTACAACTACCACACTTGATGAAAAATATTGATGTAATGGGTACCATTTCTTCTAAAAGAGGGAGGAATGATCTGGGTAATAATTCAGATGACAATTCAGGTGATGGGTCCACCCCAATTGATGACAAAACTTCTAAGAGCCATAACTTTTACACCATAGCTCCAATTGACACATTTTTTGAACCGTTGGAAAGATAATAATGAGGGGAACATCATGAGATGTAATCAAGCTTTGATTAATGAAGTTTGACCCCCTAAAACCCAATGGAAGTGCTCTAAATTTCAATTTTAGTAGTGTAGTCTAAAAATAGTAAGTTTCTAAAAATAGTAATTCCTCAAATTCTGTATTTATGTAAATCATGGAAGTCAAACCACTTAATCTCCCTCAATATTGGTGACCTTCCAAATCCTCCTCACACCTTCAAAACATGTATGAATGAAGATGTAACTCAAAATTGAAATAAAGACATCTCTTCTCAGAGATAGGCATATGTTTTGATCTACAAATTTGATCAATAAAACATCTCTTCTTAGTGATAACATTATTTGAATTGTGTAGTTCTTATTTATTGAATTATATTTCAACCAAATATTTTCAAGTTTTTTATCAGTGGTATCAGAGCAGTTTGTCTTTAGAGTATATGATCCCAAAGATGAGGTCAGATTATAAGGAGCTTGGGTGGAAAATAGAACCAACAGACTATCCACCTATTCGCTCCAAACCACTTCAAATGGCAGACAACACTGAGACATTTAATCCTTTTAAGGAAATGGTGAATGAATCCCTATAACATTAGCAAGCATAGATGCTACAACAATTCACTCAAATTCTCCAATAAATCTCCATGGTAAATTTTGGCTCCTCATCTACACCCCCACATCCTTTTAGTGCCCCAACACCCTTCAAGGTTCAAGTGAATTTTGATATCCCTATTTTTGAAGGCAAAATCAATGCTGATGTAGTATAAAATTGGTTGGATCAATTGTCATCTTATTTTTTTGTAAATAAATTCACTGATAAAGAGAAGATTACTTTTACTCTTCTAAAAGCATCATTGCCTATCAAAAATTGGTGGGAAGTGAAAAAAATAGATTTAGTGTAGATGATATTGGCCTTTAGATGGAACCTACATGGGATGATTTCATATAAGCTATAAAGGAAGAATACTACCCCATTGGAGCATATGATGATCTGTATATAGAGTGGCAATAACTTTGCCGAGGTAAGGAACAATCTGTTCAAGATTACACTGACATTTTTCATTCTCTATTTGTGAGATTAGGCATCCAAGAAAGTGAGAAATATAAGGTTATCAAATATCATGGTGGACTACAATGGTACATATAGGGGGAAATGGAACTCTTCAATTTGAAAACCATCAATGAGGCATACAAGTTTCTAGTGAAGATTGAGCAGAAGCATGGAAGAATGAATATAAATAATCAGCCTTCAAAATGGAAAAGTGACAAAGAAGGTAAAACATGAGGCCAAAATTGGAAGCAAAAGGAAGGAAAGACTATGAAGTGGTGTGATTATCACAAATATAGAACTCACTCCAAAGAAGAATGTTGAGCCATCAAGTCCCTATTTTCTGAGTCACAATCCTCAACATCTACTCCTCAACCTCATACATACCCTATAGTCAAAGACGTTGAAGAAGAAATTATAGATGCTAATCCTAAATCCATTGTTGCTTCATCATAGACCCACAAGGAGAGGCTAGATGATAAGGAAAGGTTGTTTCACTCTATGTTATGGGTGAAAGGTAAGCCTCTGCATTTCATTCTTGATAGTGGAAGTCAAAAGAATTTAATCTCTACTAATGTTGTGAAAAACCTAATTCTATCCATGAATCCTCACCCAAAGCCATACAGTATTGGATGGTTGAGTCCAGGGAGAAACCTCCGTGTCACCCACCAATGTCTTCTCTCATATGTAATAAAACCTTTCCAAGATGAGGTCTTATGTGATGTGGTCAATATAGATGTTTGTGATGTACTCTTTGGTCAACAATTCATGTATGATCAACATGGAATATATGAATCAAGAACTCGAAGGATCACTCTCACTCTTAGAACATGCTGCTACAAGGTACTAGAGGTACCACCTTCTACATCTGTCTCTCTGATTAGTGCCAAAAAATTTGTTCTCATGGTGGTCAAGCCACAAGAATCCAAAAGGGCTGATGTTACAGCCTTGACTACACAAAAAACACAACAATAAAAGCAAATAGATAATGAGCTAAAGAAGTTCATGGCCTTCCATCTACAGACTGATGGTTAGACAAAAATGGTGAACAATCGGGCCCTGCAGAGTTCCATAAATCACAATCCCTTCTAGGTATGCATCAAGAATAAAATCCAAGTACAACTACCACACTTGATGAAAAATATTGATGCAATGGGGACCATTGATTCTCAAGGAGGGAGGAATGATCTAGGCAACAATTCAGATGACAATTTGGGTGATGGGTCTACCCTAATTGATGACAAAACTTTTGGGAGCCATAACTTTTGCACCATAGCTCCAATTGACTTTCCATTTGAACCTTTGGAAAGATAATAGTGATGAGAACATCGTGAGATGTAATTAAAAATTTCTTGATGAATTTTGACCCTCTAAAACCCAATGGAAGTGCCCCAAATTTCAATTTTAGTAGTGTAGTCTATAAATAGTAAGTTTCCAAAAATAGTAATTCCTCAAATTTTGTATTATTGTAAATAATGGAAGTCAAACCACTTAATCTCCCCTAAGATTGGTGACCTTCCACATCCTAATCACACATTCAAAACATGTATAAATGAAGATGAAACCCAAAATGGAAATAAAGACATCTCTTCTCAGAGATAGGCATATTTTTGGGTCTACAAATTTGATCAATAAAACATCTCTTCTCAGAGATAACATTATTTGAATTTTTTTATTCTTATTTCTTTAATTATCTTTCAACCAAATCATTTCAAATTTTGGATCAATAGTTACAACCACTTACCTTTATTGGGGTGTAGTGAGAGATATATCCTTTTATCAGAGGTTAAGGATTTTGAACCTTTTCCTATTTAAATTTTTGTTATAGGTTACCCTTTGATAGATATATGAATATCATTGATCCTTACTTGATCATCCATGTATACATAGTCTATATTTGATTGATATTATTCAAGTAATAGTCTATTGAGAGAAAGAAGATAGTTTTAGGTCATCCTAGCTTGTGCATACATTATCGTGAACCCGATGTGAATATTATCCCTCATCTATTTAGATCAGTTTCATGTTTTTTATTCTATAATCATAGAAGT
The DNA here is from genome assembly GCA_037957365.1 of Torreya grandis. Classification (NCBI taxonomy): domain Eukaryota; kingdom Viridiplantae; phylum Streptophyta; class Pinopsida; order Cupressales; family Taxaceae; genus Torreya; species Torreya grandis. The sequence continues at coordinate 1,467,019 of JARHVA010002364.1, forward strand.
ATATACCAAACCATCATAAAATTTATAGTATAATTATATCAATCAGCCTGATATTATTCTCTATATGTTTATAATTGGTATTGCCTAGCCTAGTACCATTTTATGTTTATGGAGACTGTATCAACAAGCCCCATATAGTTTTATGTGTTTTTCCAACCATATCAACTAGCTTGATACTTTTTTACATGTTTATTTTCTATTTTTATTGTATCAACCAACCCAATACCATTATGTTTTTTGTTTAATTTAGTTTATACTTTAAATTTAGCCTTTAACATATATAATTTTCTTCTTTATTTTTTATTTGTCTTCTTAAAATCTATGTTCCAATAATTTTGACACTAATAGGAGATGTTCTAAGCTGAATACTTATCATTTTTACTTGAGCCCTAGTGTGATTGGTACTACGCCAATACTCAAGATACTAGATATAAATATGTATATAAACCATAATGTCGATGTACCTCATAGTATATTAAAAATGCTTAGGGTTTTTATTTTTACCCTTCATATATCTATTTAGTTTTTTTATTTTTTATTACATTGGTAAGGGGTTAGCCCTAGGAAGTTACTCTCAATGTACCTAACATATGGGATAGTGCATCCATGGGAATGGTAGAATCCTCCATGGTTAGTGAATTTATAGACATGTTTACTATTTATGACTAAGATATATATATATATATATATATATATATATATATATATTTCCCTTATTTAATTCTACTTCTAGTTAGTAAAATTTTATATCTTTTTGTATTTTTGACTATATGAACTAACTTGATATTGTTATGTGTTAATTTACAATCGCATCATCCAACTTGATATAATTATTATTATTTACTTAAAATACATCAGTTATCCTAATATAGTTTACTGAACTTGCTTGATTACATTAGCTAGCATGATAATCTAATTTTACAATATTCCTGACCACTATATCAACCAACCAATAAATTTATTTTTTGTGACCATATTATATATAACAACTTGATATAGTGTGATTTTCCCATTTTTAGTTCCTAACTATATCAACTTGGCTAATATAAGCTATTTTTAGTATTAATATACAATCAACTACACTGACTAACTCGATGTAGCTAATATGTTATCTTTCACTATGTAATATATTAGACCAATTTGAAAAGAAAACTAGCCAAGACTTCGAAGGATTCTATAGTAATATTAATTCTATGGAACTAACCTATCACTATAAAGTCTCCTAATAAACCTACATGTCATATAATTTTTCCATGACTCAAGATAAAATATAATAAAATTTCATGTGGATTCAACTATATATAAAACATATGAGCCAGATGACAATCTTAAGACCACTATAAAATGTCACATAATTTAATGCTATGAGTTCAAAGGATAATATGAAATTTATTATATAGATGATATGGTAATCTATTTCCATTCATATATTGAACACAAGGGTAAGGACCATGTAGTTATCTATCATCTCATAATGACACCTCACATATATTTTCCTCATTTCATTGGTTATAACTTCTATATAAGACTTGGGGTAAATAAATTTATGACTTCCTAATTTATTTAATCTTTCATCATTCCTATTGTTTCTACTAACATGGTGGGCTTCTCTTTTATTGGACCTAAATAAATGCTCACCTTAACACCAATGTAAATGCCATGTCTAGTGCATATTGATAAGTCACTCAATATTATAATTCTAATTAGAATACTCTCAATCATAATAAAAACATCTTAAAAAATGAGTTATATGGACAATATTCAAGATAATAATAGTTCTCAAATTATGTAAATTCAAAACCAAAATTTGGAAATGAAAAATATCCCTCAAAAACTTCAATGGGGAGAAATAAATCCAAATTCTCACCCTCAACCCTTAAATATACTCATGGTAATCACATTATTTAACAACTACTTTGAAATAAAATCATCAAACATCTCCAAAATAAGCCCTTATCTACTCAAATATCAAAAAATTATGTAGGTGGAATTATTACTTCAATCACATATAGTGGATCCACATATCCTGCGTTGCACTTGAAGGCCTTTGGTAGCTTCTATAAATACTATATTAATCTCAACACATTTACCACTATAAAACTACTTACAAAAACGTTATCTTGTGATGCTCTAGATTGGTACAACTAATTAAAATATAAATCCATCCCTAGTTTGGAAGACTTAGTCAATTTATTGGTTTATTATTTTTAATCTAGTTATCTATATAATAACATATTATCTCATTTAATCAAGTTCAATCAAGTGGACCATGTGATTTTTCAAGCCCTCATCAAGCATTGGAAATACTTATATAATAAATTTGAGCATAACACATTATAAGATATCCTCATCCACCTATTTACTAATGTATTAATCCTAAAATATATTACATCATCAATACCCTATCTCCAAAATCATTAGAGGAAGCCCTTGATCAAGCTAAGCATTAAGATTTAGTTATAAATTTTTTTTAGCCTTCCCAACCCAAGCTTGGGACTAGAATGATTATGAAAAAAAAATAGTAATATTATAGATGATGGTTTTTAAGAGACTTATGATTCTAATAAAACCATCAATGCTATTTTACCCAAAATATTTGAATATTGATTGTTTCCCCACCTATAAATTTATTTACCTTCCAACCTCCTCCTCTTCACAAGTTTATCATTGAGAAATTCATGAACCTCTCTCCCTAGTTAAGATTAGGAAACTTATTAAATATACCTTCACCTATAGAATTATGAACTTCCCATTATAGTGCTCATTGGAATTACCCTATAAAAAAATATTGGTTGCATGTAAATTAGGGACATTCCCATGAGACTTGTAAATAATTTAAAAAAAATTATTTAGATATATCACTTGGTTCAAAATTTGGACATTAACCCATGGAAAAATAATGACATTGAGATTATGATAAGGTATCCAAAGTTTATGACTCCAAATTTAAATACGATGCACTTCATAAGCTATCACTCACCTTATAATTTACTTAAATCCACTTCAAAATCACACTCAAAACCAACAACCTAACAACCAAAACCAAACTCCTTCCCATTTAGACACAAATTTTATTGAAATCATGGTTAATCCTAACCATTCCAAGGATAAGGAAAAAATTAAATATGAACATGAAGGGAGTATCATATTATATCAATCATTATCTTCATTAGAATAATATTTTTTATCCTACTCATAGAATAATTTAGAATAACCCTCTATATATTTTTTAGTTGTTGAATCTAAAGAAATTATAACTTTTGTATTTTAAAATAAACCATCTATACTAGCCTATTTGGTAAAATTTTATTCTATCACAATTTTATCTATTAACTTGGTGTAATCCCTTACCTTCAAAACTATATTAACCATCTTGGTACAATCTATTTATCCATTAACTTCTATTCCAACTATACCCACAAACTCAATATAATTGTTATTTTTAAAATCATAGCCAACTATATTGGCTAATTTGATATAGTATCCTTCATTTACAAGTTTTCTTTTTATTATATTAGCTAGGTTAGTATAATATATTTATATAATTAATTTTGATTCTACCATATTGTCTAGGTCAATACAGTCTATTTTTTATATCTCTGTGTTTCTAACAAGATTATCTAGGTGAATAATGTTGGCTCAACCTGCCTTAGATGTATTTCTACTTCCAAGACTAAACATTTTTATTCCTAATCAAATTTACTGTGGATCAATTCATTTTAAAACTAATATGATTCATGGTTCAATCTCTTATTTACATTATTTTCTAACTCATAGTGGTTTTTATGAATGGGAAACCATAGAATAAATTTATAAGTTCCCATCCCAAATTCCATTGTTTGATTTCATGAGGATTTATCCTCATCAAAGAAATAGATTTATGAAACTTTTATTTGACATGAATATTCAAATAACACCACCTATAGGGAAAGCAACTGCTTTTCTCATGTTCGAAGATAACATTTTACAATAATGCAGAGATATGTCTATCTAAGTTTATGAAACTAAGGATGCATGTCTCTAATTAAAATTTTCTATACCACATATGATCAACAACCAAATATTACTTCATTTGGATGTTCCTTCATTGTTAATTACTGTCAAATTTTTTTATATTCATGTCATACAAACTTTGATATATGAATGCTCTGACACTTATGTCACCTTCTTAAAATTCATTAAAAATTTAGGATACTTGAAATGTAATATCAAATCTATCCAAATTACATGAAAATAAGATGACTGAAGACAAATGCCTCCATTAGGATGAGTTTGGATTCTTATCACAATACCACCTATAAAAAATAGAGTAAAGGTTATGATTTTTAACTTTGCTCTATCATACAACATTTGTCTTAGCCACCCTTTAACTCACTACATGATGTAAGTGTCCCATTTTGCATTTAAATGGGTCATATTTATTTACAAGGGTGTTATATAAAAGATTCAAGGTGATACTAACCCTTGAAATTTAAAAAAAAATAAAAATGCAATCTCTTTAAAATTCCAACCCTTGAAATTTTAATAACATTCTCTTGTACAAATACTAATGTTTTAATGATCTCATGAACTCAAATAAACATTACATTCTTCACCCAAATATGTGGTGAATATCCTAGTGAACCTCCTAGATTCTAATGATGATGTTCCTAATGAGATCAGTCTAAAGATCAAAATTTTGGATCTACCATATAAAATCATAACTTAGTAAGCACCCTCCTTATAACCTCATTCTCGCAAGAAGATTCCCACACATCTTTTAGTGATATCATAGTCTAAGCCCTAAAAATGATCTTACTAATCCATATTATGATGATCGTTATACCCTTGATGACCCATAATTATTTATCTATGTCCAATATAAGGATGTATAAATTAATTTTTATTGTAATCTCTCTAATAATATTTCATGTAATATACATATTATTTTAATATTAACCTAGTTGATATCATTCAATCTAGGTCTTCATCTGATTTACCTAGAATTACTCCTTTTGTTAGTTATCAAATTATAAGATGTGATGCATTCTATATTATACTACATATAGAACTATTGTTCACTTCTAGGCCTCTAAAAAATAATTGAATGATCATTCTATGACTGAACCCTACTAGTTTTCAAAATTTTCATAACCCTCTAGTTTGCTTTATGCAAATGTTTTATCCATAATTATATGGCCTGAAGAGAGCTCAACTCCTAAAGAAGTAGTATATATTTTTTTCATTCCATAGAGTCTATAGTCACTCATAACACTGATGTAGAGAATATAAAATATATCTCAAAAAAATCCAATTTCATGATTCAACCTTATATGATATGATAATTATGATTTGTTTGATTTGATACTAAACAAAGCCCATTATGATTCTCCACCAAGGTTTAATTCAACACCATGCCCACCCACCCAATAGGAAGAAATATATTAAGTTTCATAAGGTATATCATTATTCAAATTAGGAATATAGATACTATAAAAAATTATTAGCATGGGAGAAGCCACAAGACCCAACCTTTTCCATGGATAATTGACCACCTTAGTCTACTAATCCTAGTTATGTTTATTACTACCATGGTAATAGTATATATTATTTGACTTAGTATCAATATATGACATAGTATCTTAATGAACTTTATCTTGAAATATATAATCTTACCAAACTCCCAAACATGTTATCACCAAATATTGTACCATATTATATCCCCAAACACATGGATGTTATTTTCTTTAGCATTAGTGTTCTACAAATCACATATATAAGTGTAGATATCTACAAAAAAAAATTCAAATAATTTCCAAATACTATGCCTCTAGGTTCTTATTTATGTCTATAAGTGTACCTAAGATATTATTCATTCCAAAGGCCAACATATAGGGTTTTTAACCCATTTTTATGATAAATGTGGGTGAAGCCCAAATCATGAGTTCTATGTATTATGCTCTCCTAAGTAGCCTTTATAGTATATATATTAAGGCATGCAGTATCATCTTAGAGAGTTCAAACCATTTTAATAAACACTAAAATAATATAATAATTATATACCACCAAAGCTATTAGGTTTTTGGTGATTTGGGATCCTAAGAATTAAAATGAAGCTAATAAAATAAACAAAAGAGGTGAGATCATAAAGTAAAAAAAGAATTATCTCAAATCAAATGAAGGTGTCAATATCTTAATTTTAATCTATGAATCTAACCCAAGTTTACCTATGTGTATCTAACCTCATATGGTTCCAAAATAAACTAAATAGGGTAGATATTTTGTGGAACCATAATAAGTGAAAATTTTGACAACATTATCTCTTAAAATGAATAATTATAAGGTTTTTAATAACACTTATACATATAATTGTTTAATTAAACATGATAATTCATAATAAATAATAATAATGTCAAATATATCATCCTAATTAATCACATACACATACATTTATAACTCGTATCATATTCCATAGCATATAAACATTCACCACTTTACCAATAAAAGTGGGAAGGCTTCCATATAGAGAACACAACAACTTTGAACACTTTTACATGTTTATATAATTCATGTGTTTTCTATTAATAAATCCAATCTTAAAAACATATTATAATGTAGTATATATATAAGAGAAGTGATTCCCACCACCTAAGAGCATGAAATACCAGTTATATCCCTCATGGCTAAGCTAGTTACAATAGTACATGGGTATCAAACTAAGAACATAACATTCCCACTTTGGGAGCACTCATATATAACTGTTTCCATTTAGTTGGGCCCTGTAGTTGGACCAATGCCTATTTTATCTTGGTTTCTTATCTTACCTATGCTTGAGAAATAAAATTGGTGTCTCGGTCTAGCTTGGATAGGTTGACACATGGCTTTCAAAAAAACACCTCTCCATGTTCTAGTATCTCTTTGTGAGTCTTTTGAGGGACCTATAAGGTGTTTGTAACTATGTTAACTTTGTTGATACTACCCATGTCCTATATGGTTGAATCCATGATGGCATCATCTCTAGCCTTGTCGATTTTAAAGACTTTCTTCCTAAAGGCTAATTTAAACCTTTTGAGGTACACTTGAAATCATATTTTATAATAATTATTCCATATAGGTTAAAAAAATGTTAATGATGACATATTTTAAGTAGAACAACATCTTATCTCTACTTTTATCCTATGGGGAAATGGTTGCCTTCATGTCCCTTTGACACTCTCCTAATGAGGTCTTCATATTTATATAAAAGTTATGATACAAGTTGAGATCAACCAATGGCATGATATTTAAGCAATGGAACATCCCTTTTTTGATCACAAATACCATTTTATTAATTTTTTTTCTTTCCTAATAATTCACTCCAAGTATGTCTATGATTTTTCGTAAAGCATTATAGACACCTAAATTTCACCATTTAGTATCGATATTAACTCTGTCACACTAATTCATCATCCCTAATTCAAATGCATACTAAAATAATTCCCCTCAAAATTTTGAATAATTTATTAATTCATAATTAATTAGTTAAATCATACACACCAAAAATCAAAATTACCTACCTCATCTAGACATCCTCCATGTTTATCTCAAATAAATGTTGAGTCATCCAAACCACTTCATCAACTTCCTCAACCACTTTATGAGTCATATTTGAAAATATCAACTAACTTATGAGTCATCCCTTTAATTTTCAACTATCTTGACCCATTCATGCTATGTCACTCAACTACCAACTAGTTCATTACCTTTGTTCAACACATAGAATTAGTCATCATCCATTGAGATGAGGACTCAAATCTAACCATTGATTGTTAATATATAAAAAAATGTTGGATTATTTTCAGCTATTAATCTCACCATCTGTAAACCTATAAATTGATGAGAAATCCTACATTTTAAGGATCCACCTTAAAGCTATACAAAATATATTGAATTATCCTTTTGAATCCATTGAAATCAAAAGAGATTTTCAACCATATGCTACATAATTCCCTTTGTTTGGAAAATATTTGAGCAACTGAATACAACAAGAAAGAAAGAGAAAATATAAAATTGATCACATAATCGAGAAGGTAATGAACATGAATTATATGATTTATAAGTGTTTCATTAATTATATTTCTTTATTTTTGTTACTCTATCAAAATGTTAGTGTAGTTTAGGTAGGATCACATTGTGTTTTATCTTATTAATTTACATTCTATATTTCACACTATACATTCTAGCACACCCAGTGGGACCTTTTCCTTATATTCACATCATATGTGCATTTAGGAGGTTATTTCAATTATTTTTATTGATTTTATTTTACATGCACATTTAATCCTTGTTCTAGAAGTTTGTTTTTACAAATATATGTTTTTTCTATAAGTTTATGGTCATGTTATACGTTAATATATGTAGTAATGAAATAAAATATTTGTGTAGTGAATTCATTGGACAAACAATGAATTCATTTCTTTGGAAATTTTACTCATATTTTTGCAATTTTTCAATTTCATGATAGTCTATGTATGATTTTGTTTCCTAACCCTATTTTGTTTCAAATATACTCTTAGTTTTTTATTATGTATTCTATTTTAACACATTTTTGGAAAATAATGAAATGAAAGATATCTTTGGTGAATTAATTGAGCTTAAAAATGAAATCAATTCTGGGTCATTTTCAATATTTATTTCAAAAAAAAATTTCTCATTACTTTTGTGTTTTTCTTTCTAGTCTAACAATATTCTATTTTTATTTTATTTTCATCTATTTATATATTTTTATATGTTTTGGCCTAATGGTGAAAAAATTTCCACTATAGTGAAACTATTTTGGGAAGCAATGAATTTGTTCAGGAATAGTGAAATCATTTTGTAAGTCTTTATTTTCTATTTTTTCCATTATGTTTTCTATGTTTTCCATTTATTATTGAATTCAACATTTGTTCTATGTAACAAAGAAATCATTATAAAGGCTAAAGTTTTCTATTTATTTTCCAACTTTTTACTTTTTTCTGAGCTAAATTTTTAGGTTTTCCTTATTATTTCATATTTCAAAACAATTCTAATAATTTTTTAGGCTATTTTTCCAATATTAAGTAAACAAAACATGCCAAAAATCAATTTTAATTGTTTCTAATCACTTTGATTTTAATTTTAATTTTTATACTAAACTTCTCATTTTCAAGTTTTTAATCATTTTATAAATTTAATTTTACATAATAATTAGCCCATATATTCATTTTTGGTATCAAATAATCCTTTATATTAAGCATTTCATTTCAATAAATTTGTTTATGTGCATTATAATATTTTGTATGCTCTTCCATTGGTGATGATACTCAGGAATAAAAAATAATCTTGTAATTTTTATTATCCAATGCTTAAATTATATGTATGTTCTTCCCTTGGTGTCACATTGAATTATACTTGAGAACCAAATAAATTTCTACTCTTCTTTTTTTAATATGTTCTACTAGCCATGGATTTCACCATCATGTGGTAGGTTAAACTCTATATATCAATGATTTGACCAACAATTTCAAAGGCCTAAATGGTGATGTGTTTTAATAACATCATGATATGAGAGGATTCAATATCTCAATACTTATGATTTCAATAGCTCCATATATAGTATTGTGACTCACATACCAAAAGGTATTTAAAGGACTCCAAGTTGATGTCTTTTTACCCTTGGACATAAAAAGAATCAACTTATACTTGTAAGGATTGGAACAATGTCTTTGTCATCTTTATGAGTCTTTGGGATGTCATGATAGTCTAGGAGAGGGTCAGTTTCCATTAGGTTCATAGGAAACATGTTAATATGGTGTCCTATTATCAAATATTATTATGGTAGCCATAATCTCATCTTATTTAGACTTATGTCAAGCTTCCATCTTATTTTAATTATGTCTAAGAATCTACATCAAGTCTTAGTATGACCTTCATTGTCTAAAATCACATGTAATGAGGTGACCTATGATGTTGTAGTCCATGATCAGCCATGTGTTCATTAAAGAATGCCAAAGACCTATAGAATGTGTAAAAATTAGGGGGATTAGAGCTAATATGAGGGAAGAATGTTAGCCTTGTTTGGAACCTTTAGCATATTTTAAGGTTCTTTAGCAAATATTAAGACAAATACTTTAATTGTTACTATATTTGATATCATATGTGTATTACCTTAAAGGGATGTTCAAACCATGTGAATAGAGTTAATAGACCCCTAGGAAAACATTCAACCACCAAAGTCACCACCAAGGGTAAAATTTCATAAAAAAGTCTCATAGCCATTATAAAGTCATTATAGGGTGGTCTTATATGTAAAAAGGGTCTTTTTAAAGGGTCAAACATCCTTCATTCACCATAAAAGGTCCCCACATGCTTGAAAATTGACTTTTTGGCTTCCCTCCATATACACACTTTGTTTAAAAGTTTATTTAACCTCTCATTTCCCTCCTTTTGGTCTCTAATGGATTCTAAAGATCTTAAACATGAAAAAATGCAAAGAAAATATGTTTTACTGGTTTTCTTAGGACATGTACAGATAGGATAGGGTCAAGAAAGGTTAGATATCTAATGGGGGATTACTTATAGGCATCAAAAAGGAGAATCCATGATAATAGAGCCAAAATAAAGGTACAGAATACATCAAAACCTCCATTGAGCTCTTGACAAGCTTAAAAGGGCCATTTTTAGGTGAATGGTATGGTTCATACATGTTGAGTTAGAGCCTAAGCTCTTGGCCAGAGGTAGATTCCCTAGTGGAATTGTAATTAGTGGCATTATTTTTTAGATCAAAGCCTTAGGCTTTATGAATAATGATTAAGACCCTCTTATGGTCTTAAATCCTTTGTAAACCCCACAAGCTCAATTATAGGCATTTTTTAGAAAGGTTCAAGATCTTTAAGACAACTTGAGCATGGGGGAAGATATATAAGGATCTAATGATTATCCTAAGATTATATAAGCATGATTTCATAGCATATATAAGGCTATATCAACATCAAATATTTCATGGTTAGTAGGATATAAGTTTATTTGTTAGAATCTCTTTATTCTATGAAGCAATGGAGCATAATAATGATAAGAGAATATTTTACATGCTACTACCATGACCCTAACATACTCCACATAGTTACTAATGGGTCATATCATATCTCCTTCAAGTTTCCTCAATGCTCACCATAAATTAAGGATAATATCTTCAAGCATAACTCAGCTTGCTCTCATGGTAACCAATCTCAAGGTTAAAATTCTATGGATGGTGCCTTCTTTAGGTTATAGGGGTGATTCAAGAACATGGAGGAGTTCATATTTCAAAGGGGATAGACTTTCACATGGTTCTCAAGACCAATACCCAAAAATCAGCTCTAAATGAGTTCATGGGCTGTTTAGCATAGTTTAAGGTATCTTTGTAGTATTTAAGGTTTTTGAGGATTTATAGGTTTCATTTTATCCATTTATATGTTTGATTTAACTAGTCAAATGTAGTACCTTATTGAATATCTGAATGGATAATAATTAGGTCTCAATGGGTAGTCTCAAGTAGAGAGGATCAGTCCATATGATGTCTCCCAAAAACATATGATTCATAATGACTACATCAAGCAATTTTCACCTTATAGTGAGCATTTTCTCACAAACTTAGAACTTCAAAAGATTATATAATACACCTATAGGTTTGTTGATGATGATTTCAAGGTAAGCTTCCTAAAAATTCAAAGAGATTATCTATGAGATATATGGCTTATAATGAACCAGTTTATGTTGAAGAACACCTAAAGCACCTTATACACTCTATAGGGCTCATCACTAGTTCACATGTTTATACTTTAATTTGTATGGATGTAGGGAAACCTATACTTTTGCATGGTTTTTAGGGTTAAAATAGGGGTTTTAAAAATTAGGCACCTGAAAACCATTTTAAAATATTATGATACATGAAAGGAGTATTAATATACCCTCATGAGTCATCTCTAAGTAGGGAGAGATAAAAATTGACATTTTGGCTTGATAGACCTCCTTAATCTCTCCCATCATAGACCTACCACCTGAGAGGTAGATTGAGAGGCTTGAAAAAGATTCATGGGGAATAATTATATTAGGTGAAATTGAGGACCCCTATGAACTTAAAATAAATGATAGAGAGAGCTAGATTTAGTGGGACAACTTTATCGATGATCCTTAAGACTGTAGGTATACCCAAATTACCTAGAAAAAGACTAAGAGGTACTAAATTTTGATTAAATCTCATGACATGGGATGAATGGGGGAAAGATTTATTATGGAAATATGAGGGAGTATATTCACTTAATATTAGTGGAATTAAGTCTCTAATCTAGGGCATGTGCTTTATGAATCATCATAAAGATGGTAGGCCACTCCAAACCCTCCAAAACCCTCATAGAGAAATTAATGGAAAAGAAACTACACCTAATGGCTCAAATGGCTCTAAAACACCTTTATAACATCAAGAGAACACATAAATATCCTATTTATCCCTTTTAGATGAGAAATAGTGGTACATGTGGGGAAAAATATGTAGGGAAAAGGTTTGTAATGTTTGATTTTGGGATTATTTTCATGATTCCTAAGCATGTTTGATCTTATAAGTGAGTTGGAAGGCCTCTTTAACCTTTGAATAGATGTAATGGTCTCCAAAAAATATTTATTGAATCTCTATAATGGCACAATCAAGACTAATAAGCAAACTTGAATTCAAATAGAGAGGTAACCCTCATTTACATTGAGAAGAGAGTGTTATAGGTCTACTCACATGGTAAAAAGTATCTATAGGGAAGAAACATCCCTATATTAACCTCTCCAAGTAATTATAAAGATCAACACGCACTTTAAAATTTTTGGGTTCCAAGTCTCTTTCTCACTAAAGTTGTAAATGCATTATATAGGCTACAAGTGGCATGAAGGATAGTAGCTAGGTGAGTAATGGTCATGTTCAAGGGATTAAACATGTAAATACCTTATCAAAATAGGTGAATGATCTCTTAATACATATTATGGAGTATTGGACCAATTTTAAGGAACATGGTTCCTTCATGGAGTCAACTATGACCAAAAATAGATCATCCACAAACTTATACACCCAAAAGGCTCATTGAAGACCTCAATTATGCTAAAATAATGCATGGGATAAGGAGTGTGGGCTATTATCTACCCATTATTCATGTTTTTAACTATTTTTTGATGTTTGATGGTCATTATGGCCTCTCCACTCCATCTCTACACCATATTATCTCTCTTTCTCTCATTTTCTATAAGTTGGGCTTGGAAAGCCATTGCACACATCCCTCTACTAGGTATTGCAAAACCCTACCCATTTTTATTTTGAATATTTTGAGCTAATATAAGGATTTATTCAGCATTCTCTATACTATTTTATAGTGTGCTAAATACTTTCTTGATTTACATAAGTGGTTGAATTCTTTCTCACTTTACAGGTCCTTATCTCTCACCTAGATGCTAGTGGATTAGTCTTATGCAAATCACATGGTGTGTACAGTTGACCAATATCATGATTTTAGTGGAAAATTATTGGCAATATATTTTAATATAATGTTCATTCATCACCCTTAGGTTATAGGCATTTCGCATGGCCTCCATGTGAACTAATGAAATGTAGGGGTCTTTTTGGATTGTGTGTGTGTATTAGTGATTATCCTTTATTTTATATATAATTTATATTGAAAGATAGATTAGAGGATACCTAATACATTGGTGCATCACCTCTAATAGTTTAGAGTTTTCTTAAGTCTTTTTCTCTCTCTTTTCCTTGGCAAGATAAGTAGGATTAGTGATTTGAACATAGATGATGCATCAGGGGAACTAGCTCCAAATATAGAGACTAACCTCATTCATTAGGATAAACACACTTATAGGTGATTGAATTGTATTAGATGGATGAGGCACGATTGAAACCCCTACCTCAAAGGTGAAATCTAGATAGATAATAGTTTTTGGCATGCCTAGTGGGAACAAAATTCAAAGAGATTGGAGTAATTACTCTTATAATTTGGTGAGCTCAAGGATTTTTAGACATTTTGGTGGTATATTAGCACTCAAGTTTCATGCCAAAGTTCATCACAAGGTCTTCATCTATGGGTAATGAATAATAATTTTTTGATTTGTCTTTGGATTATTCTAGAAGGAAGAGGTACCCTAGGTTCAATCCTTATCCCACACCTCCTACTTCTCATAGACATATTCAACATATCCCTGATACAACCCTTACATCTAAAATGGATAGACATAAGAACTAGGCCTTTGATCCCTTCAATGGTGTTAGCCCTCTAAACCTAAACCAATTTTATGAGATTCATGTTTCTACCCTCAAAAGCCTCTAATAATTCATAGGAGAGAACTCTACCACTCTTATTAAACACATCAAAGACATTGCAAACCTTTGTTCTATACATAATGTGAGTCAAGAGAATGTAACAATGAGGTTTTTATATACCTCCTTGAAAGGTGAAACACTTCAATGGTATATAGGTATAACACCTACCTCCATTAATACTTGGGATGAGTTTGGTGAGCATGTATGAAATAACTTTGAAGATAGAAATGACCACTTATCCCTAGTAGAGAAATTAAACACAATCGAGAGGGACCCTCAAGATTTTATGGTGGAATTTAACTATAGGTTTCATTAAACCTAGGATAGGATCTTAATAGTATTTAAACCCACCCTAAATTATGCCTTTTTATACTATTTTAGAGCCCTTAATTATGATGTGGTAATCATGATTCAATTAATGGGTGGGAACACATTGCATGATGCATATGAAATACAAATAAGGGAATAAAAATATCTTATTAAGTAGGAAAAATTACACCAAGATTTATTATGACAATTTTTTCAAAGATGTAGTCTCATGTGCCTATCATTTCCCCCATACCTACACCAACTAACAATGAGTACAAAAATACTAGTTAGGTAGATAGATTGGTTCAAATTGAAGGGTTACCCCATTGACCCTACCAAGATCCTTATCAAGCTCCCTATAAAACTTACCAATTCAATAGACCTCGATACTAAGCTAATCCTCAAGGGCAAGGGAAGATCACATATGCAAGGCCATATAATAGTTTTAATCCCAACCTTGCCAACACTTCTAGAGCATTAGTTCCCATCCAAAATAACTATGTTCAATAAGGTCAATGGTATACACATTTTGGACAACCTCATGAACAAAGTGTCAACTCAATTGAAGGTGCCAACTAAGCTCATCTTATATAACACAAAGAAGTTCCTCTTGTGCAACATGGATAATTCCCTCTTATGACTCAATCTAAATTATCTAATAAACAAGGAGTGGGTGGGGAGTAGACTCAATTAGAGGCTACATTTTTCAACTTTAAAGGAGAAAACCCTTTAGGATATTGTGCATTTAATTAGTTTAGAGTTGAAAAACTAAAGTGGATAGTCCCATTGTAGCCAATATCAGTTGGTGTACTTAAGGACCTAAATCTTATCCTATCTTCATTCCCTAATTGCATTATATTCCAAGATGTTTTGGTTGATCTACCCACTTATTTTCCCCTTTGTCTATCTAGGGACTTGAATACCAAGATATGAGGCTACCTATCATCAGACTAGTATTATATGGTCTTTAGAACTACGTATGGGACCAATGTCACCATTATGTCTAATCCAATATCTAGATTCTATTTATATACCTACATTCCCAACCTATCAAATGTAAACTACATTATCATTGATCAAGATGAGTACCCTAATGATAAAGATCTAGTTGTGCCACTTGAGGGTATATCAAACCTATTTCTTAATGAGTGGAGGATATATAACTATAGGTATGAAACTTATAAGAGCATTGAGGAAGAATGCCTAGGGATATATTGTATGCATGAGGAGGAAGTAGTCATAACAACCCTTACCAATCCAAGTTAAGATAATGGTAGAGTATGTAAACTATTTTTTTATGGATATAGGTGAAATAATAGAATTAGAGTAGGTATTATGATTATTTCTCCATTTAAACAAAAGTACTTTTCTTTAATAGGTTTAAATTTAGATACACATGTAACACAATAGATTATGAGGTCCTCATTCATGGGATGTAATGGGTAAGGAAAAGAGGTGTGGAGCTACTACAAGCTATTAGAGACAATTAAATAGTAATCCACCAAGTGAGAGGGCATAAAATAGTCAAAAATTAACTATTGAAGGCATATAAGCATAGGGTTTGGAACCTCCTAGAGGACTCTTAGGCCTTTGACATCTGTTTAATCCTAAAATAAGAGAACCAACATGTAGATAGGTTGGTAGCTATAGGGGCACAATATGCCATCCCAAGTGAGGTCAAGAAATCAAGGAATTAGTCATAAATAAAGGTGGAATGTAGACTATCAATACTTAATAATGAATTTAGTTGTTAGGTATTTGATAGTGATGGGTAAATATCATGCTTATTTTAATAAGAGGCATAATTCCCCTTAAGAAATCAAGAAAGAATTCAACAAAAATGTGGTGACTAGATTGTTTAGTTAAGGACATGTTGTCCTTGGATTTGTACCCTTTGAGGAGATGCAAATATCTCCTCATCCAAGTGGCACAATGGAATCACATTTAGGCTTGTGGGCAGCCTAAGGAATGAGGTGAGTCTTTAGATAGGGTTATCTCCCTTGATGTACCACTTAGGATTGTAACTACTACTAACTTTGGGGGGTGAAAAGGGAGAATGATAACTAAAATAAAACTAATATAAGGGAGGTGATACACCAAATTTATTGATGACTTCCAACCATATGTATTCTACACTTGAGACCAAGAAACTAACCAAACCATACACTTTTCCAATCTAAATCTTTCTTGCATCAATGTTACATTATGAGGTTATGGATGAATGTGAAAAGCTAGGAGGAATATAAAAGAGGCCTATGAGGGAGATAATGAATAGGATAACTCACTTAAAACATGAAAATCTCTTGGAACACTTCATATTCCCTATAAGAAGAAGATACAAATAGGTGAGAGAATGTGACAACTTGCTAAGGAATCCATAGTCATCACTAAGCAAATTCAACATTCAAGTAAAGAACACTATGAAAAATCATGGAAGAGGTAACAATTAGTCATTTTATTGATCAAAAGGTATAAAAATGATCATGGATTTTCCATACTTAAGTGGAGCATCCCATACAATGGTAAAATGGCTTGTTCTTATAAAAATTGTGAGAGAGAGAGAGAGAGAAGAAGAGAAGTAAAAGCGTCACAAGGACAATTATAAAGCTGATAAAAGGAGTTAATTGTACATGTGGAGATGGTATGGGATGAACCATGAAATTTTAGAAGATAAAAGTGTCAATCCAAGTAACAAACTTCATGAATAGTGGCATAAAACTCTCCACTTTGCATAGAAAAAATGACTTCATGATTAGGCTTGTTTAAACATCCCATAACTAATAAATATAAGGTTAAATTATTAGAATGTAAGGGGGGGATCTCAAAAATTCCTCTATATGAATTGGTTTAATTCTTGGTCTTCTAAAAACCTTTGAAAGTGAGCCATCATCATCTACTATCTAGAAAACTACCCTTCCATGCACCCTACACACTTGGCCTCAAAATTAACATCATTTTTCCATTAAAATCCATTTAAGGGAGTGAATTACAAGTTTAAATTCCTTAAATGGCCCTATAAGAATCATTCACACCTTAAAATCACCCCATTTGAAGTTTTTCATCTTCTTCACTAGCTTGTCCATTATGCTAGATTGACTAGCTGAGTTAAATCATCTAGTTGGTACACTTAGAAATTATTTAAATGAATGAAATTAATATTTGGAGTTATCTTAAGTCTTAATATTCAATACAAACTTTTTTTCATCTCTTAACTCTTCTTTTAGCTTTCAAAACACATAAGTGGGAAAAAATTATTTTTCCCCCATTCGTACAAGTTCATACAACTCATCTTGGTTTGAAATATCCTGAGGGAGTAATATACAACTTTAAATCATCATTATAGACAAACTATTTAGTTTTATCAGCTATCCAACTCCATTTCCCAAAACTAGTCCTTAGTCAGGGTTTAGTAGTGTTTTAGGCTTGCTTTGAGTCTTAATCTTGGTTCATAAAACCCAGATATCCAAGATACTAAAAAATCCCACAAAGTAGTTTCTAGTGACATCTTATAACTCTTATAAACTTCTCTGGTCTTCATGTAAATCATCATTCAAGAAATGAGCATTGGAAATCCTCATATCAAGCTTATTTTCACCATTTTTGCATGTTTGAGAGAGTTTTAGGCTCAAGAATGGATTTTTATGACTTACCATAAAATTTAAAGGTTTTATCATACATATAGTAACCTTATTAACATGTTACAATAATTTTTAATGCTCACTTCATGTAAAACATGTGATGGACTCCCCACTTGGGCACTAGGCTTCACCATGCCTAATAGGCATGTTTTGATTTTGAAGCTCAATATGAGTTTTTATATGTTTCCCTACAAATAAATAGCTCAAAAAGCTATATTAATATCACTCAAATAGTTTCAATCCACTATAGATCATCATTCATGTGAGAAGTGATAGTGACTATAAATTTGGCTTCTAGGTCTAGAAATGTTCATCATGCATGACTGTAACCTTAGGAGTGTAGGGTGACATATTTGGTTTCCATATTTATTACTTGGTTATAAATTTTTGTATCCATGTGTTTCAACTTATCTAGCATTCATACAAGGTAATCCAAGCTTTTGGTCACAACTTTTCACTTATTTCCACAAGACTACCAGGGTTTGTGCATGGGAAAGTACCCTCTATCTGAGATAAAATAGGGGCAATTTTCCTATTTTATCATAAAAAATAGGAATTGGAGAGGGTTATAAAATATTAAAGGAATATTTTAAAAAAAAATTAGCACTTAAATCCAATTATAGACCTTATAACTCTCTTCATCTCTAAGACAAACCCTCAATAAGGTATATTGTGTAAGATTCCCTCAAGTTAACTATGTTTTCTATGTTTGGGACCCTACCCATTATTTATTTATTAATTATGAGAGATTTTTAATGTTTATATTATCATGATTAATTTTTTATTATCTCTCCTTATCTCTCCAACCCATCAGACACTCCTCCACTTTGACTCAATCAAGACTGTGTTCTAGCATAGGCTATGTTTTCTATTGAAAGTACCCTTGTAGATGAAGATTTATCTTTAAACCTTATTTGTAGAGTGGAGAGATCAATTTAACTCAACATAATTTCACATCATGTCTATTTAAAAAAAATTCCTCCTTATGAGCCTTCAAGACACCACCTTGTACCAACTTCTTAAGTCACTATTTAGGTTGAATATTCCACCCAAAACTCTAGTTGTAGGTGATTATAGGTGTTTTATCCACGTGGTTATGATGTTAATAGTATAATTTAAACACTTTTTTAGGTTACCTAATTTGTATGTCACTTTTCACTTACCTACATGTTCCATTAAACTCAAAAATGTGCTTTCTTCCTTGATCGAGACACTTCTTCTTAAGGCCTTGTTATAGGTTATTATTTAGTCTCAAAAGGGGTTTAGTTGGGGTGACTTGATGAGGAAAAAACCTTAATTTCACTTTGAAATAAATAACATTGGTGTCATCTTATATTCACCTTAACTTGACTAAACACCACATAAAACATGCACAAACATTGTTCCTTCACCCTACATGTTTGACCCTTATAGGTCACCATTTTCCATGCCTGAAGGGTACTTGTAGGTGTCAATGGGTTGTAAAGGGACATCTACTTAACCTTTATTATTTACTTAAATTAATTTTACCTCATCTTAATATTTTAAAATCATTATTCACAACCATTTTCTTAATGTTGCTCTTTAGGGTGACAAAAATGTCATTTGCATCTACAAGCTTGTAGACATCATTGAAGTGCTTTAGTGTGTTCTAGAGCATGTTTGAGGTCTCAAACAACATACTTTCCCTCACTATCTGACCTTAATACTTGGCATGGATATAGTTTATTCTAAGGGATACCAATTTCACTTATTTATATGTTTTATAACACATTTCAATCATGTTGTATAAGATCCACCAAAACCCTTGGAGCTATGTTTTTCTCTTTTAGGGTTTTAATCCCAAACTCAGTCTTTTGATATTGAAATTGGTTCCATGCCTCCTTTTGCCTTATATAAAAAATTTATAGGTTTTTAAAATATTTATTTATACCTCAAGACCTGAAGGAGGTGTCACATTTATTTAGACTTTTTGTACTACACTCCAACCCCCTACTTAGCCACCTATAGGGAGTGTTTTGGGAAGCAAATAATGGACTGAGTGTGAATAACTAGAAACTATGAATGAAAATGAATCTCACATGCTTTCCCTTAGGCATGCCAATTATTATTTGGAAATTTTGAGATATTAGAACCTATATCCACTTATAATACATCATCATGATGATAGGAAGGCCTGTAGGTGGGTGTTTTTCACCAGTTATGTAGGTAGAGCATGAAAAGTGGCAAAATATGATGTTGGATAGATTCAAAATAGCTCAAAATGCATTCTCATTCTTCAAGTACATGATACCCATCCATTTAAACTTGAAACTAGATTCAATACACCATTTTCAACATGAATATAACTTGTATGCACATGGAATATAGTAAGGGCATCATATGACTATTTAGCATGGTGAATTGAGCATGGCTTTTGGTCAAAGTATGGGGATTTGAGACCAAAAACTATAAGGAGATTATTATAAGGGTATTAAAATATGGAATAGACCATTTTATATTTAAATGAATCCCATGAAGAGAATATAACTTTCTAAAAGTAGTGAAAATGGCTGAAACTATACATAGTGACCTCATCTTGCAAAGTGAGTTACTTAGAATTATCAAATCAAATTAAAATGTAAAACAAATAATTGGTAACATGAGAAAAATGAGTAAAAATCATTTGGAATAAATATTAGTAGTTATATTTTATTGACTTCTCCAAACCAAGGTAAAACCTGAAAGATACATATATTGATAGGCATATTTGCATAGTCAACTTCAGATTAATGGTTCATAAAGCATATTTGATCATTATAAAAATTATTTATAATAAAATTAAAGTATATAAGTGTATAATATACTCTCAAAATAATTCTAACTGAAACTCTTTCTACTGGTCGTACCAAGTACAAACCTATAAGTCACTTTTGTGTGTCTAGAAAGGTGAAAAGGAAGCAAAATGGTTTTGAGCAAGAAAAGACATTTAAAGATTAAAAAAACATGGATATGAGTGTAGGGAATATGAATAGTAACTTTTAAATCTTTTCTAAGTGCCACACTTCCCAAAGGGGTCATACAAGTGCCATTTTTTCTTGTTTTGCTAAAAAACTACCTTTCTATTAACAACCTACCATACTTTTAGTAGTGTCATTATATCTAAAACTTATAATGACACATGTGGAATAAAATCACATTTTTACACTTGGAAATTTCCCTATAAACCCTTATAAAGCATTAAATGCACTTTTTTGACCCCTCAAATGACCCAAAAATGATATATAGACATAAAAACTAATTGACCAAAGCTAATATAACATTAGTTAACATAAATTAACCTATAAAGCACCTTATTAAAATATATTATACCCCCTTATAGACCTAAAAAGTCAATTTTTTTACTAGGGGAGGCCTAATTTGACTTAAACATCAAATTTAGTCAATAAATTGGTGACTCATAGGGGTAGTATGGATGTTATACTAACTAGACCATTAGCCTTATCAGTCCATTTAGATTATGGAGTAATATAAATACTCAAAAAAATAAGAAAACCTTTGACCATTTACCGAGAGAAGATAACTAATGGCTACCTCAACCACACAAAGCAAAAGACACACACAACAAAGAAACCAAGCACATAAAACACACACATGTGCTCTAAGCACTTAAGGGAATTAGGAAACAACCTATTATGCAAAACTAGCCATTAAACATATCTCCTTTCCTGGATCAAAAGGAAAACTTCTTGAATCATCCTCATGGTGAGATGAATCATAGTGCCAAACATGCTTCTCTTTGGATTCAATGCTTTGTGGATCAGACCTCTTCCTTAGCACTTCACCTAATCTAATATCAATTAGATCATCCATAAATAGGTCTTTAATTAATACATATTCCTCTTAAACATGTTCACATACTTCATATTTATTCCCACACTTCATCTCATGATCAACTTGTATATTCTTAGTAGGCATGGCTTCAAGAGGAGTAGTTTCATGTTCCTTAAAAAATTGAGGCCAATATGAGCTTATTATATCCTTCATGAGCTGATGTGTTTCTCCTAAATGGTTGAGAGGATGATAGCCCATCTTGATGACTTCAAACATGTCATCATGAAATGTGTATTCTTCTTGAAGGGATAAATTTGAAATATTTCTTTCCCTTTGTATACTTACTTGAGTATCAATGTTGCCTTCTCCATCTTTGACTAGCTCATAGCCTCCTTAAAGAGGATTATAACCTACTTCAATGATTTCAATCAAGTCATATGAAAGATGATTAAGAACTTGTCCTTGCCTATCCATGGTATCTTGCAAAGTGATAAAAGAGTTAATGATCATTTCTTCCTCTTTGGAAAAAGGAAGACATCCTTCATCATAAACCCAATCTAAAATATCCACACAAAAATTCACCTTTTCTTCATCTTTGATCAGATAATCTTCAAGTGCTAATTACTCTATATTTATCTCATGATACTCTCTCAAGACTGCCACTTCTTGAGGGATGGCTGGAAAGTGTTCTCCCTTATTGATAGCACAATCCACTTTAAATATGGAGTTAAAAGCTCGATAATTTCCCTTTTATTCACCAAAGGGATTCCCTATGGTGATTTATTCCTCATAAACACTCATAATGTCTTCTTTATCATCCATGAATTGAGCATGTTACTCTTCATTTGCCTCTCTCAAGATAGGTTTTTCAATACAAAGAAAACATTCTTCATCATCAACCAAGCAAAGAGATTCAACATAAGAACTTACCTTATCTTCATTAATTAAGACCTCTTGAGGGATTTCAAATTGAACTTCAGCTATCATAATCTAATCTTTTTGGTCAAAGGTTACTAGATCTTCAACATCCTTCATGGTGATTCCAAGACTAGGGATCTTAAAATCATGTGATGTAGCCCAATGAATCTTCCAAGGAGATATCTTTTCTTCAAGCAATAATTTTCTTTCCTTATCAACTACTTGATCATCCTTTGGTTCCCATACCACAAGTCCATCAAGGAAAAGGGTGATATGGTGAGGACTAGATCAATTAATTGCTGTAGGTGGCACATAGAGCTCAAAATCATATTGAGAATGCAAGGTAAGAATATCTTTGGGAAGCTCTTGAAAAAGGGGAGATGGGATGTGTTTAGGCATATGATCTTATTTTTGGTATAAACCTTCCATCACACCTTAAATTAGTATATTCATTTTTATCTCTAGCTCCTCTATATTCTTGGATAAGTTCTCTTGGAAAAGTATCTCTTGAAGATCATAATAATCATCATGAGGATAAGTAGTGCTTATGGGTTACCATGGAGCACAAGAAACTTCTTGAGGAAGGGTGGGAGGGGCTTATAAGGGATCAAATCCATCCTCCACTTCAAACTCTTGGACAATGTTTCTATATTATTTCTTTCCCCATGACTCTACTATTTTTATCTAGTTTAGGATATTATGATTAGATGTCTTCTCAATTTCACACTATTGGTCAAGACTTTTCTCCTCCTTTCCCTATGATTCGACTCTCTTACTCCAACTTGGGATGCCAGTATTAGAAATATCTTTTTGAAGTGGTGGGGATGCAATTTGAGAGGTCAATAAGGGTTTAAAATCCTCTTCCTTTTCTTACAACATGGACTACTTCATATGCATGTTATCCAACTCAATTTTCCTATCAAGGTTTGCTTCAAAGACAAGGTTCTTCTCAACTTCTCCTCCCAATCGATTGGGAAAATGATGGCCTTGATAATTTTGATTGGGTTCATGAGTGGGAACTATATAGGGCTGATAGTAACTTTTTAGAAGTGGAAATGAAGGTTGATAGGTTTTTTGAGGCTACCTTTCATGAAATTTTATCCTATCTTCTAAGGAATAAAGTCAACCACTCACATCAAGCATCTCACTTGTGAGTGTTTACCATTTAGATCTCCCAATAAGTATCCAGTCATTTTTTACTAGCTCTAATGCATTTCTCACTTGATGGATATAATGATTAGGAATGTTTTGGCCATATCCACTAATATTATCAAGCTCCAACATATATCTCTCATATCCTAAGAGTGTCTTCTTGAAGGTGGAAATGAGTTGGCTTGAGGAGTGGCTCAGTTGACTAGGAGCATGAAATGGAGAAGACTAATTTTAGGACTGGTAAGAATCATGTATGGGATATATATGATCATATTGAAGTTGATGAAATTCATATTGAGGATAGTAAGGGTCATGAAAAGATTTACCAAGGACTTGTTCATATTGATAGGGAGTGACACAACCTTGAAATGTCTCACCAACTTTTGTAAATAAGAAATCAACCCCAAATTCAGCCATAGATCTTCATTAAAATCAAGAACACAAAGAAAACATGTTAAAATCAATCTTCAAAGGATAACCTAGGCTACTTGACCATTTGATATTTCTTTAGAGTCACCATTTTTTCTTGAAAAGATTCCTCCAAAGGTTGATTATTGAGAGACCGCCAAAAATATCTCAATCTCTTGGAATAAGAGTCCCACTGAGCATGCCAAAAAATATTATCACTAGTATTTACACCCTTTGAAGAGATGAAAATATCTCCTCATCCAAGTGGAACAATGGAATCACCTGTTTTTACCTTAATCTAAAACAATGGAATCACCTCTAGGCTTGTGGGTAGCCTAAGGAATGAGGTGAGTCTTTAGATAGGGTTATCTCCTTTGATGTACCACTTAGGATTGTAGCTACTAATAACTTTAGGGGGTGAAAATGGAGAAGGATAAATAAAAAATACTAATATAAGGGAGGTGATACAACAAATTTATTGATGAATTCCAACCATATGTATGCTACACTGAGACCAAGAAACTAACCAAAACATACACTTTTCCAATCTAAATCTTTCTTGCATCAATGCTATATTATGAGGTTATGAATAAATGTGAAAAGATAGAAGGAATAAAAAAGAGGCATATGAGGGAAATAATTAATAATATAACTCACTTAAACCATGAGCATCTTTTGGAATACTTCACATGCCCTACAAGAAGAAGCTATAAATAGGTGAGATAATGTGACAACTTGATAAGGCATCCATAGTCTTTATTAATCAAATTTAACATTAAATTAAATAATAATATGAAAATTAATGGAAGAGGTAAAAATTAGTTATTTTATTGATCAAAAGGTATACAAATGAGCATGTCTTTTCCCTAATTAGGTGGAGCATCCCATACAATGCCAAAATGGCTTGTTCTTATAGAACTTGTGTGTGAGAGAGAAGAAGAGAAGTCCAAGGGTCACAAGAAAATTTATAAAGATGATATAAAGATTTAATTATGAATGTGGAGATGTTATTATATGATCCATGCAAGTTTAAGAGCTAAAAGTATCAATCCAAGTTACAAACTTCATGAAAAGTGGCATAAAACTCTCTATTTTGTACAAAAAAATTGCCTTCATGATTATGCCTCTTTGAGCATCCAATAACTGATTAGGATCAGGTTAAATGATTATAATGGAATGGGGGAATATAAAAAATTCCTCTCTATGTATTTTTTTCATTCTTGGTCCTTGGAACACCTCTGAAAGTGAGCCATCATCATCTATTGTCTAGAAAACTGCCCTTTTATGCAACGTATACACTTGGCCTCAATATTGGAATTATTTGTCCATGAAAATAAATGAGATGGAGTGAATTAAAAATTTTAAGTCCTTTAATTTCCCTATAATCATTAGGAACACCTTAAAATCACCCCATTTCAAGTTTTCCATCTTCACTAGTTTGTCCAATATGCCAGATTTGACTAGCTAAGTTGAATCACCTAGTTGGGCAACTTATAAATTTTTTCATGGAATGAAATTAATATTTTGAGTTATATTAATTATTAATATTCAATCCAAACTTTTTTTCATCTCTTAACTCTTCTTTTAGCCTACACAACACACAAAATAGTGAGAAAAACCATGTTTCTACCCCCATCCATACAAGTATAAACAACTCATCTTGGTGTGAAGTATATTGAGGGAGTCCTATAAAACATAAAATAATTATTATAGAAAATATATTTAATTTTAACATCTATCCAACTCCATTTCCCAAAATTGGTTCTTAGCAAGGGTTTAGTAGGGTTTTAGGCTTGCTTTGAGTCTTAAGCTTGGTTCATAAAACCCTAAATTCCATGACGAGATTTTTTTTATAAAATTAGTTTATATGGACCTCACATAACTCCTATGAACCTCTCTAGTCTCCATGCAAATCATCATGCAAGATATGAGTATTGGAAATCTCCTATCGAACTTGTTTTCACTATTTTTACATGTTTGAGAGAGTTTTGGGCTCAAGAATGGATTTTGATGAATTAACCTAAAATTTAAAGGTTTTATAATACATTTATTAATATTTTTAACATTTTACAATAGTTTTTAATTATCACTTCATAATAAAAGTGTGATGGAATCCCCACTTCGGCATTAGGCTTTACCATGCCTAATAGGCTTGTTTTGATTTTAAAGCTCAATGTGAGTTTTAATATGTTCCCCTACATATAAATAGATAAAAAAACCTCTATTATTATCCCTTAAAAAAATTCAATCCATTATAAATCTTCATTCATGTGAGAAGTGATAGTGACTATCAATTTGGCTTTTAGGTCTAAAAATGCCCATCATACATGACTGTAACCTTAGGAGAGTGTAGGGTACCTTGTTTGGTTTCCATATTTATTACTTAGTTATATATGTTTTTATGATTTTTTTTTAAATTATCTAACCTTAATACAATTTCCTCTAAGATTTTGGTCACCACTTTTCACTTATTTCCCCAAGACTACCAAGGTTTGTGCATGAGAAAGTGCCCTTTATTTGAGACAAAATAGGAGGAGATTTCCCTATTTTCTCATAAAAAGTAGGAATTGGATAGGGTTATATAAGTTTCAAGTAATATTTATACAAAAAATTACCATTTAAATCTAAGTATAGACCTTCTAACTCTCTTCATCTCTAAGATAGACCCTCAACGATGTATATTATGTAAGATTTCCTCAAGTTGACTATGTTTTCTATGTTTGGGACCCTATCCTTTCTTTATTTATTAATTATTAGAGTGTTTTAAGGTTTATATTATCATGATTAAAGATTTATTATCTCTTCTTATCTCTCCAACCCATCACACACTCCTCCACTTTGACACAATCAAGACTATGTTATAGCATAGGCTAGGTTTCCTATTGGAAATACCCTTGTAGATGAGGATTTCTCTTTGGACATTGTTTTTAGTGTGGGGAGATATATTTTAATAAACCTAAGTTTAAATCATGTCCATTTAAACAACATTATTCTTTATGATACTCTAATACACCACCTTGTACCAACTTCTTAAATCACTATTTAGGTTGAATATCCTGCCCACAACCCTACCTATAGGTGAATTTAGGGGTTTTATCCATGTGGTCATGATTTTCATAATCTCCTTTAAACACTTTTTTATGTTACCAAATTTGTATTTAAATTTTCACTTTTTTGAATGTTCCATTAAAGTCAAAAGTTTACTTTCTTCCTTGACCAAGACACTTCTACTTAAGACCCTATTATAAGTTATTATTTAGTCTCAAAAGGGGTTTAGTTGGGGTGACTTGATGATTAAAAGACCTTAATTTCACCTTTAAATACATAAAACTGGTGTCATCTTATATTTACCTTAAATGGGATAAACACTACACAAAATATGCACAAACATTGTTCCTTCACCCTACCTGTCTAACCCTTGTAGGTTACCATTTTACATGCTTAAGAGGTACATGTAGGTGTCAATGGGTTGTAAAGGTACAATTACTTAACCTTTATTATTTAGTTAAATTCATTTGACCTCATATTACTATTTTAAAATCATTAGTCACAACCATTTTATTAATTTTTCTCTTTAGGGAGACAAAAGGGTCATTTACATCTACAAGCATGTAGACATTATTGAAGTGTTTTAGTGTGTTCTGGAGCATGTTTGAGGTCTCAAAAAACATACTTTCCCTCAATATCTAACATTAATTTTTGTAATTGATATATTTTATTCTATAGAAGACCAATTTCACTTATTTATATGTCTTATAACACCTTTCAATAATGTTGTATAAGATCCACCAAAACCCCTTAGAGCTTTGTTTTTCTCTTTTAGGGATATAATCCCAAACTCAGTCTTTTCATCTTGAAATTGGTTCCATGCCTCCTTTTACCTTATATTAAAATTTCATAGGTTTTTAAAATATTTATTTCTTCCTCAAGACCACAAGGAGGTGTCACATTGCTTTATCCCATATATACAACAATCCAACCCCCTACTCAGCTACCTGTAGGTGAGTGTTTTAGGAAGCAAACAATGGACCGAGTGTGAACAACTAGAAACCATGAATGAAAATAAATATAATATTATTTGCCTTAGGAATTTTAATGCAGATTTATAATTTTTATACATTTAAACCTATATCCACTTTTCATACATCAAAATGACATCAGGAAGGTCTATAGGTGGGTGTTTTGGGCCAGTTATGCAGGTAGAGCATGAAAAGTGGCAAAATATAATGTTGGATAGCTTTAAAATAGATAAAAATGCATTATAATTCTTAAAGTACATGATACCCATCCCTTTAAAATTTAAACCAACTTCAATACACCCTTTTCAACATGAAGATCACTTGTATGCACATGGAATATAACAAGTAAGGGCATCATATGACTGTTTAGCATGGTGAATTGAGCATAGGTTTTGGTTAAACTATGGGTATTTGAGACCAAAACATATAATGATATGATTATCATGGAATTAAAACATAGAATACACCATT
Organism: Torreya grandis; assembly: GCA_037957365.1. Taxonomy (NCBI): domain Eukaryota; kingdom Viridiplantae; phylum Streptophyta; class Pinopsida; order Cupressales; family Taxaceae; genus Torreya; species Torreya grandis. The sequence continues at coordinate 1,496,046 of JARHVA010002364.1, forward strand.
TCCTATTTAAATGAATCCCATGAAGAGAACATAACTTTTTGAAAGTAGTGAAAATGGTTGAAACTGCACATAGTGACCTCATTTTACAAAGTGAGTTACTTTGACTTATAAAATAAAATTAAAATGTAAAAAAAATAATGGGTAACATGATAAAAATGAGTTAAAATCCTTTGGAATCAATCTCAATAGACATATTGTATGGACTTCTCCAAACCAAGGCAAAACTTGAAAGTTGCACAGATTGATAGGTAGATTTGTACAATCAACTTCAAATGAATGGTTCATAAGGCATAAATAATCATTATAAAATTTATTTTTATGAAAATTAAGGTATATTGTTCTATAATATCCTCCCAAAATCATTCTTCCTAAAACTCTTTTTATTGGTTGTACCAAGTACAAACCTATAAGTCACTTTTATGTGTCTACAAAGGTTAAAAGGAAGCAAAATGGTTTTGAGAAATAAAAGGTATATAAAAATAAATAAAAAATTATATGAGTGGGGTGAATTTTGAGAGTCACTTTTAAATATTTTCCAAGTGGCACACTTTCCAAAGAGGCTGTACAAGTGCCATTTTCTCCTTTTTACTAAGAAAACTATCATTTCTCTGAACAACCTACCATATTTTTATTAGTGTAAGTTATATAAGACTTTTAATGACACATGGGGAATGAAATAACTTTTTTACACTTTCACATTTCCCAAAAAAATATATAAAGCATTAAATGCTCTTTTTTGACCCCTCAAATGACCCAAAAATGATATATAGACATAACTAATTGAAAAAAGCCAATATAACATTAGTTGACATCAATTAACCTATAAAACACCTTATTAAAATATATTATATCCCATTATAGACCTAAAAACTCAATTTTTTAACTAACGGGGGCCCAATTAGACTTAAAAATCAAATTTGGTCAGTAGGAAAAATAAACTTCCTAAGGGATTAGTGACCCTTGAAAACATTTTAAATTAAGATGATCATTTGAGAATAGATAAGGTTAGTATGTCAACCAAGGAATAAAATTATGAGAGGGTCACCATTTTTAAGGATAGGTTGCTCAAATTAGGAAAGGTGAATACTAGAGAGGAGGGACTTGCTTTCATAGAGCTGTGTAAGGAGTTTGCAAACATCTTTACTTGGGAATATAGTGACCTAAAAGGGTTTGACACTAGTTTAACATAGCATACCATGGATTTGGAGGTAAGTGCCAAACCTATGAGGAAAAATAAAATAATTTTCAACCCTAAGATTAATATACTAATGAAGAAAGAGTTGACTAAATTGATTGAGTCTAGCATTATGTTACCCATCAAGAACTCTTCATTGGTGGCCAACCTTGTGCCTGCAAGGGAAAAAATGGGGAGATAAGGTTATGTGTGGAATTTAAGCACCTCAATAGGGTGTCATTTATAGACAATGACCACTTACCATCCATGTATTATATCCTTAAAAAGGGTATATATTCATAACATTTCTCCTTGCTTGATGGGTACTCAAGATATAGGCAAGTGTTGGTGAAGGAAGAGGACCAACACAAGACTACCTTCACAACTAAGTGGGGAACCTATGCCTATAGAAATATAAACTTTGGGATATCTAATATAGGATAAACCTTAATAAATTCCATGGGTGTATCTTTTAAAGGACTAATCAATGAGATGGTACTCATATACCTTGATGACATTATAGTTATCTCAAAGGATGCTAAGGACCACTTGGCATGCTTAAGGTTAATATTTAAAAGGTGATGAAGTATGGGGTATATTTGAAACATAATAAGTGAATTTTATTAGTCCATGAAGGAAGAATTTTATGCTACAATATGTTTAAGTAATGCCTCTCCATAGACCCTAATAGGGTAAGTGTAATCCTATCCCTATCATTTCCCAAGCATAACAAAGTATAGTAGAGTTTTCTAGGTAAGATCAATTTCATTCAAAGGTTTATTCCTACATTTTTTGATTTTATTAGACTCTTTACATATATTCTCAAGAAAAATCATAACTTCACTTATAATAGTGAAGGAAAGAGGATTGTTGAAGCAATCAAATAGGTTATTGCTCAAGAACACACTCTCCTTAACCCTGATTTCTCAAAGGACTTTTTCCTATATACCTTCTCAACTAATGACACCATATCTACCATGATGATGTAAAAAAATAGTGAAGGCCTTGAGAAGCCCATAACATTATTTATCCAAGGATTGGAGGGATATGAAGAGATGTACACTTATGTATAAAATCATATGATTTCAGTCATGAGGAGCCTTAAAACATTCTGGCACATGGTGTCTAACAAAAAAATATGTCATGGTGGCCCACCCTAGAATCAAATAATTCATTCTTGATTGAGATTTGAGTGAGAAAATAATAGGTTGGGTGAATATATGTATGGAGTATGACATAGGGGTGAAGGTCACTAAGCTAGTGAAGGGTAGAGGAATGTGTGAGCACTTGGAAATAAATGTTAAGGAGAACAAAGAGGTAGTTTTGGCAATGCATAGTGATCCCCAAGCAGCTACAATTTCACCTTCTTTCATTTGGACTCAAGATATTGTAAGGTTCCTTGAAATAGGGAATACCATATAGGTTTAGATAGGACAAGAATAATATATTATATATTTCAATCAATCCCCTACATCTTGGTAGATGGGGTCCTATTTAAGAAGGATCTTAATGGAATGCTTTTGAGATGTGTGGAGACTAACCAAATTAAAAATCTATTGGATTGTTTAATGTAGGGTCTATTAGAGCTCACTTTATAGCTAGGAATATAACAAAAATGATAATGAGAGCAGGCTACTTTTGGCAAAGCCTATTTAAATAATCCAATGCTTGGGTTATGATATGTTAAAAGTGTGCCATGTTTACTATAAAATAGAAGCTAGTTGCCTTGCACTTCAAGCCCATCTAAATAGAAAAATCATTCATGTAGTGGGGCCTAGATTTTATAGGCATGATACATCCTCCATATAGTGTAGGCCATAAATTGGAATTGACTACCACAATCTACATCACCAGGTAGGTAGAAGTAGTGTCCCTCAATGAGGATAATGAAAACTCAATCTTAGAGTTATATGAGAGCCTAATGACCATGTTTTGGGACCCATCCATAATCATATCAGATAATTCACTAGCTTTTAGTGGTGCAAGTATAACTAAATGGGATATAATTTATGGCATATACCTCATTAATTCATCATAATACTATCCTCAGGGTAATGAACTTGTAAAGTCCAATAACAAGAACTTAATCAAGATCATAAAGAGGACTATAGAAGACAATTATAGGGTGTGGCATACCAAACTAAGGATAACCTTGTGGGAAGATAGGATCATCCCCAAGAGAGATACTATGCATTATCCATGCCTTTTTGTATATGAGAAAGAGGCAAGGTTACCCATATTAATTGAGTTTCTAGCATTGGAACTCACACATCAACTTGAGCTAATGGAGAGTGATTTAATGGACATGAGGATGAAAGAGCTGAGAGATTTAGAAGAGATAAGAGATGATGTTATGCATGCCATATGGTCTCATTAAGATAAAGTTAAGAGCTCATTTGATAAGAGTTTTATCTCATTGAATTTTTAAGGTGATATTATACTTAAGTGGGATAAGGATTGAGCTAAACCTAGTAAGCACATAAAATCTGGCAACCAATGGAATGGAACTTATGTTATCATCAGAAGCAAGAAGAATAATTCATTATAACTATAAAAATTAAATGGTGAGGAACTCCTTATCCCAGTCAATGGGGTGTTCCCTAAGTATTGTTATTAAAGAGCATATATTAATCTTTTAAAGAGTAGTTTAGTTGTTTCTTTTCCTCTAAGTGTTATTTCACAACTACTTTATTAGTTATTTACCTTATTATCTTGTTTATTTCCTAGGTGTTTAGCTATTGGTGTCCTTTCTTATGTTTTTATTATGTGATTGGTGAGGCCGTTTCCATTAATTGAAGTATTGTGTGGTGATAAGTCTAATTATCATCTCAAGCAGAGTGGTCATCTTAGGTAGGTCATGATTCTCATGTGTGAGTCATTTTCCCAAATGATGAGATAGGTATTTATCTTGACAAATAGGTAGGTTAACCCCTAAGAGTCACTAGTGATTTTGATTTCTTTTTACCCTTGGTTTAAAAAATAATCAAATTCTACTTGTAAGTACTTGAACAATGTCCTTGTCATCTTTATTAGTCTTTTGGATGTCATGGTAGTCAAGGAGAGGGTTAGTTGTCATTAGGTTCATAGGAAACATGTTCATATGGTGTGATAATGTTAAAGACTATTATGATGGTCACCATATCATATTATTTGGACTTGTGTCAAGGTTCCATCATATGTTGACTATGTCTAAGAGTCTACACCATGTCTTAGTGTGACCTTAATTTTATAAAATCATACATAATGGGGTGACCTATGATGTTGTATTCCATGATCAAACATGTGTTCATTATAACATGCCAAACACCTACAAAATGTGGAAAATTGAGGGGGATTAGAGATAATATGAGGGAAGAATGGTAACCTTGTTTGGAACCTTTAGTATCTTTTAAGGTTTTTTATCAAATATTAAGGTAAATAATTCAATTGTTATTAAATTTGATATCATGTGTTTATTATCTTGGAGGGATGTTCAATCCATATAGACCCCTAGGACATAACTCATCCACCAAATTCATCACAAAGGGTAAAATGTCCCAAAAAAGTCTCATATCCATTGAAAAGTCATTATAGGGTGGTCTTATATGTAAAAAAGGTTTTTTAAAGGGTCAATCATCCTTCATTCACCATAAAAGGTCCCCACACACTTGAAAATTGAATTTTAAAGTTTACTCCATCTTTAACCTCTATTTTAAAAGTGTATTTTACCTCTAATTTCCATCCTTTTCATCTCTAATGCATTCTCAAGATCTCAAATGTGAGAAAACGTAAAGAAAAGATGTTTTGTAGGTACTCTCAAGACATGTACAAATAGGTACAATTAGACCAAGGACATTAAAGGTTGGATATCTCATAGGGGATTCCTTTTAGGCATCATAGAGGATAATCCATGATCATAGAGCCAAAATAAAGGTAGAGAATATAGAAAAGCCTCCATCAAGCTCTTGACAAGATCATAGGGGCCATTTTCAGGTGAATGGTATGGCCAATATAGGTTGAGTCAGAACCCAATCTCTTGGACATAATTAGAATACCTATTAGACTTGTAATTAGTGCAATTATTTTATAGATCAAATCCCTATACTTTATGAACAATCATTAAGACCCGAAGGTGGTCTTAAACCATTTTCAAACCTCACAATCTTAGTTGCAAGTAGTTTTGAGAAAGGTTCAAGCTCATTGTGACAACTTGAGCATGGGGGAAGATCTTAAAGGATATTATGAGAACCATAATATTATCTAAGCATGTCTCATGGTAATTTAAAGGCTAGATCAACATAAAATATTCCATGGTTAGTAGGTTATAGGTTTTTATGTTAAAATCTATATATTTCATGAAGATACATAGCACAAGGATGATAAGAGAAGAGCTTCCATGCTAATACCATGCCCTTCATGTACTACACATGGTCACAAATGGTTAATATCAGATCTCTTTCAAGTTTCCTTGAAGACCATTCAAAAGGAGAAAATATTCAAGCATAACTCATCTTGCTCTTATGTCAACCAATATCAAGGTTACAAGTCTATAGATGGTGCTTTCTTTAGGTTATAGGGGTGATTCAAGAAAATGGAGGAGTTATTATTAAAAAAGAGAAAAAATTTCACATGTCTCTCAATACCAACACCTAAAAATCAACTCCAAATGACTTCATGGGTTATTTAGGATTCATAGGTTTCATTTTCTCCATTGAGATGCTTGATTCAGCTAGTCAAATGTAGTTCCTTGTTAAATATCTAAAAGCAGAATAATTAAGTCTTAACGGGTAATATCAATTAGAGAGGGGAAGACCATATGAGGTATCCTAAAAACATTTTATTCATAAAAACCACATCAAACCATTTTCACCTTATAATGATCCTTGTCTCACAAACTCAAGACTTCAAAAGACTACATAATACACCTATAGGTCTATTCATGATGATTTTAGGGTAGGTTGCCTAATACTTCAAGGAGATTATGGGTGAGATATATGGATGATAATGAAAATTTTTGGCTTGGATAACCCCTAAATCACTTTATACACTCTTTAGGTCCCATCACTAGTTTGTATGCTTGTACTTTCATATGTATAGATGTAAAGAACCTTGTGCTTTTGCATGGTTTTTATGGTAAAAATGGGGTTTTGATAAATTAGGCACCTAAATACCATTTAAAAATCATATGATAACATTTATGGAGGATAAATAGACCCTCATGAGTTATCTCTAGGTAGGGAGAAGTAGAAAATTAACATTTTGGCCTAATAAACCTCTTTGAACTTTCCCTTCATAGACTTGCCACTTGAGAGGTAGTTTGAGAGGATCATAAATTTGTGAACAAGATGCATGGATCCCAATGATATTAGGGAAATTTTATTACCCATATTAAATTTTCATCCATGATAGAGAATTGTATTTAGGGGGGAAACTTTATGAATGATCCTTAAGATTGCAGGTATACCCAAATTGCCTAGAAGAAACTTGAGAGGTACTAAATTTTTCTCAGATCTCATCAAACATGATGAATGGGGTAAATATATATTATGGAAATATGAGGGAGTATATTCACTCAATATTCATGGTGTTAAGCGTCCAATCAAGTCCTTGTGCTTTATGAACCATCATTAAGATGGTAGGCCACTCTAAACCCTCCAAAACCCTCATAAAGAACTCAATAGACAAGAAACTACTCAAAATGGCTTTAATGGCCATGAAAAACCTTGAAAAAATTCAATATGATACCTAAAGGTCCTATGTTCCCCATTTAGAATAGGAATAGTGACATGTTTGGGAAAAAATATATAGGGAAAAGGCTTGTAATGTCTAATTTTATAACTATTTTCATGATTTCTGAGCATGTTTGAGAACTTGAGTGAGTTTTAAGGTCTCTTGGATATGTGAAGAGATGTAATGGTCTCCAAAAAATCATTCTAGAATCCTTATAGTGGCACTTGTAAAACTAATGAGAAAACATGAGTAACCCTCATTTACATTGAGAAGAGAGTGTTGTAGATCTAATCAAATGGTGAAAAGGCTCTCTAGGGTATAATCATCCCTATATCAACCTATCTAAGTCATTATAAATATTATAACACAATTTAAAATGTTTAAGTCCCATGTATATTTCTCACTAAGGTTATAAATGCATTGTATGGGCTATAAATGACATGAAGGATGGAAACTAGGTGAGTAATGACCATATTCAAGGGCCTAAACATGTAACTGCCTTCCCAAAATAGGTGCATGATCTCTTACTACATATCAAGGAGTAGTGGACTAGTTTTAAGGAGCATGGTGCCTTCATGGAGTCAAGTATGACCATAAATAGATCATAAAACACTTCTACACCCAAAAGGATCATGCATGGAATAAGGAGTGTGGGAAATTATCTATCCCCCATTCATGTTTATAACTACTTTTGGATGGGTTATGGTCATTATGGCCTCTCTACTCCATTTCTACACCATATTATCTCTTTATAATTTTCCATAGGTTGGTCTCAAAAAGTCATTATACACATCCCTTTATTTGGTATAACAAAACTTACCCATGTTTATCTTAAAGATTTTGAGCTAATATAAGGATTTATTTAGCCCTATCAATATTAGTTTCTAGTGTGTTCAATAGTCACTTGATTTTCATTAGTGATTGAATTCTTTCTCTCTTTTCAAGTCTTTATCTCTCACCTATTTACTAGTGGATTAGTCCTATGTAGGTCACATAGTGTGTAAAAGTGCTCAAGCTTATGCTTGTAGTGGAAATTTATTGGTAGTGTCTTATATTAGACCTTTCATTCATCACACTTAGGTTATAGACATTTAACATGGCCTTAATTTTAAATGCTGATGTGTAAGAGTCATTTTAGAGAGAGTTTGTTAGTGATTAACCCTTATTTTATCCATAAATGTTGTTATAAGATCAATTAGAGGAGATATAATACATTGGTGCATCATATCCTATATTATAGAGTTTGTTTTCAAGTATTTTTCTCTCTTTTTCTTGGAAAGATAAGTAGGCTTAGTGATTTGAGAATAGATGATGCATCAGGGGAGCTAGCCCCAAATCTAGAGACTCACCTCATTCATTAGGTTACCTACACCTAGTAGTGTTTCAATTATATCAGATGGATGAGGTAGGTTTGAAACCCATACCTCAAAGGTGAAATATAGACATATAAAACTCCCCTTAGATAATATTTTAAAAACCTTAAGCATAAGTGATCCATTTTATCATTCAACTTTAGTGCATCAGTTAAAAATTAGCACCAAGAAGTTACTCTCAGCTTAATCTCAAAACTATATTTAGTGGGATATGGGAATGGTAGGATCCTCTATAATCATTACTCTAAAACATTGGGCTAACACTATCTACCAAATGAGTCAATATCTATGAGAGCCTAAAGTTTGTTTGATTCCTTTATCTTAGTTTTATACCTTTTTTGTGAATTGCATTTGTGTTTAAAGTAGGGACTTATTTTTTTGCCTTGTGAAATCCACATTTTAAAAACTTTTTAATTTAAAATAGAAATTTAATTTTTAAAAATAAGCCAAAATCATATCTAAAGTTTAAAAAATCAAATTCCCAGGTTACAAAAACTTATTGTTAATTATACTAATTTCTAGTCTTGATCTCTCATCTTTTTATTTTTGAGTCAAGCCTTTTTAACAAGGTCTCCTATCACAAGGCACATGACTATGTTCAACAAACCTAGGTAGAGGGAGGATCTTTTTGGTAATGACCCTTTTGACTTTGGTAACTAAGGACATTGAATTGAGATCCATGAAACCCATGATAATAAGGAAGAAGAGGGAATTTACCAAGAGGATAATATCCCTAGTTCCATCATATCCCCTTCTCAAATCATTGAATATATCTTATCCAAAATGAATGAGGTCTTAATCCAATCTTTAAGTGTCAATGCTAAGATTCCTCTTGATTTTGACATTGAAAATTTACATCACTTGATTATTATGAATGAATAAACATCTCCCATAAAATATCAAGCCATATATCATGGATCCTTAAGGAGTATCAAGGTCATCATATTCCCAACCAATCTCAATTACCAAGTTTATATGGACAAAGGAAAAATTTTCATGAATGAAGAAACATCCCAAACAAGCCATAAGTTTTTAAATCAAATCTCATGTCCAAGAATTAATCAAAGTTTTTACCAATATTCAATCCAAGAAAACAAAAAATCCATTTGTCAATCAATCCATGAATCCAAATCTGAGTAATCTTAGAAAACACCATACACATCAAATAAAAGTCTCAATCTTTGTTCTCCATCCATTTATAAACTTTGACTTGGTCAAATTTGACTACTATAATAAATCTCTAAGAAACAAGGCCTTTATTATAGGGTCCACTCACTCACCTAACAACTAATCATACCTAGAGATGCCTAAGAGAGTTGAATAACCTCCAATCACTTAAATAGCCATAATAATCCATTATGGCCAATTTAGAGCAACTTATTCCATATCTGGTCACTATAAGGGTTCTTTGAGGGTTTAAACCATATTTCAATGTTAATGAATGAGGGTATAAAATGGTTTAAACCATCTTATCCTCTAATTCTAGAAACAAATGCTTATAACTTTGATATAATACCCTTCCCAATATACCATGAATATAATAGGTTCAAATGCATAGGTTACATATTCCAATGAAGACTTGAAAGCATTGGTGTAGGGTAGATGGAATGGTGTTTATGGTATGAATCCATGAACATCTAGGAATTAGATTATACATAAGGTCTAAGTCAAATACATAGACTAAAGTCTCCTAAGTGATAGGTCCAAACATAATAGGAAGATAAATGGTGCCCATGGACTTATGTTCATTTTCATTGTATGAATTTATGGTAATGATGTTAGGTTATTTTGTTGTTGTTAAATATCCCATGTGTTTTATTAATATCAATGTACATAAATTCAAAGTTAAGCCATAGTATATACACCCCATTTTTAATTTGTACCTAGAGATAAAAAATTCTATATACAAGGGCAAATTATGTGTGGATCCCATGGGGGAGATGTCATAATGATAAAATGTGAGTTGATTTTTAGTGGTTAAGTTTCCAAATAATTCTTAAAAATTGTATAGGTTAATGTATTATGAGTCTTTGTACTCTTGTAGGGTTTTGTAAAATATTTATTTATACATAGGGGATGTTTTGAGAAGCTTTAGTATAGATATATGAGTTGATGTCTTCTCAAGTTGTTGTAGAATATTGTACTTTCTATAAATGGTAGGTGAGGAAGCATTCAATATGGTAATCTTGGCATGTCTTGTTGTAATGGCACATTAATGGGATTTAAATTTGATAATGAAAACATGATGACTCATATAGTCAATCCAAATGACTATAGAATCGAATAAGTGATTAGCTTGATTTACATTACTAGTTTGGGCTTTATCTTTGCATTTTTTATGATGACCTTGCTCATGTTTTAGAAATGGGCATTTATATATACCAAATTTTGATTCTTGGATGATGAAGATTGAAGTTTTATTTTAATGTGCCCATAATCGATGAGGTATTGAATGTAATGTTTAAGCCTCATACAATGGTTTATTGAATGTTAGTTGATCTTATAGTATTCAAAATATTCAGTTTCTTCATATCACTTAATTTTAGGAACATTATCTTCAAATAGTTTTGTATTGGGGAACATGATTAGGTTTGTATCAGCTAGTTTTCAAAATACCACATTGTAGGGTTCTCCCAAAGGAGTGAATTTGAATTTTTAGTTCTATTATTTTAGTTGGCCACTTAGAAAGGTTATATTATTGATAGGTTGTGTGTGTTGAACTTGTTTCACATCAGTTACACCATCACCTATAACGTTTTTTGACCTGATTGGAAGAGATTTTGACCTATTTGAAAATTTTAATGAAACCATTGGAAATTAAAGTTATCTTAATTTTAACCCCCTTCTCTATAATTTTTTCAAATGATGTGGGATAATGGAGTTGTAATTGATAATCCAAATCTGAATTAATATTGTTTGTGAATTGTGTAATAAGTTATTTCTCAGGGAATGACCATGGAAAACATCTTGATAATGACTACCATATTTATAAGGAGGTAAAATTTTCACCATTTCATTATTTAGTATTATACAAGTCTAGCATGGTCAAATCCCATTCAACATTGTAAGAAAAATAACACATGAATATTTTAGATAAGTACTTAAAGGTAGTGATCAATCTTTTGGGTAAGTGAAGAAACCAATCTATAGATAGGCCTCCTAGAATACGTGGGAAGAGTCTTAATAAGGTATTCATTATTATAAGAAACATCCACACATTCCACAAAAAATTCTTTTAGATGTTCCCTAGGATCTCCTTATCTTTAAGGTATTTATCAAACTTAGGAAGTTAAAAATGTATAGGAAAAGGTGTCGTTATGTTGTTAAAGTCAAATGGATTTTGACAAATTTCATCAAATTTAAATTATCTTAGATTACCATCTTGCAAGACTTGGATTTTATATTTCATGTTTTTTAACTTATGAATAAATTATGACAAGATTTGATTATTTTGATTTGAAAGTGGTAAATGTGTTGGATGGTTGAACAATGAATGGATTTGGGTTTGTGTTGGAATGTGGAAATGAATATTGATTTTGAGGTGGAATTTTAATGAATTAATTTGGAGTTGGATTTTGGTTAAAATATGGATTTGTGGAGGGATTTGGATTTGTTGGATTTGGGTGTTGATTTGTAAATGTATTTTAATACAAGTTTGGATTTGATGTTGAACCAAAAGGTTGGTTTTTATTGATGTTGGCATTTAACAAAGAATTAGGATTGAAGGTTGTATTATGGCATGTGAATGTATTCTAAGTTTTGGTTCATGGATCTTGATTTATTGATGGATTTGAATTTATGAAATAATTAGGATGGGTAAAATAATTTGGATTAAAACTAAAAAACTTATTTGATGTTGTTCCTATAGAAAAATTTATATGTTGATTGATTGGTTAACTTGAATATGGATTCTTAAATTTATATTTGGATTTGCTTGATTGATTGGTGAGCTTTAAGAAGTATGCAAGTTCAAATTTTAGTTGGATTTGTTGATTGTGAAGTTGAATATGGATTCAAATTTAGATTTTGATGTTGAATTTTGATTATTGAATTTGAATGAATATTCATATTCATATATGAATTGAGTTGTGAACTTGACTATAGATTCAAGTTCAGATTCTATGTTGATTGTTGATTGGCAAATTTGAATGCACATTCAAATTCAGATTTGGATTGGTTTGTGAAATTGAATATGGATTCAAGTTTGGATTTTGATGTTCATTATTAATTGGTGAATTTTAATTCACATTAAAATTTAGATGTGGAGTGATGATGGGTGAGGTTGAATAAAAATTTTAACTCAAAATTTGATTTGTTGGATCATTGAATCATGAGTTTACAATGGCATTCAAACTTTGGTTTGGATTGAGATTAATGATGGGTGAACTCAAATATGCATGCAAATTCAGATTGGATTAAGCTAATCCTATATTAATATTAAGATTACTCAGATTTGGATTCATTGACTAATTGACCAATGAATTTTTTGTTTTTTTGGATTGAATATTGGTAAAAAATTTGATTAATTCTTGGACATGAGATTTGATAGAAAATATATGGCTTGGTTGGGATGTTTCTTTATTCATGATGATTTTTCCTTTGTCCATGTAAAATTTGGGATTGAGATTGGTTGGACATATGATGACCTTGATATTCCTTAAGGATCCATGATATATGGTTTGATATTGTATGAGAGATGTTTATTCATTCATAGTAATCAAGTGATGTAAATTTTAAATGTCAAAATTTGGAGGAATCTTAGCCTTGACACTCAAAGAGTGGATTAAGATCTCATTCATTTTGGATAAGATATATTAAATGATTTGAGAAGGGGATCTGGTGGAACTAGGGATATTATCCTCTTGGTAAAGTCCCTCTTCTTCCTTATTATCATGGGTTTCATGGATCTCAATTCAATGTCCTTAGTTAACAAAGTCAAAAGGGTCATTACCAAAAATATCCTCCCTCTACCTAGGTTTGTTGAACATAGTCATGTGCCTTGTGATAGGAGACCTTGTTAAAAAGGCTTGACTCAAAAATAAAAAGATGAGAGATCAAGACTAGAAATTAGTATGATTAACAATAAGTTTTTGAGATTTTGTAACTTGGGAATTTTCTTTTTTAAACTTTAGATATGATTTTGGATTATTTTTAAAAATTAAATTTATATTTTAAATTAAAAAGTTTTCAAAATGTGGATTTCACAACGCAAAAAAACAAGTCCCTACTTTAAACACAAATGCAATTCACAAAAAAGGTATAAAACTAAGATAAAGGAATCAAACAAACTTTAGGCTCTCATAGATATTGACTCATTTGATAGATAGTGTTAGCCCAATGTTTTAAAGTAATTATTATGGAGGATCCTACCATTCCCATAGCCCACTAAATATAGTTTTGAGAATAAACTAAGAGTAACTTCTTTGTGCTAATTTTTAATTGATGCACTAAAGTTGAATAACAAAATGGATTACTTAGGCTTAAGGTTTTCAAAATATTGTCTAAAGGGAGTGTTATATGTCTAGATTACACCCTTGAGGTAGGGTTTTCAAACCTACCTCATCCATTTGATATAGTTGAATCACTGCTAGGTGTAGGTAATTGAATGAATGAGGTGTCTCTAGATTTGGGACTAGCTCCCTTGATGCATCATCTATGCTTAAATCACTAAGCCTACTTATCTTGCCAAGGAAAAGAGATTGAAAAAGACTTGAAAACAAACTCTATAATATAGGATATGATGCACCAATGTATTAGATCTCCTATACTTGATCTTATAACAACATTTATGGATAAAATAAGGGCTAATCACTAACACACACTCTCTAAAATGACTCTTACACATAAGCATTTCAAATGAATTCTATGTTAAATGCCTATAACCTAAGGGTGATGAATGAAAGGTCTAATATAAGACACTACCAATTAGTTTGTCAGGGTCCTCTCCTAAGAGTACAATTGATTACTTTTGTATAAGTAGCTAAACATAGAATTAAACCAGAAGTAATATGTAACTAAAATTCAAAAATAGCAAAGAATAGGTGATATGAGAAATAATACAATCTATACTAACACTCTTCTAGAAGGAAATAAAATGAATAAATATCTTATTCCCACACCTCTTAGGTGTGAAATAATTCTCTGTCAAGAGTTCTCTCTCTCTCAATCAATTACAACCAACTCAACACTGAGTTGTTCCCTCCAGTGACAATCAACCCAATGGTTGTTGTTGCCTACTCTCATCCACAGATCTTCTTGATCTTGCTACCCTACAGATCAACTGACCTTGCTTATCTGTAGATCTTCCTGATCTTGCACTCTTGTAGACCTTATAGATCTTACACTTGAGGATCTAATCCTTCTTAGTCCTGAATACAATACAACCCCATGGGTCTCTTAAATAGAACCCCAAACCAAACAACAATTAGAAACATAGACTCAAGACTAAAATTAGTCTTTACATGCAAATTAACTATTCGTCTAATATTAGAATAGTTCTAGAAACACATAGGTGACGGACATCAGTTCCTATCTGACTAATGCCAGCAGATCATAACTGATGCCAGTTACTATGTAGCTAGAGATGACTGACATTGGTTGGCCTGACTGATGTCAGTTACTCTATAACTTAGCAACCTCCACATTTGCATCAGTGAAGCTTTTAGCTCCACAACTTAACAATCTCCCACTTAGAGATAAATAGCTACACCTGTACCTATACTTGTACATCTTCTAATTTGTTTATGGCTTGTATCTCCATCTTCAAGTTCAATCTTGAAGATCAACCACCAACAGTGAACACATATCCTGTGGTGCTTCTCCTATCATCCAAGTCACCTACCATATCCAAATCTACATATCCATGTAGAGAAGTGCTTGAACTTGCATAGCATAAATACTTGCTGTTGGTCCCTCTCAGATATCTGAGAATCCACTAAACTGCTTTCCAGTGCTCCTTTCCTAGATTGGCCATAAACTTGCTGACAACTCCCACTGCTTGAGCAATATTAGGTCTATTACATACCATGTACCCAACCTCATCATGTGATTTAGGACATTGTTCATATCTTAACTTGAACTATCTAACCATAGGTGTGCTTACCGATTTTGCATCCTGCATATCAAACCTCTCCACTACCTTAATCACATAATCCTCTTGAGACAAAATCAACCTATGATTTTCCCTAGAAATACTCATGCCAATGATTTTATTTGCTACTCCTAAATCCTT
This sequence comes from Torreya grandis, assembly GCA_037957365.1. Lineage (NCBI taxonomy): Eukaryota > Viridiplantae > Streptophyta > Pinopsida > Cupressales > Taxaceae > Torreya > Torreya grandis. The sequence continues at coordinate 1,511,533 of JARHVA010002364.1, forward strand.
CCTGGCACATGTCTGAGCTACTTTTACCTTTAGCTCAATAATTCCCTACATGTGTGACCCTACAAAAAGCATATACACTACATACAATAACAAGATAATGTAGCTATCATTATCCAACCTGGTAAAATAAACACAATGGTCACATTGACATTGACTAAAGCCATGCTTTGTCATAAACCTATCAAACCTCAAATACCATTGTCCTGGAGCTTGCTCAAGACCATATAACCTGGCCTTCTATCTCACCTATCCAATTTCTCCTTTCTTTAACCTGTGAATCCATTCATCTTTCAGTGCTTTCTTTCTGACTGGCAACTCTACCAAATCCCACATTTGGTTCTTTTCCAAGAAATCAATTTCCTCATTCATGCCATGCTCCCACTATTTACTAGATTCTACCTACATTGCCTCTTCAAAACTTCCTGGTTTTCCACCATCAGTGAGTAATAAGTAGTATAAAGAAGGGGAATAATGAATTTGAGGCTTACTTACCCTTTCAAACCTCTTCATGGGCATTTGAGACTCATTGACAGCTTGCTGTCCACCCAAATTTAATTTTAACAGTGACCAATCCCGATCATCTCTCAGTCTACACCTGACTGATGTTAGTTCCATGTGACCAACCTAACTGATGTTGGTTCTTACCTGACCAATGTCAGTTTCCACCTACCTGACATCACTGACTTTGGTCTCCATCAGACTGATGTCGGTTCCTACCTGATCAATGTCAGTTCTCACCTGACTAACATCAGTATCTATGTTTTCTTGAGTGATGATTTTTATCTGTGAGCTCATATTGGATCATAACCTTGTCCAAATCAACATTGCCCTACTCAAAATTATTCAGCCTCTTGAGCTGATCACTGTCCATCACCTTTTTCTTGAAAACCAAGGCTTTCCAGTTCTTAAATATGTCAAAAACATTGGATTTCCTCTTTATGCAATAAACACATACGTTTCTTGTAGCATAACACTGTGATCTTCCAATAAAATCTCCTTGAGCTGGTCCCCACACGTCTGCGTGAACAAGCTCTAACATGTGCTTCTTCTTTGTTGACCCAATTTTGAGAAACCTCACTTTCTTCTGTTTCCCAAAAATACAATGCTTATAGAAATCTTGATCTATGCTTTTCAAATATGAAAGCTTACCTTTTGACTTAAGAACATCCATTCCCTTCTCACTCATGTGACCAAGCCTACAGTGCCACATCTTTACATCTACATCTGAAGTAGATAAAATAGAAGGAGAATTAGTAATACAAGTAGATAGATAAAGTGTACCTACTTTCTTACCTCTTTCTAATATAAGTGCACCCTCGGAAACTTTCCAAGATTCTGTTGTGAGAGTTACTGTACAACCCTCATCACCCAACTTTCCTACAAAAATTAGACTCCTCTTCAGGATGGAAACATGCATGAAATCCTTTAACACCCATATGTTTCCAGTCTACAATTTTAGTTGCACTTTCCCTTTGCCAACAATTTGACAAGGCTCACCATCCCCTAAATAAACTTTTCCAAAGTCTCCATGGACATAATCATGAAAAAATTCTCTATTTGGGGTTGCATGGAAAGAGGCACCAGAATCTAAAACCCAAGATTCTGCTTTATCCAAAGAACATATAAAAGCATCCCATGTAACAATACCTGCATCATTTGCTTCTTTAGTTCCTTCATGTTGATCTTCTACCAACCAACAATCTTTCTTTACATGCCCTTTTTTTCCACAATTCTAGTAGGTTATACCTCCATTTTTGGATTTGGATCTACTACCTATCTTTGACCTTGATTTCCCTTGCTCGATCTTCTCTCTTTGCTTTTCCTTGCTTTCAACACTTAAAGCATTCCTTGATGTTTCCCCTATGCATTTATTGCAAATTTCTTCATTCAAGATTACACTAACAACATCAACTTTCAAGATATTTGAAGCAGACGCAGTATTGTTAACTGCCATTACCAAACTGTCCCAACTTTCAGGTAAAGAGCATAAGATTAAGAGAGCCTTAATTTCATCATCAAAATCTATTTTGACTAAAATTAACTGATTTACTAATCCATGGAAATCACTAAGATGACTATATACTGATCCACCTTCCTGCATCTACAAATTAAATAATTGCTTCATAAGAAATACCTTATTTAAAGCTGAGGGTTTTTTATACAAATTTGTGAAAGATTCCATCAACTAGATCTACCATTGTCTTTGCCTGTGATAAGTTGGAAATCACAAATGATGCCAAGCTCAGCCTTATAGCACCCAAAGCCTTTCTATCAAGAACATTCCATTCTTCATCTTGCATATATGTGGGCTTACTTGAAATCCCACCCACTGGTAAGTACAGATCTTTTTGATACAAATAATCTTCTATCTTCATCCTCCATAATTTATAATTCTTTCCATTGAATTTCTCCATTCTTAGTTTACTTTCTTTTGCCATTGCTTTACTCCCACTCAATCAAAAACCCCTGAGAGTGAACTTGTAATCAACAAACACTAACCCACTCTGATGAACCTTGTTAGTGAACCAAGCTCTGATACCAACTATCAGGATCCTCTCCTAAGAGTACAATTGATTACTTTTATATAAACAACTAAATGAGGAATTAAACCAGAAGTAATATGTAACTAAAATTTAGAAACAACAAAGAATAAGTGATACAAGAAACAATACAATCTATATTAACACTCTTTCAGAAGGAAATACAATGAATAAATCTCTTCTTCCCACACCTCTTGTGTGTACAGTAATTATCCCTCAAGAGTTCTCTCTCTCAATCAATTACAACCAACTCAACACTGAGTTGTTCCCTCTAGTGACAATCAACCCAATGGTTGTTGTTGCCTACTCTCATCCATATATCTTCTTGATCTTGCTACCCCACAAATCAATTGACCTTACTTACCTGTAGATCTTCCTGATCTTGCACTCTTGCAGACCTTCTAGATCTTACACTTGAGGATCTAATCCTTCTTAGTCCTGATTACAATACATCTCCATGGGTCTCTTAAATAGAACCCCAAACCAAACAATAATTAGAAATGCAGACTCAAGACTAAAATTAGTCTTTACATGCAAACTAACTATTTTTTTAAAATTAGAACAGTTCTAGAAACACATAGGTGACCGGCGTCGATTCCTATCTAACTGATGTCATCTGAGCGTAATCGATGCTAGTTATTGTGTAGCTGGAGATGACTGATGTTGGTTGGCCTAACTGATGTCAGTTACTCTATAACTTAGCAACCTCCACATTTGCATCAGTGAAGCTTTTAGCTCCAAAACTTAACATATTTTCCCCTATAAGCATAAGCTTGAGAACTTTTACACATTATGTGACCTACATAAGACTAATCCATTAACATCTAGGTCAGAGATAAAGACTTACAAATAGAGAAAGAATTCAACCACTAATGCAAATCAAGTGACTATTGAACACACTAGAAATTAATATGGATAAGGATAAATTAATCCTTATATTAGCTCAAAATCTTTAAGATAAATGTGGGTATAGTTTTGTTATACCCAATAGAGGGATATGTACAATGGATTTTCAAGCCCAACTGATGGAAAATGAGAAAGAGATAATATGGTGTAGAGATGGAGTAGAAAGGAAAAAATGACCATAACCCATCCAAAAATAGTTAAAAACATTAATGAGGTATAGATAATATCCCACACTCCTTATCCCATACATGATCTTAGCATAATTGAGGTTTTTAATGAGCCTTTTAGGTGTAGAAGTGTTTTAGATGATCTATTTATGGTCATAATTGACTCCATAAAGGCACCATGCTCCTTCAAACTGGTCTACTACTCCCTAATATGTATTAAGAGATCATGCACCTATTTTGGGAAGGTAGTTACATGTTTAAGCCCTTGAACATGGCCATTACTCACCTAGTTGCCATCCTTCATGTCATTTAAAGCCTGTATAATGCATTTATCACCTTAGTGAGAAAGATACATGGGACTTAGACATTTTCAAGTGTGTGATAATCTTGATAATGACTTGGATAGGTTGATATAGGGATGATTCTATCTTAGAGAGCCTTTTCACCATCTGATTAGATCTACAACACTCTCTTATCAATGTAACTGAGGGTTACTTCATGTTTTCTCATTAGGTTTACTTGTTCCACTATAAAGATTCAAGAATGATTGTTTGGAGACCATTACATCTTTTCACATATCCAAGAGGCCTTAAAACTCACTAAAGAGATCAAACATGCTTAGGAATCATGAAAATAGTTGCAAAATTAGACAATACAAGCCTTTTCCTTATATATTTTACCTCACACATGTCACTATTACTAGTATAAATGGGGAACACAGGAACTTTAGGTGTCATATTGATGTTATCAAGGAGTTTTAGGGCCATTATAGCCACTAAGAATAGTTTCTTATCTATTGAGTTCTCTATGAGGGTTTTGGAGGTGTTAGAATGGCCTACCATCTTAATGATGGTTCATAAAGTATAGGGACTATATTGAAGACTTAATGCCATGAATATTTAGTGAATATACTCCCTCATATTTCCCTAATATATATGTACCTGATTCATCATGTCTGATGATATCTGAGAAAAATTTAGTGCCTCTCAAGTTTCTTCTAGGCAATTTGGGTATACTTGCAATCTTAAGGATCATTCATAAAGTTTCCCCCCTAAATACAACTCTCTATCATGGATGGAAAGTTGATATGGGTACTAAAATTTTCCTAAGATTACTGGGATCCATGAATCTTGTTTACAAAGTTATGAGCCTCTCAAACTACCTCTCAAGTGGCAAGTCTATAAAGGGAAAGCTCAAAGAGGTCTATTAGGCCAAAATGTTAATTTCCTACCTCTCCCTACCTAGAGATGAATCATGAGGGTATATTTATCTTCCCTAAATGTTATCACATGATTTTTAAATGGTATTTAGGTTACCAATTTATCAAAACCCCATTTTTACCATAAAAACCATGCAAAAGTACAAGGTTCCTTGCATTTATATAAATGAAAGTACAAGCATGCAAACTGGTGATGGGACTTAAAAAGTGTATAAAGTGATTAAGGGGTTCTCCAAGACAAAAATTTTCATTAAAATATATCTATCTCACCCATAATCTCCTTGAAGTCTTAGGTAACCTACCCTAAAATCATCGTGAATAGACTTGTAGGTGTATTATACAATCTTTTGAAGTCTTGAGTTTGTTAGACAAGGATCACTATAAGGTGAAAATGGATTGATGTAGTTTTTATGAATCATATGTTTTTAGGATACCTCATACAGATTTCCTATCTCTAATTTATACTACCCATTGAGACCTAAGTATTTTCCATCTGGATATTTAACAAGGAACTATATTTGACTAGCTGTATCAAGCATCTCAATGGAGAAAATGAAACCTAGGAATCTTAAATAACCCATGAATTCATTTGGAGCTGATTTTTAGGTATTGGTATTGAGAGACATGAAATTTTATCCCTTTTAAAATAATAACTCCTCCATTTTCTTGAATCACCCTTGTAACCTAAAGAAAGCACCATCTATAGACTTATAACCTAGATATTGGTTGACATAAGAGCAAGATGAGTTATGCTTGAATATTTTCTCCTTATTGTACATGGTGGTCATTAAGGAAAATTGAAAGAGATCTAATATGGCCCATTGGTGACCATGTGTAGTACACGAAGGGCATGGTGGTATCATGGAAACTCTTCTCTTATTATCCATGTGCTATGTTTCTTCATGAAATATATAGATTCTTACATAAAAACCTATAACCTATTAATCATGGAATATTTGATGTTGATCTAGCCTTACAAGTACCATGAGACCATGCTTAGATAAGCTTAGGATGCTCATAATATCCTTTAAGATCTTCCCCATGCTCAAGTTGTCACAATGCGCTTGAACCTTTCTCAAAACTACCTGTAACTAAGCTTGTGCAGTTTGCAAATGGATTAAGACCACCTTGGTGTCTTAAATATTGTTTATAAAGTTTAGGGATTTGATATATAAACTAATGACACTAATTACAAGTCCATTAGGTATTCTGCTTATGTCCAAGAGATTGGGTTCGAACTCAGCCTGTATTGGCCATACCATTCACCTAAAAATGGCCTCTATGATCTTATCAAGAGCTTGATGGAGGTTTTTATATATTCTCTACCTTTATTTTGTCTCTGTGATCATGGATTCTCCTCTATGATGCCTACAAGGAATCCCCTATGAGATATACAACCTTTAATGACCTTGGTCTGATCATACCTATTTGTACATGTCTTGAGAGTACCTAAAAAACATCTTTTCTTTGCATCTTCTCATGTTTGAGATCTTGAGAATCCATTAGAGACAAAAAGGATCAAAATTAGAGGTAAAATACACTTTTAAACTAGAGGGTAAAGATGTAGAAAAGTTTAAAAGTCACTTTTCAAGCATTTGGGGACCTTTTATGGTGAATGAAGGATGTTTGACCCTTTAAAAGACCTTTTTTACATATAAGGCCACCATATAATGACTTTTCAATGGCTATGATATTTTTTGGGGACATTTTACCCTTTTTGGTGACTTTGGTGGATGAATTGTCCTAAGGGTCTATTAACACTGTTCACATGGCTTGAATATCCCTCCAAGATAATACACACATGATATCAAATTCAATAAAAATTGATTTATTTACCTTAATATTTGCTAAAAAACCTTAAAAGATACTAAAGGTTCCAAATAAGGTTACCATTCTTCCCTTATATTATCTCTAATCCCCCTAATTTTTCCACATTTTATAGGTGTTTAACATGCTTTAATGAACACATGGCTGATCATGGACTAAAACATCATAGGTTACCCCATTATGTATGATTTTATAAAATTAAGGTCACACTAAGACTTGGTGTAAACTCTTAGACATAGTCAACATACGATGGAACCTTGACACAAGTCCAAATAAGATGATATGGTGACCATCATAATAGTATTTAACATTAGCACACCATATGAACATGTTTCTTATGAACCTAATGACAACTGACCCTCTCCTTGACTACCATGACATCTAAAAGACTCATAAAGATGACAAGGACATTGTTCAAGTACTCACAAGTATAATTTGATTATTTTTTAAACCAAGGGTAGAAAGACATCAACATAACTAGTGACTCATAGGGGTTGACCTGCCTATTGGTCAAGAAAAATACCTATCTCATCCTTTGGGTAAAGGACTCACACATGAGAATCATGACCTAACTGAGATAACCACTCTGCCTGAGATGATAATTAGACTTATCACCATATAAGCCTTCAAGGAATGGAAACAACCTCACCACTCACATACAAAGACATAAGAAAGGCCACCAATAGCTAAACACCTAGGAAAGTAACAAGATAATAAGGTAACTAACTAACAAACTAGTTGTGAAACAACACTTGGAGGAAAAGAAACACCTAAACTACTCTTTAAAATAATAATATATGCTCTTTAATAACAATACTTAAGGAACACCCCATTGACTAGGATAATGAGTTCCTAACCATTCAATTTTTATAATTAGAATGAATTATGCTTATTCTATATGATGATAACATATGGTCCATTCTATAGGTTGCCAAAGTTTTTGTGATTATCAAGTTTAGCTCAATCTTCATCCCACTTAGGTACAATATCACCTTCTTAAAAATTAATTGAGATAAAACTCTTATCAAATGAGATATTAACGTTATCTTGATGAGACCATATGGCATGCATAACATCATCTCTTGTCTCTTCTAACTCTCTCAACTCATTCATCCTCACTTCCATGGAATTACTCTCCATTAGCTCAATTTGATGTGTGAGTTCAAAAGCTAGAAACTCAATTTATATGGGTAACCTTGCCTCCTTCCCATATACAAGAAGGTAGGGATAATGCATAGTATCTCTCTTTGGGGTGATCTTATCTTCCCATAAGGTTGTCCTTAGTTTGGTATGCCACACCCTATGATTTTCTTCAATAGTCTTTTTTATTATCCTGATTAAGTTCTTGTTAGTGAAATTCACAAGTTCATTACCCTAAGGATAGTAGTTTGGTGAATTAATGAGGTATATGCGATAACTTATATCCCATTTATTTATACTTTCACCACTAAAAGCTAGTGAATTATCTAATATGATTATGGAGGGGTCCTAAAACTTGGTCACTAGGCTCTCATATAACTCCAAGATTGAGTTTTCATTAGCCTCCTTGAGGGACACTACTTATACCCACCTAGTGAAGTAGTTTGTGGTAGTCAAGTCCAATTTATGGCCTACACTATATGGAGGATGTATCATGCCTATAAAATCTAAGCCCCACTACATGAATGTTTGTTCTATTTGGATGGGATCGAGGGGCAAGGCAACTAGCTTCTATTTTCTAGTAAACATGGCACACTTTTGACATATCATAACCCAAGCATAGGATTCTTTAAATAGGCTTTGCCAAAAGTAGCCTACTCTTATTGTCATTGTTGTTATAGTCCTAACTATAAAGTGACCTCCTATAGGCCCAACATGAAACTGATCCAATAGATTTTTAATTTAGTTAGTCTCCACACATCTCAAAAGCATTCCATTAAGATCCTTCTTAAATATGACCCCATCTATCAAGATGTAGGGTATTGATTGAAATATATAGTATATTATTCTTGTCCTATCTAAACCTATATGGCATTCCCTGTTTCAAGGAACCTTACCATATTTTGAGTCCAAATGGAAGAAGGTGAAATTGCATCTACTTGGGGATCACTATGAATTTCCAAAACTACCTCTTTGTTCTCCTTAACATCTATTGCCAAGTGCTCACACATTCCTCTACCCTTCACTAGCTTAGTAAAATTCACCCCTATTTTATAATCCATATATATAGTCACCCAACCTATTCTTTTCTCACTCAAATCATAGTTAAGAATGAAGTATTTGATTCAAGGGTGGGCTAAAATTACATAGATTTTATTGTTGGACACCATGTGCTAGAATGTTTTAAGGCTCCTCATGACTGAAATCACATGATTTTCTACATAAGTGTACATATCTTCATATCCCTCTAATCCTTGGCTAAAGAATGTTATGGGCTTCTCAAGGCCTTCACTATTTTTTTGCATCATCATGGTAGATATGGTGTCATTAGTTGAGAAGGTAAATATGAAAAATTCCTTTGAGAAATTAGGGTTAAGGAGAGTGTGTTCTTGAGAAATAACCTATTTTATTGCTTCAAAAATCCTCTTTCCTTCCCTATTCCAAGTGAATTTCAGATGTTTCTTGAGCATAGATGTAAAGGGTCTAATAAAATCAAAAAATCTAGGAATAAACCTTTTAATGAAATTGATCTTACCTAGAAAACTCTATAGTACTTTATTATGCTTGGGAAATGATAGGGATAGGATTGCACTTACCCTATTAGGGTCTATGAAGATGCCTTAAACATATTGTATCCTAAAATTCTTCCCTTATGGACTAATAAAATTCACTTCTTAGGTTTCAAATAGACCCCATACTTCATGCACCTTTTAAATATTAACCTTAAGCATGCCAAGTGGTCCTTAGCATCGTTTGAGATAATTGTAATGTCATTAAGGTATATGAGTACCATCTCATTGATCATTCCTTTGAAAGCTACAACCATGGCCTTTTTTAAGGTGTCTCTTACATTAGATATATGTAAGGGCATATATTTGTAGGCATAGGTTCCCCACTTAGTTGTGAAGGTAGTCTTGTGTTGGTCCTTTTCCTTCACCAACACTTGGTTATATCTTGAGTACCTATCAAGAAAGGAAAATTTTTGTGAATATATAACCTTTTTAAGGATCTAATCCATGGATGGTAAGCAGTCATGGTCTCTTAAAGACATCTTATTGAGGTCCTTAAATTCCACACATAACCTTATCTCATTATTTTTTCCCCTTATAGGTAGAATTTTAGCCACCAATTAAGAGTGCTTGATGGGTAATTTAATGCTAGACTCAATCAATTTAGTCAACTCTTTATTCATTAGGATCTTAATCTTGGGGTTGATAATTATTTGATTTCACACATCCTTGAAGTCTTGAGGTAGAAAGAAATATTTGAAAAACCTATGAAAAGTTTCTAGAAGGTAAAAGGAGGCGTGGAAAAAATTTCAAGATCAAAAGACCGAGTTTGGGATTAAATCCCTAAAAGAGAAAAACAAAGGTCTAAGGGGTTTTGGTGGATCTTCTACAACATACTTGAAAGGTGTTATAAGACATATAAATAAGTGAAATTGGTATCCCCTAGCATAAAATATATAAATTCCAAAAATTAATTTTAGATAGTGAGGGAAAGTATGTTTTTTGAGACCTCAAACATGCTCCAAAACACACTGAAACACTTCAATAATGTCTACAGGCTTGTAGATGTAAATGACCCTTTTGTCTCCCTAAAGAGAAACATTAATAAAATGGTTGTGACTAATGATTTTAAAATAATAATATGAGGTAAAATTAATGTAATTAAATAATAAAGGTTAAGGAAATGTCCATTTATAACCCATTGACACCTATAGGTACCTCTCAGGTATGGAAAATGGTAACCTACAAGGGTTAGATAGGTAGGGTGAAGGAACAATGTTTATGCATGTTTTGTGTGGTGTTTATCCCATTCAAGGTGAATCTAAGATGACACTAGTTTTATTTGTTTTAAGTTGAAATTAAGGTCTTTTCCTCATCAATTCACCCCAAATAAACCCCTTTTGAGACTAAATAACAACCTATAATAGGGTCTTAAGAAGTGTCTTGGTCAAGGAAGAAAGCACATTTTTGAGTTTAATGGAACATGAAGGTAAGTGAAAAGTGGAATACACATTGGGTATCATAAATTTTTTTTCAAGTATCTTATTAACATCATGAACATGTGGATAAAACCCCTATATTCACCTATAGGTAGGGTTGTGGGCAGAATATTCAACCTAAATAGTGACTTAAGAAGTTGGTACAAGGTGGTGTCTTAGAGTATCATAAGGAGTAATTTTGTTTAAATGGACATGATGTGAACTTAGGTTGATTTCAATGGATATCCCCACACTAAAAACAAGGTCCAAAGAGAAATCCTCATCTACAGGGGTATTTGTAATAGAAAACATAGTCTATGATAGAACATGGTCTTGATTGAGTCAAAGTGGAGGAGTGTGTGATGGGTTGGAGAGATAAGGAGAGATAATAAAACTTTAATCATGGTAATATAAACCTTAAAAAACTATCATAATTAATAAATCAAGAAAGGACAGGGTCCCAAACATAGAAAACATAGTCAGCTTGCAGGAATCTTACACAATATACATTGTTGAGGGTCTATCTTAGAGATGAAGAGAGTTAGAAGGTATATACTTAGAGTTAAGTGATAATTTTGTAAAAATAATCCTTGAAAATTATATAACCCTCTCCAATTCCTATTTTTTATTATAAAATTTGGAATTGGAGAGGGTTATATAATTCATAATTTTTGCATGAATTGAGAATTAAAACCTATTATAACATGTTAAAAATATTAATAAATGTATTATAAAACCTTTAAATTTTATGAGAATTCATAAAAATCCATTCTTGAGCCCAAAACTCTCTCAAACATGTAAAAATAATGAAAACAAGTTCAATAGAAGGATTTTTGATTCTCATATCTTACATGATGATTTACATGGAGACCAGAGAGGTTCATAGGAGTTATAGGATGTCCATAGAAACTAATTTTCTGAATTTTTTCTTGTCTTGGACATTAGGGTTTTATGAACCAAGCTTAAGACTCAAAGCAAGCCTAAAACCCTACTAAACCCTTGCCAAGGATCAGTGTTGGCATATGGAGTTGGATAGATGCTAAAATTAAATAGTTTGTCTATAATGATGATTGTATGTTTTATAGGACTCCCTAAATATACTTCAAACCAAGATGATTTGTATAGACTTGTATGGATGTGGGTAGAAACATGGGTTTTCTCACTATTTTATCTGTTATACAAACTATAGGAAGAGTTAAGAGATGAAATAAAGTTTGGATTGAATATTAATAATTAATACAACTAAAAATATTAATTTCATACCATGAAACAACTTATAAGTTACATAAATAGGTGATTCAACTTAGCCAGTCAAATCTAGCATATTAAACAAGCTAGTGAAGAAGATGGAAAACTTTAAATGGGGTGATTTTAAGGTGTTTTTTATGATTATAGGGACATGTAAGGCATTTAAAATTTTAATTAACTCCATCTCATTGATTTTCATGGAAAAATAATGTCAATCTTGAGGCCAGTTGTACAAGGTGCATAGAAGGGTAGTTTTCTAGACAATAGATAATGATGTCTCACTTTTAGAGGTGTTCTAAGGACCATGCATGAAAAAAATACATGGAAATGAATTTTTCAGAGTCCCCCCTTCCATTATAATCATTTAGCCTGATATTTATAAGTCATGGGACGTTCAAAGAGGCCTAATCATGAAGGCAATTTTTCTATGCAAAATGGAAAGTTTGATGCCACATTTCATGAAGTTTGTGACTTGAATTGAAACTTGCATCTCTTTAACTTACATGGATCATCACATACCCACTAAAAATTCATAATTAACTCCTTATATCATCTTTACAAGTGTCCTTGTGACACTTGGACTTCTCTTCTTCTCTCTCTCACATAAGTTCTATAAGAACAAGTCATTTGGGCATTGTATGGGATGCTCCATCTAAGTATGGAAAATACATGCTCATTTGTATATATTTTACTAGTAGTTACAATCCCAAGTGGTACATCAAAAGATCTAGCCTTATCTAGAGACTCACCTCATTCATTAGGTTGCCCACAAGCCTAGAGATGATTCCATTATTCCACTTGTATGAGGAGAGATTTGTATCTCCTCAAAGGGTGAAAATACTAGTGATAATAGTTTTTGGTATGCTTGATGGGACTCTTATTCTAAGATATTGAGATATTTTTGGTGGTCTCTCAATAATCAACCTTTAAAGGCATCTGTTCAAGCAACAATGGTGACTCCAAAGACATAACAACTAGTCAAGAAACCTAGGTTATCATTTAAATATTGATGGTAACATGTTTTCTTTGTGTTCTTGATTTCAATGAAGATATATGGCTAAATTTGGTGTTGATTTCTTATTTACACAATTTGGTGAGAGATTTCAAGGTTGTGTCACTCCCTATCAATATGAAAAAGTCCTTGGTAATCTTTTCATGACCCTTACTAGCCCCAATATTAATTTCATCAAACTCAATATGATCATATCTATCCTATACATGATTCTTACCAGTCCTACAATCAACCTTCTCCATGTCATGCTCCTAGTCAACTAAGCCACTCCTCAAGCCAACCCATTTCCACCTTAAAGAAGACACTCTTGGGCTATGAGTGTTGTATTTTGATACTCTTAGGGGATATGGCCAAAAAATTCCTAATCATTCTATCCATCAAGTGAAAAATGCATTAGAGCTAGTAAAAAAGGATTGGATACTTATTGAGAGAGCTAATTGGTAAATCCTCACAAGTGAGATGCTTGATGTGAGTGGTCTAGTTTCTTCCCTAGAAGATAGGATAAAATTTCATGAAAGGAAGCCTCACCAAACCTATCAAACTTCATTTCCACTTCTACAAAGTTTCTATCAACCCTACATGGTTCCCACTCATGAACCCAATCAACCTTATCAAGTAAATCATTTCCCCAATGAATTGGAAGGAGAAATTATGAAGAACCTTGTGTTTGAAGTAAACCTTGATAGGAAAATTGTTTTGGCTAACATATATATGAATCAATCCATGTTAGGAGTAAAGAAAGAGGATTTTAAACCCTCATTTCCCTCTCAAATTATATCCCTGCCACTTTAAAAAGATATTTCTAATCCTAGCATCCCAAGTTAGAGTAAGAGAGTGGATTAATAGGGAAAGGAGGAGAAAAGTCTTGACCAAGAGTGTGAAATTGAGAAGACATCTAATCATAATATCCTAATTTGAAGCAAAATAATAGAGTCATGATGAAAGAAAGAAAAATAGAAGCATTTTCCAAGAGTTTGAAGTGGAGGATAGAGTTGATCCTTTGCAAGTGCCTCCCACTCTTCCTCAATAAGCTTCTTGTGTTCCATGGCAAACCTCAAGCACTCCTTATCCTCATGAAGATCTTTATGAGCTTGAAGAGAGACTTCCTAAAGAGAACTTAGCTAAGAAAATAGAGGATCTAGAGACCAAAATGAAGCTACTAAGTCAAGGTGTGATGGAATATTTAGACCAAAAAGAAGATCCTATGCCTAAACACATCCCATATTCCATTTTTCAAGATATTCCTAAAGATCTTCCTACATTTTATTCTTAGTATGATTTGGAGCTCTAATTTCCACCTCCACTAATTAGTTCATCTTATCCTCACCCTATCGCCCTTTTCCTTGATGGACCTATGGTATGAGAACCAAATGAGGATTAGCTATTTGATAAGGAAAGATAATTCTTGCTTAAAGAAAACATATCTCCTTGTAAGATTCATTAGGCTAAGTCATGTGATTTCAAGATTCCTAGTCTTATCATCACAATAGAGGTTGAATATCTTGTAGCCTTTTGTGCAAACACTAATAAATCGGTCATATAAGTTGACCAATCACTAATAGGCCTAATGGTGCAAACACTAAGAAAACTATGTAGAAGTGAGAAGTTAATTAGGTATGTGCTATCTTGGATTAAGGTTGAATACAATTCCATGGATTGGTGTGCATAAAAATTGCATCAATAATCATTTTAGTGATATGAGGGTCTGAACCTCTGATAAATGAGGTTAGTTTTTACATAGAGTTATACTAGAATCACCTAGGAGAGTGACTATATCTAGTGCTTAGGATAGTTTTCTAGTCTCACCCTTCTTAAATATTAAAGGCCTAGATTTGTACCAACTTCCCTTATCCATAATAGAGATATAACACCTTCCTTAATAAGGAACACTCACCCTATTATTCATCTTATGGCTCAACCACATTGGTTGGTCAAATTTTCTATTTCCATCCTAGGGGATGTGTATAACCTACAAAGGAATCTTAAAAAATATCTACCATCATTTAGGGGGAAGAATCGAAGAAGTGTACATCAATTATTTCAAAGATGCATTGAGATTAATGAATGTTATTAATGAAGATATTGCATTCAAGATTTTTCCTTTCACACTGATGGATGCTATTTATGATGGGTACCTTAATCTTCAAGAGAATTCCATTAATTCCTATAATGTGTGTCAAGTTGCATAGTATTTATAGTTTGTCTTCAGTCCAAAATATAAATTATTTTCTCCTTAGACTAAATTAATAGTATTCTAATTTGTTTAGCAACATAGCTAATAATCCAAGTAATTTGCACCAAAAAATTTCATATATTTTGACATAGAGGTGTTATTGGATAAGCTCCCATGTAATTTTTTTTGACTCTTTATGATTCTTCCTCCACAAAATTATTGATTATCTCATCTATCCATATTTCTCTATATCTCTACCCTAGCAAACATCTCATCACATTTCATCCAAATAGGTTCCAAACTCACCACAACATTGTTAGTAGATGTTCTTAAAATTACACCAAAACAAGCTAATTAAAAGGATAATTTGTGCAATGGAGAGTACTAACTGGTGAAAAAGAGATGAAAATAATATAAACCATCAATGATGTATCATAATAGAATGAAGATCAAGATGAATCAAATATAAACATAAGCTAAACAATAACTAGTATTACATCAGATAATAAATTAAATAAAAATAGAGTACTCGCTGTGCATAAACTATACATGAAATAAGATAGGGAAAACCATAAAAGAATGATTATATTATTCCATATCAACACATCAAAATAGATTTTATTACATCAAATTTTTATTTATAATACTTTACAATTTTGTTGTCTCTTCACTTTCAAATTTTGAGATACAAAAAGGAAAGACTCTTCCCATTATTCTTATACCTAATTAGGCTTATAAGGCCGAATACATACAAAGTTTATACAAAATAAAAAATCATACACATCACACATGTGTTAATCTCATATACTTCATGGTTTTATCAAATTCCATTATTCATCCAACATAACTATTCAGCATCTGTATTGGTGAAACTTAGAGTAGAATATGCACTAGATTACAGATTAGATTAGTGTGAAGTTAGTTTAGTATTTCATATATTGTTTAATTCTTCTGGTTACCATTTTTTAGATATATGTCATTTATAATAGGAGAAATTTCTATTGGAAAAGGTGATTTGGTCTCTTTGAAACAAGATATATCTACAAGAAAGTGGAAGAGAGATTTGAGAAGTATAGCTTTCAAAGATGAGAGGATAGCTCAAAATGATGAAGGAAGATCCCACAAATTGGAAGAGTATGTTCTAATCATATCTCAATACATGAATGAGCTAGGAAAGATTATAAATGTGGTCATGGAAAATCTGGGAGTTTCTATGGATACAAAGTAAATAAGGAGCTTAATGCTTCCATATAATAGAAAGATAAGCCCCAATTAATCCAATCTCCACCTTTATTCAAAGAAGAGGCAATGATTGACATGAAACCCTATGACGGTGAGGTAAACATGGATAATCTTGATCATTGGTTAGTCTAACTAGAAGTATACTTCAATTTACATCTAATTAGTGAAGAGAAATAAATTTCTTTTACAAGGTTGAATATAACTAGTCATTCTATAACTTGGTTTGAGAGTTATCTTAATTATTTTTTATTAAGAAACTACAATCAAGTTGTAAATGGGATGAATTTAAAATTTTGATTAAGAGGCAATTTTATCCTATTTTTTATGAAGAGGAAATTTCTATTCAATGGCAATATTTAAGGCAACAAGAAGGCCAAAGTGCGTATGTATATACACGTGAGTTAAAAAAAAAGATAGCCTAAATAGGAAAAGATAAATTTTATTATAATATGATCGTGAAGTATGTTTGAGGGTTTCATAGTCACTTAAGGAGGATTTTTATACCTACCAAGCCAAAGGATATACATGAGGATTTTTCTCAAGCCCACTATCTTGAGATGGATGAAAATAAGGGTCCATCTTCCTCTTCAAAATCTTTAGAATTTACAAATAATAAATGTGGTGTTAATGTTACTTCTATAGTTTTAAATAAGGACTCAACAACATTGTGGGCATTTTTATGTTGATAGCCACTCTGAGGATAACTGTTGGAAGTTACATCCAAAATTGCATTTGTATTAAAAAAAGAAGAAAAAGGAAAAGACCATGTCATCAATTTAAGACAAAGAGTTTCATTCTAGTGAATATGTGGATGATAGGTTGTGGTGTACCTCCATACCAAAAAAGTATGTGTGGATAGTAATGATGCTTTTAAACTCTTCCATATCAAAGTTCAAATAAATATGGTCAAAGTTGATGCTATTTTTTATTCTTCTTCTCAATCAAATTTAATTATCCAAAAACTAATAGAAACACTTGGGTTGGAAGTATAGGATCATCCTAATACTTATGAACTAGGATGGGTTAAAAATGGAGTAGAGATAAGGGTCTCTAAATAATGCAAAGTTGATTGAAATAAATGAAAATTTCATTGTTGAATTTTGTTTTATACCCAACATCCCCCTTTTTTTTAAAAAAATAATGGGGGTTATTATCACTTGAAATTTAATGCAATGAAGATATGGGACAAGCTTCTCCTCATTCAAGTGAAATAATGGAATGACCTCTAGGCTGTGGGTATCCCTATTAGGAGGTGGATCTCTAGATTAGGGGCTAGCTCCCCTTGATGCATCATTGAAGCTCATGCTCATACTACTAACAACTTGGGGGGATGAAAAGGGTTAGAATAAATGAAAGTAACCTATTATACTAGGTGTGATGCACCAAAATATTTTATCTACTCATACCTTTAACATACACTTGAAACTAAGGATAAGTATCACATACACTTCATTCAATATCAATCTTTCCTCTCACATCAATGCTTCAACATGGGTCTTAGAGATGACATAAGATAGGAGGAACTAAATAATAGGAATTCTAAGACACTCTATTTAGTATCCTATGCACTTACACCTACATTATTTTTAGATACTTCTTATTGATCTGTAAGAAGGAAATCACATTACACTAGGTACTAATGAAATCAACATGTAAAGGTAAATGGAAATTACACTTGCACAAGACTAATATTAAGAATGTTCACTTAATGAAATATTTTAATGAGTCAAAACACTTTTCATTATTGATTCAAGGTAAAATTTTGGTAGGGCTTCACCATACCCAGGCAGAGAGAGATCCATATAATGGCCAAAAGGCCAAAATTTATAGAAAAAATGGGAAGATAGAGAGAAGGGAAGTCCAAGAGTCACTTAGATATTTGTCACCAAGTGAAAATTAGTTAAAATTACATATGTAATAGAGGTGAGATGATTCATGTCATGTTATGAGTCTACTCATTCAAAAATAGTCATAAGAATGGTGAAAAGTGGTGCAAAACCTCCAAAATTTGCACAGGTAACTACCTCCATCATAAACCATCTAAGAGTGTTTGAAAATCAAAATTTGGAAACTAACACATAAAATTTCTCAATGGACTTGAGACTCACCATGATATTTAGAGAATACCCTTTCTAACTCCTAGCCATCCTATGGACAATTGTGTTCGTTGATTTCATGGGAGCTCTTTAGTTTGATCAACTTTCAACAATGACCCAAACTATCTACCTATCTATTATTCACTTGTTTTACCTAAACCAAATGCTCAAGATATTTCCATTTTTTATCTCCATATTTTCCCTCAGGTTTCCACCAAGCTTTTTTGACTCCAATAGTTATTTTCTATAGTTTAAATTTGATGTTTGTGGGTCCATCACCTTCCTTATTCCTTCAAAACATTTTTCTCAAACTTAAGTTTCTTTTAGACCTTTTGATTTGAGTAATTAATTCAAACAAAAAGTCAAAAGTAATTATGCCTTAGTTCTTTTTCAATGCAAATAATTTTCTCGAATAAATTTTTTGGACAATTTTTTTGAAAGAATTCCTTAAATCTTTTTGTTTTGTCCTTTAGAAATCTTGAAAGTGTCCTTTCAGATTTATGTTTGGTTCACTTTGTTTTGGAGGGATACCCTTTGAAAACTTTTCAAAGGACAATTTTTCCAAAAAATTACCCTTCGAAAGGATTGCAGAGTGTCCTTTGGAAAAGATGAAGTTCCCTTTGGGAAAATGATAATGACCCCTTTGACTTTTCTAAAATGGACCTTTAGAGTTCTTGTAAATGACCCTTTTGAAAGGAAAATTTTCCATTCATAAAAATTGAACTGATACAAAATTTACCTTTAGAAAAATGAAGATGACCCTTTGGTTTTTTGAAATGATCCCTTAGCCCAAAAAAGGTCTTTCAGGGAAATTATTTCAGACAAAATGTTTGAAACAATTCTTGACACTTTTTAAAAAAACCAAAAATAAAAACTCTAAAATAATTAACACTTGTACTTTTGTTGTGTCCTTTGTATGTAACATCTCCTTTGAATGAAATCTACATAATAAGAAAACCCAAAGTTGAAAACCAAGATAAACCCGAAGTGAGCAGTCGAGCTCAAATGACTAAGTCTATAAATGTTTTCAAAGAAAGTATTTAAACATGAACAACTTTTCTTGTGCTTAGGTGAAGGACATTTTTCTTAGTACACAAGAAATTTGAACCAAGATGAGCAAACCCACATGATCAACTTCCTCTACAACTGCTCCACATGCAAGATTTGGCACTTTGAAAATGTTCTTTAAACTCTATTTATACCTATTAGCATGACTCAAAGAAAGTAAAAGGACCTAGACAAAAAAGTTATCAAAGCTAACATCATTCATATTACATTTAATAAATCTAAAATCACACTATGATATGATATTTACCCCTAAAATATCTAAATGCCAAATTTTCATATAGTGGTGCCCAATTTTGACCTATAGGGTCAAAAATTAGTCAAAAAATGGTGACTCATAGGGGTAGTATGCATACTATACTAACCAAAATGATAGCCTAAATATTCCATTAGGCATGGATTCATTTAAGGACTGAGGTAAACAATAGACCTTAACCATTGACTCAAAACCTTGATCAACAAGATAACTATTGACTACCTCAAACACATAAAAGAAAGAGACACACACCAAAGACTAAATAAAACACACATGTACTAATTAACACTTATTTAAAATGAACATAGTATAAAGGAAAAAAATTATGTACATTACTCTTGTTTATACCTCCCTTCCTAGATCAAAAGGGAAGTATCTTAAGTCTCCTTCCTCACTAGATGAGTGAGGATGCCAATCATGCTTCTTCTTGGATGGGATACTAGATGACTCTTGCTTCCTTTTTGATCTTTGTCTTTGTTCATCATCTAATGGAATCATCTCCCATGTATTCTCAAAGTAGTCAAGGTCTTTTTGAACCTCAAATCATGCCTCAAACTATTGTCCCTCCATCTTGTCATGACAAATCTAAAAATCCATGTATGGATTCACTTGTTATAAGTGCATCTCTCCTTGAACGATCTAATCATCCTTTTCCATTCTCATAATATCTTCAAACTCCTTAAGGAGAATTTTATCAAAACCATTTGTAAGTGTTTTTTGTTGACATTCTTCATTGAAGTTGTTGGAGGTGGCTACATAGGTGGATGTAGAGACATGCTCCATGTCACTTTCAAAAGGCCTAAGATCATCACAAATTGCTCCATTATTATCTAGGCTTTGTTTATGATGTTTCTCTTTAACATGTATGTTTTATCTCTCATTTTGAGATTGATTGTTTAGGAGCTTTGTCTTTTCCTCCTCATACTCTTGGAACATTTGCATATAAATCTTCCACATATCCTCCTTTTGAAAAAAATCTTCTTGCTTGTCATGACTAATTAAATTTAAGGGATTTTTAGGTTTTTTGAGAGCTTTAACTTCATTACATATGCTCTCAATTTTTTTTCATAGGTCATCATCCTTTATCTGTCTTGTATCATGAAAAGGAGAGACAAAAAAGTCCATTTCTTCGTCATCTTTAGAGTCCAATAGAACTTGCTTCAAGGCATATTTTCCAACACAAGGGGAATCTTCCTTCATATCCTCACAACTTGACCTCTCCTCATCATCATTTATCCCTTCTCCATCTTTAATCCAATCTGAGATTTCAATCTCATCCTCCCTCCTAGTGACATCAACCTTAGGCACTTCAAAAATAGGGAGCTTGGCCAAAGGGGATTCCCAAGTGGCAATACAATTTCCAACATTAGGAGGGGAAAATTGATCAATTAGAAGGGGTGGAAGGATGGTTTTAATAACTTACTAAGGAGTAGTGGGAGGGATTTGAATGGTTCTAAATGTCTCTTCCCTAACAAATTCTCCACTGAAGCATGATTTATTTTTTCCTTCATGAGCCGCCATCACGCCTTTCCATCTTGGGAAGGTGTGTTTAAGGATATTTTCTTGGGATTGAGAGGCTGATGAAGGGGTGAAAGATATGTTTAGGAAACTTAGAGTTTCCTTGGGATTGATAACTTTATTATAAGTTGGAGAAGTAGATTTAGATAATTTACTTTTAGCTACCATGATAGGTTTCATCCACATCTAATTTACCAACTACATTTCCATTTCAAGGTGAGATTCAAAAATTAATTTTTCTTCAAAATATTCCCCAAGTGTGCCAAGAGGAAACATTTTGGGGAAAGGATAGAGAATTTGGGACATGTTGAGGATGTCAAGATGGAGGTTGTTCATAAGCTCTCAACCTTTCTTTTAAGTGGAAGATCAAACCAAAAATATCAAGCATATAATTAGAAAGACATGGCCAATTAGCTTTCTCTATAGGGATCCATTCCTTTTTTACTTGCTCTAAAGCTTCCCTCACAATCTTGACATAAAAAATAGGGATAATTTGACCACAACCACACCTAGTGTCAAGGTCTAACATATATTATTGTTAACCAATGAGAGTTATTTTGAAACTATCAATGGAATGGATTAGAGGAGAGCTAGGTGGGCTAGATGGAGTATAAACTTGATAGGTTTAGTCATTAGTATCATATGCTTGATGAAGATCATGACAAGGCTAGACAAGAACTTGCTCGTAACCAAGAGGAAGAGGAAAAGATGGACATAACTCCTCAACTTGATTTAAAACAATATAAAACTCAAAAATCTCTATGAATCACTTTAGAAAAGTGTATGGAATAAGAAAACAATTTCAATTGGTATACTTTGGCTGCTCAACTAGTAGATATATACATGGAGTCACCATTAATGTTTATTAGAATTGCCTCCAAAGGCTGATGTCTTAAGGAGAACACTAAAACTCTTCAAGTAATGGACTCAATAATCCCACCAAGCATGCCAAAAACTATTATCACTTGAACTTTCACCCAATTAAGAGATGGGACAAGATTCTCCTCATTTAATTGAAATAATATAACCACCTTAGGGCTGTTTGTATCCCTATTAGGAGGTGGATCTCTATATTAGGGGTGAGCTCCCCTTGATGCATCATTAAATCTCATGTTCATACTAATAACAACTTGGAGGGATTAAAAGGGTTATAATAATTGAAAGTAACCTATTTTACTAGGGGTGATGCACCAAAATATTTTCTCTACCCATACCTTTAACATACACTTAAAAACAAGGACAAGTAGCACATACACTTCATTCAACATCAATCTCTCCTCTCACATCAATGCTTCAACATGGGGTCTTGGATATGACATATGATAGAAGGAACTAAATAATAGGCATTCTAAGACACTCTATTTAGTAGCCTACTCACTTACACCTACATTTTTTTTAGACGCTTCGTGTTGACTTGCAAGAAGAAAATCACAATACACTATTTACTAATGGAATCAACATGTAAAGGTAAATGGAAATTATACTTGCACAAGACTAATACCAAGAATTTAAACTTAATGCAATCTTTGAATGAGATAAAAAAACTTGTCTTTATTGATTCAAGGTAAAATTTTTGTAGGGATACACCATACCTAGGCAAAGAGAGATCCTTATAATGGCCAAAAGGCCAAAATCTATAGACTAAATGGGAAGATAGAGATAAGGGAAGTCCAAGAGTCACTTGGACATGTGTCACTAAGTTATAATCAATTATAATTGAATGTGGAAGAGAGGTAAGAAGATTCATGTCATGTCAAGAGTTTACTCATTCAAAACCAGTCATAAAAATGGTGAAAAGTGGCACAAAAACTCCAAAATTTGTACAGGTAACTACCTCCATCATAAACCATCCAGGAGCATTTGAAACTTAAAATGGGGAAACTAACACATGTCACTACTCAATGGACATGAGACTCATCATGATAATTAGAGAATACCCTTTCTAATTGCCAACCATCCTATGGACACCTGTGTTTGTTGATTTAATGGGAGCTCTTTTGTTTGATCAACTTTTAAAAATGAACCAAACCATTGACCTCTCTATTATTCAATTGTTTTTCCCACACCAAATACTTAGGGTCTTTCCATTTTTTACCTCCATATTTTCCCTCATGTTCCTACCAAGCTTTTTTGACTCTAATGGTTATTTTTTGTAGTTTAAACTTGATGTTTGTGGGGCCATCACCTTCCTTATTCCTTCATAAAATTTTCCTCATACTTAAGTTTATTTTATACTTTTTGAATAGAGTAATTCCTTCAGACAAAAAGTCTGAAAGAATTACACCTTAGTTATTTTTCAATGTGGACAATTTTCTTGATCAAATTCTATGGACAATTTTTCTAAAAGAATTCCTTTGGGCTTTTTGTTTGGTTGTTTATAAATCTTAAAAGTGCCCTTTAGTATTTATGTTTGGTTCACTTCAGTATGGAGGGGTACCCTTCAAAAGCTTTGCAAAGGACCAATTTTCTAGAAAAGTAACCTTTGGAAGGATTTCAGAGTGTCCTTTGGAAAAGATGAATTGCCCTTCAAGAAAATGAAAATGACCCCTTTAAATTTTCCAAAATGGACCTTTAGAGTTCTTTCAAATAACCCTTTCGAAAGGAAAATTATCCATTTATAAACTTTTGAACTGAGCCAAAAGTGCCCTTCATAAAAATGAATATGACCCCTTTGGCTTTCTAAAATGGTCCCTTAGCCTGAAAAAGGTCTTTTAGGGAAATTATTTTGGACAAAATGTCCAAAAAAATTCTCAACACTAAAAAAAAACCCAAAACAAAAACTCTAAAATAATGAACACTTATATTTTTGTTACAAGATTTATATGGAACATCTCCTCCAAATGAAATTTGCATAATAGGAAAACCCTAAGTCTTGTGATTATGGAAACACAAAGTTGAAAACCAAGATAACCCTGAAGTAAATGGCTGAGCTAAAATGACCAAGTCCAAAAATGTTTTCAAAGAAAGTCTTTGAACCTAAATTTTTTTTCTTGTGCTTTAGTGAAGGACCTTTTTCTTAGTACATAGGAACGTTGAACTAGGATGAACATACCCACATGATCATCTTCCTTTGCAACTATTGCATGTGCAAGATCTAGCACTTTGAAAATGTTCTTTAGACTCTGCTCAGACCTATTATCATGACTAAAAGAAAGTAAAAGGACCTGGATAACAAACTGATTAAAGATAACAACATTGATATTATGTTGAATAAACCTGAGATCACACTATGATAGGATATTTACTTGTAAAATATCTAAAAGCCAAATTCTCATATAGGGGTGCCTAATTTTAACCTGTAGGGTCAAAAATTGATCAACAAGGACACACTTTTTTATGATTTGGCCTTGTTTGTCAAGACATCCTCTATATAGCTATGCAATTTCTATCATATTACTCCTTAATATTTACACTTGGAAGTATAAAAATGATATTATACATTTTTTGACTAAATTATTAATGACTTTTATGAGTTTTTATACTATGCAAGTTTTGGGACTAATTTTCTTTCAAAAATTTTGACTGGAGTAATTCCTTCAGATAAATTTTTTGAAATAATTACACCTTTGTTCTTTTTCAATGTGGACAATTTTCTCAAACAAATTCTGTGGATAATTTTTTTGAAATAATTCCTTTGGGTTTTTTGTTTGGTTGTTTAGAAATCTTGAAAGTGTCCTTTAGTCTTTGTGTTTGGTTCACTTCACTATGGAGGGGTACCTTTCAAAAGCTTTGTAGACAACCATTTTTCCAAAAAAGTACCCTTTAGAAGGATTGCAGAGTGTCCTTTAAAAAAGATGAAGTGCGCTTCAAGAAAATGAAAATGACCCCTTTGACTTTTTAAAAATGAACCTTTAGAGTTATTCCAAATAACCCTTCTGAAAGGAAAATTATCCCTTTAGAAAATTTGAACTAAGCCAAAAGTGCCCTTTAAAAAAATGAAGATGACACCTTTGGATTTTTAAATGGTCCCTTAGCCCAAAAAAGGTCTTTCAGGGAAATTGTTTTAGACAAAATCTTTAAAACAATTCCTGATACTTAAACAAAAAATCCAAAACAAAGACTCTCAAAGAATTAATAATTGTACTTTTGTTATAGGCTTGGCATGGAACATCTCCTCCAAATGAAATTTACATAATAGGAAAACCCTAAGTCTTGTGATTATGGAACCCAAAGTTGAAAACCAAGTTAAACCTAAAGTGAACAACTAAGCTCGAATGACTAAGTCCAAAAATGGTTTTGAAACAAGTCTTTAAACATGATCACTTTTCTTGTGAATCAGTGAAGGACCTTTTTCTCAGTACATAGGAAATTTGAACTAGGATGAACAAACCCACATGATCATCTTTCTTTGCAACTACTTCATGTGAAAGATCTATCACTTTGAAAATGTTCTTTAAACTCTGCTCAGACCTGTTATCATGACTCAAATAAAGTAAAAGGACCTGGACAACAAACTAATCAAAGTTAACAACATTCATATTACATTGAATAACTTAAGATCACACTATGACATGATATTTACTCCTAAAAGATCTAAAATCCAAATTTTCATATAAGGGTGCCCAGGTCAACAAGGATCCACATTTTTTGTGATTTGGATTTGTTTGTTAAGACTTCCTCTACATAACTATGTAAGTTCTATCAGATTACTCCTTAATATTTACACTTGGAAGTACTAAAAATGATATTATATATTTTTTTGACTAACTTATTAATGACTTCTATGAGTTTTTCTACTATGCAAGTTTTGGGACTTAGTTTTATTTGAAACTATTTTTATTGAGGATATTTATTCATAGTTTTTGTGTTAGGCATTTTGTTCAAAAGATTTGTTTAGTATTTGTTCATGATTTATGTTTGGGTTTTATTTTTTAGGGGTTTTTTTGGAATAATCTTCATTGGAATTTTTGTATCAGACATTTTGTTTGGAGATTCAGTATTAGACATTTTGTTTAGAGTTTCCATATCAAAACTTTTGTTTGGACATTTTGTTCAAATGATTTTCTGAATGACCTAGTTTTTAATTCAAAAATCCTTATTAGGGATTTTTATATCATAAATTTTTTTAGTACTTTTCATCAAATAATTTTTTTGGAAAAGTCTTCATCGGCCTTATGCACTTCAAAAGTTTTGTTCAAACCTTAATGTTCTAACATTTTATTTGAGCTTTATGTTTAGAGACTTTGATTCATAATAATTTTTAGCTTGGTCCTAACATGAAACCCAACTCTCGACTTTTGATTTTTGAAAGATGACACTTGCTAAAGAATGTAACCCACCAACTAAACTAATGAGATTTGAATTGTGCAGTTAAAAAAACATATGAACATTGGACATTAAAATCACATGAACTAAAATTAAATGCAAAAATATATATTAGTGATGTATGACCATTGATTTTTTGATTTGATTACAAGTGAATCAGAACTCAATTGCTACTTTGTGAACAAATCCCTAGTTACCTACAAATCCATTACAAATAAGAAACTAATGGAAATGAGTTTTCAAAATATATGAAAATAGACTTTGAACACACTAGACACTTAAAATGGCTTCATCATCTAATAAATTTAGATGAGTGCTTTAACCATCCCTATTATACATCAAGGATTCTATAGAGTTTACATAAAATGTGTTTGATGCAACAATCTTTGATAATAGGTATGCTAAATACTTGGAATTATGGGATGCCATTGGTATAGTTGATGTATTTTCACATGAAGGAAATTTATCACCCTCATAGTTCTAATTTATTACAAAATTACTCTCTCATAAGAGACAATTTATCACTCTAACAATGCTAAGCCTGAGGTCATACCATGTATTGACCTCCTATGATACTTTTTATTCACCAATAGGGTAACTCAATATGGCTTCTTACATCACATGGATCACTAGATCATCATGGATTGCATTACTAGTGATGACTTCCAAAGGTACTTATCTCTATTGATTTTAGATGCCATATTCGATAAACATAGGGTAGTAATATGGAATAAGCATAATTTAATTAAGAAAGTTTTAAGATCTTGGCTTCTTATTAGGGAGACTATGGTACTAAAGGGAAAAACCCCCATGCCCATTAGTAAATTTAGAATGGGAGTTTGTATTGGGATGACCTTATTAAATAGACTATATGGCATGTCAAGTATCCATTTTCTCCACCTAGATTAGGTGCCATTATTAGATACATTGATGAATAGTGACATGAATTTTTCCCTAGGAGATATTATCAGTCACAAATTGAGGGGGAAATTTCTACATAAAGGTAAGTGGCCCAATTCAATAGGCCATTTTTATATGATGTCTTACCTTCTATATGTAGTAATGGGTATAGTGTATAGGGACCTTGGGGAGCTTTAGATCTCATCTATTGAATATATAAGGAATTGCATTTATGAATATTATGAATTCATGCACATTTATAGGTATATAAAGAATATCACTTGGATTGAACATGATGTGTATCCTCAAGTATGGTAAGCAATTCATGAGGACCCACTACCTAGAATTTCAAAGAACATAATAGATACACTGATTCCTTGGGGTGACTACTAGTTATACCTAGACTATATGGTGATCATGGTCGTTGGCCATAAGGTCAACCCTCTATTCCTCCCTAAGTATATTTTAGATAAGCTTGTAGAGAAAGAAATTACATTTCAACTTTGGTGGAGTATGGAAGAGGATTTGATAAAATAGAAGAAGGGCACATTTTATGGATCTCACATGATCATAGGTATAATGTGTTATACAATGAGGAATCATTTTGGGAATATAGGAAATAAGATAAAGAATTATCAATTGCTCACCTTTCAACATAGATATTAGGACTCCCATAGTCAGATTCAAAAGCATATCTGGGGATTTGGTATTTCATACCTACATGTTCGCTATGACCATGACTTTTTATTCCTAAATGTAAACTATGATGCTGAATTAATATAAAGGGCACATTTTGTAGTCCTTAAATAAGATCATTTGAGGATTATTCAATAATAATATTCAATTTTAGTGCAAGAGATGCATACAAATATACCACCACATGGATAATATAATTGAATAAAACATCTACACAAATATTCCCTAAGAATAAATAGAGGAATAAGGGGAGCCTTATAAAGAAGATCACCAAGTATTAAAACTATAAAGAAAGAGCCTAGTCTAGATGAAAATGAGCACATAGAAGCTCCCCAAATGTTTAAGGTTGTGAAGAAAGAGCTAATCTTAATAAAGTTAATCATAGAGAAGCTTAATATGATCCCACCAACTTTAACTCATTTGATGTAAAATATGAAGACCACCTAATTTCACCACCATTACAAACATCTACAGTTCAATATGTTGCTTCTACCTCAATTCAATAAGGCTCCTCCTCAACTCCCAAATCTAAATTTTTTCTAAGAGGAAGCTAAGGGATCCTCCCCTCATAAAGAAACCAATAGCTGATTAACCATAGGGCATACCTTTAGTTACCCAATAATTACAAGTAGATTAAGAAGTAGATGAAGAGAAAGAATTAGAAAGAGTAAATGCATTAAGCCTTATAGTTGACAAAGGGAATTCATCGAGAAAATATGATAAATCTAGTAAGAAGGTTCAATCTTTAGACGCTTCTTCCCAATTTATTTTTTATTCTTTTTTTTGTTCAGTTCCTATTAGTGTTGTCTTGAAAGTACCTTTGACCACCCCTAAGAAGGAGGATGTTACTTCTACCACCCTTGTTTCTATTCCCCAAACACTACCAATTGTGTCCATTGTTTCTACCACTATTGACATTCCTTTTAGGACTGCTATAGTCTAAACTATGAAAAATAAAATAGCCTCTAAGAAAATTGAAATAACATTGGCTAGTTCCCAACTCCATGTCTCTTCTACATAGATCAATTTTCCAATGCCTTCCACTAGTTCCTCCCAATATCTTACTATCATATTCTTTAAGAAGGCCAAAAGGGGTAAACTAGTATATATAGTCCATCTATTCCCCCAATATGGAGGTGTGTATTGGTCCAAAATCATATGGCCTTGCCTTCTTAACATAGTACTCAAAGAAGATATGGAGGTGGAGGCTATAGTTAAGGATAAATAGTCCATAAAGGTAACCCAAATAGTTATTCCAACATAGGTAGTTGATCTTAGGTTGAAGGATTCCTAAAATCCTAATTTCAAAATCACAAAACTCCCATCCATAACCTACTTATTTGATAAGACCTCTAGAAGCATCCAGAGAGTTAGGAAGAGGAAAGTGGAGGATGAATATGGGGTAGAAATTATTCTTGAAGAGAGATAAGAGGCATATGCCTTATCTAAAAGGAAGAAAAAATAGTTGGGTTAGTCTCCATACATAGAAGATTTCAAGTCTCTTGTAAAAACTCACAAGGATGCTATGATAACATTACATGAGGGAACTAAAATGGTAAGGCAAAAGATGGAACATGAATTAGAGAAAATAAAAGAACAAAAATAAATAGTCCACATTTGATTAAGAATTGAGATTATATTTCAACAAGTTGCATCAAAATGTTACAATTTTCTAGAGGCTATTGAGGTAATGAGGGAAGAATTAGCCCCCCATTTAACATAGACACATAAATTATTTAATTATTTTTAGCAAGATGAAAATAATTTAAAATTAATGATTCTTTACACTACTAATAAGACATATAGCCATTTGGACTTAATTACACCATTAGAGGAATCAAATACCCTCAAGTTGGTGGTGAACAGAACTCAATAAACTAGAGAGTGGGTTACAACAGATGGGGAAGTGATGCCCAAATATCAAGAGAATGAAATTATGATCTTGTAGATCTTGTAGATAGTAACCCATATAACACCCTACTTGAAGGATGATAGGTTTTTCTCTAAAACACTTTCACACCTAGACTAACATTGGAATTATCTGAGGTGTGGAACACCCGAACTTAGACTAGACCTCTAGTTTGGATGAGGCTAGCTCCTCTGATGTATCGCTTTAATATACTTAATAAACTACTAATTTTTGGAATGAAAAGGGTTAGAAGGAAAATGAAAGGTAAATCCTACTCTACTTTTGGTGATACACCTATATTATTGGTTCATCCACTCTATTTGAGCTCTTAAACCACTAATAAGACAAGTAAATGATTGAATCTACAACCCCAAATGACTCCTATACATTAGTAATTCATGTAGAGGTTTTCTTAGTTGATCAAAGACTAAGGGAAATGATGGAATAGGCCTAATTCAAGGCATTAACTAGTCACTTATATCCACTGTTAGCTAAGCCAATTGACACCAAACACTAAAACATGACATGAATAAGTTAGCTTACTAGTAACTAGGTGAGATTGGGACTTGACAAGGGAGAAATATCTACCACATATTCAAATCAAACCAATATTACACTCTATACCAAAATATGGAATCTAAAAATAATCACTTTATTCATCTTAAAAGGTTACAAATCTCAATCTTGATAGAATCTAATCATGCCCAAGAGAGGGATCCATCCTAAAAAATATCTTGAAAACCTACATATATAGAAAATAGAAAAAGAGAATAGAAGACCAAGATTAGAATATAATGGAGGAGAGGAGGTCAAATTCATATTAACTAGAGTAATGGCACTTTAAGATTAGTTAACTACCTCTTATTCTCTCCTTGCATGAAAATGGAATTTTGAAAGTTGTAATGTGCATGATAACTCCACTTGAATGGAATATATGCAACATGACAATCCCATATGAACTCTAATATAACCTTTCAATGACATTCTTTAACTCATAATTTTGACTGATTAGGCCTAGTATCCTATTTTTATGCATTTGATGGCTCTTGAAACCTAAATAAAACTATGAAAACCTAAAAAAATGGTCATATTAGACCTAAATCAACCTACCATTTCATGAAATACCTCCTCTTGATGAAGAGCAACCTGTAGCTTAGTCAAACCTATTGACTAGGCCATTTTTACATGAATTTCCTATAGATTGATTGTTTTGAAGGAGATGGTAGGTGCACTTCTAGGAAAATTTTTGAACATCTAAAAAATTGAGGATGAAGAACACGTTTCGAGCTTCAATCTCCATGAATTGCATTCTTATAAACTACCTTGTACCACATTTTTCATGGATTTTTCTCTAAAAACTTGACTTTTTCCCTAATCTCTATAGTTTTGTACAAAAAATTGGCATTTATGGGATAATATTTGAGTTTAATTGAAGAGGTTTTAGGTTGATCCATGAGGTTTTGATGGAAATAAATCAACTTTTCTCAAAACTAGTCACTATGAGGGGTTGGGAGGGTTTTAAAACTGAATATTCTTGGTGATGATTCATGAATAAAAGACCTTAAAATTCAAAATTATTTCCATTAATTCTTATTACATATACACCCTTAACATCCCTAAAAATATTGGGTTCCTATGCAAAAATATTTAAGAAGATATAATGTGAAGGAAATATGCATGTAGGGCTTTTCTTACATTATGGACTACCTATGATTTTAATGATTATTCATAAATAATATCCCCTAAAAAAACCTCAATTTATCATTAATTATAATTTAATATGTGTCCTTGAATCATTATAAGAGCATTTTGGCTAAACTCTTCATGTGGTGAAAGATACGAGCATCTAATTAGGAGGCTTGAATGGCTGTCTAGAACTACAAAATTCAAATTTCCTCCTTGGAATAAAAATGACTACTTCGTTGATTTTCCTTGACTTAAATAATAATCATTGTTATTTTACCATTTCATAAAAACACTCTTCAAGGTTATTCTTTCTTCATGGGTCCAAAATTGTCTTTTGGACTATAGGCCTCTTAGGCTTGAAACTGAGTTTTGGGCCTAAACTAAGTTTTAATGCTTAGAAAAACTATGAGGGATTATGAGGGATGAAAAATCATTTTTCATGATATAAATTCACCTTTTATGTATTTTTATTTTCTTCCCAAGTTCTACTTGTCTTCATGCCTCCTAAGGCTACTTATGGGGTTTCTTGCATACATGCCCTGTGTAGTCCTTTATAGCTAGGTTTGATCCTCTTATCTTCTTCATTTAGATCTAAAAAATTATAAAAAATGATGTAATTATCTCTTAATCCTATCTTAAATTGGAATATATCTTGGAAAAGTCATAAAACATGCAAAGTATTTCAACTTGCCTAACTCCTTATTTGACTATCATGAGACAAGTAGTTGACTGTGCAAAAATAGTGAGGTTATCCACATCTCAAGTGACTTTTCCAATGACATTATATGTTTTATAAGGTCATAAATATGACTTTATCCAAATTTTAAAGGCCAATTATACTCATAGGTACTCCAAAGTCATCATTTTCCTCAAAATTGTCAACTCTTACCCTTGACTATGTAAGTGACTACAAGTTTGATGGGTAAAGGATTCTATCTAATGTTATAGGGTGATTGATATGATTTTATAATACATTAAATCATTCTTAACTCACTCTGATCCTTAATTAGTGTATACCTTAATCCCTATGTTATCTTACCCTTTCAAAGACTCCTTAAGAGCTATGTATAATGATAGAGTATAGCCATCTAGGTGGAGATAGATGAGGTGTAGAGAATAAAAAGAAGTGTTTATTATGATTATCACCATTTTTTAGTGATAAAATACCTCTTATAAGATTCATAAACCTTCTCTCATGCTAATTCTTTCTCCATATCTCCTCAAAGCATGCTCTCAAACCCTATATACAATCATATTACATACAAGTGACTGTGTATTATCATCCTTATGATTTGGTAGCTCTTATATTTGAACATAGGTCTTGAAGATGAAAAAAATTCACTTGGACTATAAATAATTCCATCATATGTTCTTACTTGACTTGAATAGCCTTGCATTGCATCCTTAAAAAAAATAATGAATGACTGTGTTTAAGGAGATGACCTATATGGTTGTAGGTGCATGATTTTTGTGTATTAATACAACATTATGTGTTTTATATCTCTTCACACTATGAAATTGATTAATCATATAATTATTTGTTCTTTTTAAACATCTTCTTTTCCATACACTACTATCACTTCACTATCCCTTCTTTTAGTCACAGACCTTGTATTAGGTGTTTGACTATACTTAACTTAACCTATGACTATAAATGTCCTTTTGATTGCATTTAATAATTGTAGGTCAGTACTTGTATTCCTTTCCTTTATGATCCTTGATGAATACATTTCTTTGGTCTCATTACAGCGCTTTTTAAGCATGAACCTCCTTCAAACTAATTATGCTTTCAACTTCATGTTAGTTCAAGGAGAGGCCTATATTCTTCGTATTGAATGTAAATGCATCTAAAGTGGCTATAGGAATTATTTTAAGGTGAAAGGAACCAAAAGAGTTTGGTTTTATTTTATAGTATACACTATTTTCTAACCTAATACGTTCTTCCTTATAGTTCCATAGACTCAAAACCCTTGATGAGTACTTCAACCACCCTTTATCTACATGACTGTAGGTATGTGTATGGATTGGAGTAGACTCAGAGAGTGGTTTGATTATACATAAGGTGAAAAAAATATTTCTTTTCCATGATATTTCCCTTACCAACCTTATCAACCTCAAAAACTTTCACAATTTTCTTGAGAATGTAAACCTGTTAGGTCTCTCTATGAGCTTATACTCACTTTCATGGATATAAATTAGTACTTGAACTAAATATAGGTCTCCTTTTCAAGATATATATTTATTATACCTCACCAAGATATAATTTACAATCCCTTTTATGAGTTATGATGCTTTATTTAAATTACAAGCATAATGTGTCATTATCACTTGAGAATAAACATTCTAACAACCTTTGTTTGACTATCCATGTGATGCCTATAGGATGTATAGACTATAACTATGATTGAGACTTTAAATATATTGGTGATAAGTGTAAAGGGATTTATAAGTCTCTTTTTGCTAATATTCCTCTTTAAAATCTTTGACAAACCATAAGGAGGTCAAATCTCCTCTAGAGTTTATTTATCCTAGTTCACTGTCTTGACATCTAAACTTCTTGCTCGCAGGTTTTCATTTATTTAAACTCAATACAAAACCTAACTATGTATAACTTGATAAAAATACTTGTGTGATTCATTCAACCTTCTCATACTATTCATTCTTTTAAAGGTTCCACTAGTCTTCTTCTCATCTTGACTAGGTTTCCATCTAGCACACTCACTTACTTGACTATAGGTTATCAAACTTGGCTGATTATAAGTCACATTTGTGATGGTTTTAGTTATATTTTAGTACCAATATAGCTATCATTTTAGCTTCCCTTTAATGGTTCATATATTATACCTATGTTTCCTTTGAACCCTTGATTGAGGTTAGTGTTATGCACTTGGTAGTGCTTTAGGCTCTTAAAAAACCTTGATGAGTCTCTTTGATGACCATAACCCTCATCAACTATAGGTGGTCCTTAGAGGCCTCTAGATGTATCCTTTAATATTATTATTGATGCACAAAACATAAGGTGTCATGACTGTCTTATCCTATGATGATCATCTCAATAAACATCACTAACCTTATTTAAAATGGTCAAAACCCTTTATGCACACTCAAATCCCCAATTCCCTTCTTTTGGTAGTTGTAGGTTCTTATTTTGTTGGTTGTAGCTTGTATTTTATACCTCTCCAATCTTCAAAGATTATTTGAAAAAATGATGAAGCTATAACATGATAGGGACTATACCACTATTTTCCAACCTCACTGATACTTCCATACCATGAGATCAATCTAAAAAAAACTACATATTTACCATATTGTTGTAAGGTACTTTTGTACAATCTAAAATAGTATATGACCTTAAAGAAATTCAAAAAATGATTTGATCCTTATCAAAACTCACTTATATAATTGATTAGATCATTGTATGGAGATCATTATGATGATATCCTTTCTACATTCCTTATCTTATGTTCTAATACACTTTCCATGACCATGTTGGACTGTTTTAGGTCACTTTTCTTAACTGCATATGATGTTTTATTGGCATACAAACTCCCATTCTCATGTTTTTAATGGTTAATTACTAGCCTCTTTGCTCTCTATAATGAAATTACTTATATGTTCACATAGAATGAGTTTATATCACATAGAATAAGTATATATGAGAGATCACACAACAATTGATAGTAGAGAATAATACTGGATAATATAACAAATCCACTTTGAGGGGGAAACCTCCACAACAATGCACAAAGAGTAGAATACTTAACATGATGATCAAAGACTAACCACTACCTCTTATATATAGTCTAATTAGCCATGGTTATTCTATAGGCTGACCTAACTAAAAACATAGAGAAATGTAATACGATTATAAAAGAGGTATGTAAGCCACAAGTCAGCCATACATATCTAAAAACATGCCAAGGGTTAAGGGAATAACATGCCCCTCACATTCAAAACAACATTGAGTCAACTCTAGATGTTTTTGCACAAAAGATTCATCCTCCCAAGTAACATCTTCATATGTTAGACTCTTCCATTTGATCAGGTGCTCCTTAATCACTCGAGACTGCAACTACTTAGTGCATATTTGAAGGATCACCTCAAGATCAAGAATAATTATTCCTTGTTCC
Organism: Torreya grandis; assembly: GCA_037957365.1. Classification (NCBI taxonomy): domain Eukaryota; kingdom Viridiplantae; phylum Streptophyta; class Pinopsida; order Cupressales; family Taxaceae; genus Torreya; species Torreya grandis. Next base: position 1,547,514 of record JARHVA010002364.1, read on the forward strand.
TCCAATTTTGGTAACTCAATCTAGGAAACCAATTTGTGTCCAATGACTTTCTTTAGGCATGATACATGAAATACTAGATGTATACGAGTAGAGGAAGGAAACTCTAATTTATAGGCCATAATACCAATTTTTTGCAAGATCTAATAAGGTCCATAATACTTAAGGGATATTTTGTTATATTTTTTTTGTTGCTTCAAAGACACCTACTTATATGGTTGTAAGTGGAAAAAATCAAATCACCAATGTAAAAGTGCATCTCACTCTTGTGTTGATTTGCCTATTGTTTCATGTGATTTTGGGCCATGGCTAAATTTTCATACAAACTAGCAAGAAACTTCTATTGACGGTTAATATGTTCTTCAACTACACAAACTTAGGATGGACCTTCAAGGTTGAAGTGATGGATGGTGGGTGGTATCCATATAGTGATAGAAAATTAGACATTTTGGAAGAACTGTGAATAGAAGTATTCTACCACCATTCAACAAGTGGTAACCAATGAACCCATTTATCTTATTTATCTGAAATAAAACAACAAAGATATCCTTCTAAACATTTGTTGACTACTTTAGTTTGTATATTATATTAAGGATGATAGGATGAAATATGAGCCAACTGGGTGCCCAAACATGCAAATAACTTAGTCTAAAAATTACTAATGAAGATGGGATCTTGATCACTAATAATGATCTTAGAGGTACCATGTAATTTCTAAAATATATTGAAAAAAGAAGAAGTTATTGTACTAGCAACAAATAGATGTGATAAAGAACATAAATGATCATACTTATTGAGATGATCTACCATAGCCATTGTAACATTTTGACCATCAGATCTCAATAACCTTGTAATGAAATCCATAGACACCTCTTCCTAATGTTGGTTTAGGATGGATAAAGGTTATAAAAGACCTAGGGTTTTGATGGTTTCTCCTTTATTTTATTGATAGATCATACATTCAACCACATATTTCTAGACATCCCCCTTTATTCCTTCTTAAAAAAATCCTACTTGATTATATGATAGGTTTTAAAAAATCTTGAATGACCCTGAATTGGAGTTGCATGAAGTTCTTGAAGGATTTTTTGGTTAAGAAGAGAATTCTTACATAGGTATAATCTATTTTTATACCATAATGCATCACTCTTCCATGTGAATTTTAAAAATCCACCCAAACCTTTCTAAAGATTCTAAATCAAATAATGGGTATCACTATCCTTATCCCATTCTGATCATGCTTCCTCTAGCCAATTTACTTGTAAAATGGTCATAGCATATAGCAAGGCCTCAATTGATTCATCCTTCCTAGATAGTGCATCTACCACTTCATTGTCCTTTCCTTTCTTGTAAACTATTTCAAAATCATAGCCTAACATCTTAATTACCCATTTATGTTTTTATTTAGATGATAACCTTTGTTCCAAAAAATATTTGAGACTATCATGATCAGTCTTTACGTAAAAGTGATGACCCATCAAATAAGGCCTCCATTGTATAATTGCATGAAAAATAGCTATCATTTCCTTCTCATAAAATGGATTGTGGTGATTTTTACCCTTTAGTTGATGAATTTGAAATTTAAGTGGTCTACATTCTTTCATAAGTACAACACCCATACCATACCCAAATGCATCACATTCAACCATAAAAGTATTGGAAAAATTAGGAGTAGCCAATACTGGAGTGGTGCACATCACTAATTTTAATTATTTAAATGCCTTGGTAGTTGTCTTAGTCCATTGAAATTATTATTTATTCAACAAATATGTGAGTGGGGCTAAAATGCTACCATAATTTTTGACAAACCTAAAATAGTAACCAATTAGCCCCAAAAATCCCCTTAGTTGTTTGAGTGTCTTAAGAATCATCCATTCCACCATTGGATTTTTTTAGGATCCACCTTTACTACTGTATGTGAAACTAGATGACCCAAATACTCAACCTCACAAGCTCCAAAAGTACATTTATAAGGTTTGGCATACAACTAATATTGTTTCAAAATTGAGAGTACCTATTTCACATGGTGTAAATGGTCTTCCCAATTTTTACTATAAATGAGGATATCATCAAAAAATACCAAAACAAATTTCCTCAAAAATGGCTTAAAAATAGTATTCATCAAACTCTAAAAGGTATATGGTGCATTTTTTATCCCAAAAGGCATAACCAAAAACTCATAATGGCCCTCATGAGTCCTGAAAGTAGTTTTGGGTATGTCTTCATCATGGATCTAGATTTGATGATACCCAGAATGTAGATCTAACTTGGTAAAATAAAGAGAACCATTCAATTCATCTAGAAAATAATCAATGATAGGAATAAGAAACTTATATTTGATAGTGTAATTGTTGATTTCCTTGTAGTCAAGGCATATCCTTCAAGTGTCATATTTCTTTCTCACCATGACAACTAGTGAAAAATATTCTCTTTGTCTATGGTGAATGATTCTTGCACCTAACATTTCCTATACCATATTTTTAATTTCACCTTTTTGGGCATAGGGATACCTATATGGCCTAATTTTGGGTGGTGTACTACTAAGAATAAGTTTGATAACATGATCATGCATGCAACTAGGTGGAAGTCTTTTTGGCATGTCACTAAATACAACTAAATATGCATCAATCACTTGTATATTAGGAGGTGTAGATGGCTGAGTTTGATGAACTTCCATGGAAAATAAGTGAGCTAAAAATCCTTTAGAACCCTTTCAAGGAATCTTTGTCATTTGATGGGAGCTAACAAGTTGTCAAGATTTATCCCTTAATCCCCTTAGCTCAAATGTCCTTCCCTAAAACTGAAAATTCATGATAATTCCTAAAAATTCATCTCAATAGTGCCCAAAGTGGTGAGCCATTATACTCCCAAAATAATGTTAGTTCCTCCCATGGGAATATCAAAAATAAGATAATCTAACAAGTAGTCTCTCATGGTTAGCTTAATAATATGGCATTTTCTTGATAAGCTAACAATACCACCATCTACAATCATGACCTAAATTTTAGAATGGGATAAATGAAATAGTTTAAGTGAGCATCCAACTTATTATTGATGAAGTTGTGTGTACTCATAGAATCAATTATAATAGTAACCTTATATTTTTTTGGGAAACCCACCACCTTAAGATTTTGGGGAGTACTAATACCTAAAAGGGCATGATAGGAAATAGTAGGCTGAGAGTCTTTAGATTCTTCCTCAGGACCTTCTTCATCCTCGCCAACTGCTTCCTCATCATTATCATCCTCATTGGCCTCTTTGATGTATAATAAATTATTTTTAGCAAAATAATTGTCTTTTCTCCATTTTATGTCACAACCATAACACAACCCTTTGGCTCACTTCTCCTCAATTTATCAAGGTGTCAGTCTAATGGGTTGAGGATATGATGGTACTAGAAAGGTGTGATTATGACTAGTAGTGAAGTTTTTCCATTTGACCACCACTTTTTACTTTGCCATGCATGCTTGTGGGATATCTTTTGATATATATTTTGGGTTAAAAATTTGAACATCTAATTGGATGCTATCTTTGAGACCACCCAAAAATAGATCATTCAAATTTTCCTCGGTGATGTCTTCTATCGATAAGGATATATTATAAAACTGATGAATATAATCCTTCATAGTACTTTTTATGATGAAACATGGAATGGAGGTGGGTGTAAGGGTTATGAATATGAAATATGATGAAAAATTATTAATGGAGGGGGAAAATGAATAAGAACATAGTGGGAATGATAATATATGACAGTGGTATGGGGGTGACTAAGATGGAGGTGGGAAAGGACATTGTGAGAGCATGTCAAGACAAATTTATGAGTCAAATGGAGTCATGTAACCATCATATAATTGATATACCAGCATGGAGGTAATTGGATGAAGGTAACAAGATGAAATTGAAACCTAGGACAATACTAAAAGAACTCAAAATATGCTAAATTTCCATAAAGAATGCTAGACTAGGCCTCTTGAGACACTTTGACAACACATAGATGAGATGAGACATGAATCCTTGGAGAAATTATTATTAAAACCATATTTCAAACATGATATCTTGATTTAAAACCATGCCATGTAGAAAAGAAAGGAATCTTGAAAACCCACTCTCTCTCCAAAACTGTATAATCTCTCTTCAAGAGCATGCCAAATTGTAGATTACAATGTTGATCTTTATGAGATTTTTTTTACCTTGATATGTGTGAATAATGAATGAATAGGGACATGGAAGTATGTATTATGTTCCCAAGAATCTCTAAAAACTTGAATTTTCTAGAAAGATTGCCTTGTTGACGAGAACTTGAGGAAAATGGGTTGCCTTCACAGATGCAAAATTGCATAAATTATCCTAAATTCAAATTGATGTTTCATGAGGGTGGAGAGACAAATTCTATAACCACTTTCTCCATGAATAATAACTTTGAGTCTAGTTTTGTTCCTCAAAATTCAAACCTATACCTATACTCTGTAATATGTATCATCATCAAACCTATAAGTAGGTTTCTTTGTGCAAAAATTGCCAATTACTAGAAGATGAATGGTTTTGGGTGTGTATGGCCTCCATTTGTCTATAAAATTTTCATGAAGATTTGTCATGACCTTATGCTACTATATCAAGCCTCAGCTATGTGGATTTTTATATGGATTGGTACTTATCTTTGTGAAATGGGTGAAAAGAGATTCTTTTTGACCTTTTATTGGAATTTAAGACCTCCACCACCAAATTTGATGCATAAAAAGGATCTCCACAAGACTTTTGCATGTTTTAACACCAAAATTAACCTTTTCCATGATTTTGAAATCCAAAATTGGCACGTGAGAGTTAGAAAAATGATTCTTTTTTACTTAAAATGGCATTAATACACCTTTTTATCTTTTAAAACTTTGGACTAAGGCTAATTTAAATTATTTTAATATATATGAAGGTATACTGACTATTTTCATGACCTTTTGAGTTTAATTTTATCATTTAGATATGCAAAATCTTCCATTTTAGGTTAAAATACTTAGTTTTAGACCAGTCTAAATTGGCTTAATAGTACCAAGGAAAGTTTTGGATTACATGGGTTGGTATTTGGCCTTACTAGGCCAAATTACCAATACTTATATGAATTAAATTTATCAAGGGTAAGGGATAATACTGAAAAGTTGATTAGCATAATCAATTTTGACAAACTCCTTCAAGAAGCATCTGAGAATTCTAGGTAGAGCCTATAGGGGTTAACACTTGATGACATTGAAGCTGCATTGAGTTTTGAAAAAAAGAAGGTAAAAAAAGTTAAAATTTTCAAGATTAACTTCCTAAATACAAATACTATACATGAAAACTTTTAAAGTAGGTAAATATGGTACATAGGCCCTCATTACTCAACTTAGACATCATAAGGTAGCAACATGATGTGGGTTAATAATGCTATTTTGAGTTGGAGTTGAAGAAGAAGAAGACTAAGGCTATAAAATCTATTTTAGTGCTAACATCAATAGTGATGACTCCCATAAAATTTAATGCATCCATGTAAATGTCCACTCAGCCTTAGTTCAAAGGCCAATTTTTTTCATACCAATATAGTGGCATCAATTTTGTACTCATAGTATAATTTTGTTAGAACTTGAATAGAAAGTTTCCTAAATTATTTATAAGCATGCACATGTTACATCACATGGTAATGGCTAACTTTATTTTTTCATAATTATGAGTTAACTATATGTATACATCACATACAGTTCTGAAACTATAGATAAGAATTGAGGTTCTAATTACACCATATAAACACAATTTTTTCATGTACTTAGAGGATGAGGTGAGCCCTCCACAAGTCCATTTAAACACATATAACCCTCATTTTAAAGGGTTAAAAAATTCAATACAGAGGTAGAATCAATTCTTGATTGTCACTCACGTGTTGGTTTATTTTGTCTCCAAGCTCTGTGTAATTAGGTTTAATCTTTTTTGGTTGTTTGATTAAATAATTCTTAATGTACAACAATTGTGAGGAATTTTTGTTTTTATGTTTAATATTCTAGTTTTAGATGTGCAAAAACTATTGAATAATTAGTAACTATATTGATCATTTTTGAGTAAGTTGACTATCTCATATTTTTAAGTGTGTAGAGGTGTTTTCAATGATATAGTCCTATGTGCATGTGCAATAGCTATCTCAGATACCTCCCTAATCCAAGTCATAATCTTATGAGTAAGGGTGTGCAACAACTACTCTAAAAAGAGAAACCTTTGGCCCAGACCATTGAGTTTCCTATATCAAACTATCCCATATTGCTTGACCATGTTTGTTTGTGTTTGCATTAGTTCATAGCAATATATATTGGTTCTAAAAGTACTTGTACATGAAGAATTTGGATTGAGAGGTGATTCATGAAGCCATATAGTCCTTTTTTACTCTACCCTTCCCTATACTTTTTGAGTTTATTTTTGATATCTTCCCACTCTAGATTAGTATCTATCTAACTACCAACTTGCCTAGATTTAAATTTATTTTAGTTATCATTCATCCATTCATAATCTTGGCTAACAAATTATATTCCCTACATATTATTCCATCACTTTGTTGTTAAAATTGCATACCTATAACTTGTACCTTGGAGTGGAGTTCACCTTCATTGAGATCCTAAAATGTTAGAGGCTACCTCATTACGAATTGGTGTGCATAAAAATTGCATCAATAATCTTTCTAGTGATAGGAGGGTCTGAACCTTTGATAAAAGAGGTTAGTTTTTATATAGAGTTATACGAGAATCACCTAAGATAGTGACTATATCTAGTGCTTAAGATAGTTTTCTAGTCTCATCCTTATCAAATCATACAAGGCCTAGATTTGTACCAACTGCCCTTGTCTATAATAGAGCTAAAACACCTTCCCCAATAAGGAACACTCACCTTATTAATCATCCTATGGCTCAACCACATTGGTTTGTCAAATCTTCTATTACCATCCTAGGGGATGTGTATGACCTATAGAGGAATCTTGAAAAATATCTACCATCCTTTAGGGGGAAGAATGGAAAAGAGTACATCAAGTCTTTGAAATTTGCATTGATATTAATGAATGTTATTAATGAAGATGTTGCATTTGATATTTTTCCTTTCACACTAATGGATGCTATTTATGATTGGTAGCTTAATCTTCAAGAGAATTCCATTACTTCCTAGAATACGTGTCAAGTTGATTTTCTTGCATAGTTTTGGTAAGTCACCATCCCTAGTTTGATATACCAACACTTTAATAGAATGAAGAGCGAGCCTAACGATCAAACCCAAGCCTTAAATGTAATATTTAAGAAGATATATACCTAGTTAAGCTTGATGTATAAACCAAAAGAAGAGTTAGCATTAAAAATGTACAAGAATGCTCTAGATTCAGTTACTATAGTCTTATTGTAAAGGACTAATTCTATAAACACTACATTTAATCACAATCAACTATACATGATGCCTCCTCTAATATAGACATCAGAACAAATTATATTTTACTAAACAACCATGCACCTAGAAATGGTTACCAGTAGAATCAACATCTATATAAATCCTCTATTACTATTGTCCAAGGCAAAAACTATATTATAGTAGAGTTTGATGCCATATAAAAAGTGGTTCATAAATTAAGCAATGATTTCCTTAGCATTTAAATAAAGTTAGGCAATACTAATGTCTTGAGTAATAATTAGAATTCAGGTTCCAAAGGTATAATAGACCATTTAATATGCCTAAAAATAATTTAGATCAGCTCAACAAGCCTCCAAAGATTAATACAGTAGAGACATATTTTCCTAACTGGTTCAAAATTCACAATAGGTCTCAACATGGTGAACTTGACTATGTTGAATTTTGTTCAACTTTTGAAATATTTCAAAGAGAGGTCTTAGATAAGATTTGATGCATAATCCACTAGAATTGCACCAAGACTTTTTCCATTTAAGTACTACTATGTTCTTTGAGAATCATGAGTTTCCTTTCCTGAGTGAAGATGAAAACATACCAGAGGAAAACACTGATGAGATCAATGATTTATAGTAATTATAGAAATGTGGTTACAACTTGGGGAGCAGGTATCCCCTCACAACATCTACTCTTATAAATGGTATGATTATTCCATTAAATCTAAAATATGATAACAATCCACCTCCCCCAAAAGAAAATGATCAGCCTAAGAATAAGGAGGAATAGAGCATAAGGGGTAAAACATTATTGAAGACATGAAGAAAATAAAAGCAAACATCACCCATCATGGATTATCTCAAATCACTAAATAAAAGGATCTACTATGGAAGTCTATCATAGAGAAGGCCCTTATGGAGAAGAAAAAATATCCTATAGAGAGAACAAAGGCTCTATCACCAATGTCATAACTAAAAGCAAGCCAGAGTTCTACCCTTTTTGCTAACTATTAGATCATTCATTAAGAAAATTCACAATTGCTTAATCAATTTTGGGGCTTCAATAATTTTGATGCCTACTTCAATTTATCAAAATCTTGGCCTAACTCTAAGCCCATCAAAAAGAGCAGTCTCATAGATAGATAACATAATGGTACCAATAATTGGAGAGCTCACTAATGTGTGTATTCAAGTAGCATTTGAGCCATGAGTATAGATGAATATCAACATCATTTTAGTGTACATGCCTGAATGGTATGCATTCTTACTAAGTAGGGACTAGTCTAAGACACTCAATGGATATCTCTCAATAGATTTCTCTCACATTTGTCTACCATGAAGAGGCCTTCCAAACCAAATCTGGATTGATCTAGAACCATGAATTAAGAGGTAAGTTATGGATCCCCTAGACTTTGTATTTATACTTTCACTACATGAAATGAAATACAAGATCTAGAATCCCAGGGCCCTAATTAGCTATGGACCCTTCACTTTGATGGTGCTAGATCCAAACAAGGATTAGGCATAGGAATTGAATTGGTTGATCCACAAGGAAAGAAGTTCTTGGTAGCATAAAAATTATATTTCCCTTTCACCAACAATAGGGTTGAATATGAAGCATTGATTTTGGGATTGCTCTTTTCACTCAAAAATAATGTCATATAGTTGTTAGTATTCAAGGATTTAGAGCTTGTAGTCAATTAGGTTAGAAATAAATACTAGTGTAAGCTATCATAACTAAAATGATATAAATCTAAAGCATGGGATTTTATTGAGAACTTTGAGGCTTTCAATATAATGATTACTCTTATGGAACAAAACCAAGCTATGGATTCACTTTCTATTTTTGCTACCAATTTGGAGCCTTGCTAAGAATTTTAGGTAAAAATATTCTCCATTAAGTTAGTACCTTGTCCTTATATTCCTAATAATGTAGAGAAATTCCATGTATTTGATGATGACTAGTAGATTATTCAATTTTTAACCAACATAGGAAAATTTGAGTCCCAAATCTTTAATGATTTGGAAGTTAGTTATCTCTACCAGGAGGAGTCAGATTAGGAAGGTGTCATCTAGTTCAAACAAAATAGTCTCCCAATAAATTTGGTTTCCTTATAAAGAGAATTTGATGTTGATCCTCAAGTTCATAAACAAAATCAACCTAAAGTTAACAAGTCTGAATTCAAAAGGGAGAATTGGGGAGATGAGAATAACCCATGTTATATTGACATTGGCCTTAGTTACACTTTAGAATAAAGGTAATAGGTGAAGGATTTACTCATCCAATATAAATATGTAATTACATGTACATATGAGGACTTGAAGGTATATAAACCAAAGGTTAAAAACCATATAATTCCATTAAAACTAGACCACATGCCATATATACAAAGACAGAGACTAGTGAATCCTATCCAGGAACCTCTCATTCAAAGAGAAGTAGAAAATATATTAAGTGAAAGGATAGTCTTCCCAACTAGGAATTTTACTTGGGTGGCCAATTTAGTCCCAGTCAAAATGAAGAATGGAGAAATTAGATTATGTGTTTATTTTAGAAACTTGAACAAAGCATATAAGAAGGACAACTATACACTACTTTCCTTGGATGAGGTTATTCAGATAGTCAGTGGCTTTGAAATGATGTCCTTCAGAGATGGATTTTTAGGCTATAACCAAGTATTGGTACAATCATAGGATAGAATGAAAACTATATCTACCATAAAGTGGGGTACTTACACATATAAGAGGATGCCTTTTAGCCTAATTAACATAGGAGCCACATTTTAGTGAGTAACAGATCATACATTTCAAGGATTAATAGGTAAATATTTAATCATCTATATGGATAGCCTCACTATTTTCTCTAAGAATATGAATGATCATGTAGGCCATTTGTAGTCAATATTTGAAAGATGATAAAGGTTTGGAATCTTTTTGAACCCAAAAAAGAGCATATTTGGAGTTACTGATGGAATTCTTTTGCGATATATCATTACCAAAGAATGAATCATCATTGATCTAGATAGAATTTAAGAGATTTCAAACATTATTCTACCAAAGAGTAAGAAGGAGATCAAGTCTTTCTTTGGGAAAATTATTTTTTATAAGGAATTTCATCCCAAGATTTGTAAAAATTATGAGACCCCTGAATGTAATGCTCAAATAAGATGCTAAAGTGGAATGGATAGTTGAGGCCTAGAAGTCTTTTTAAGACATAAAATATTCTATATCTCAAGGCCCATTACTCATTAGTCTAGATTCCATAAATGACTTATATTTATGCTCATTTACTTTAGAACATACAATTGTTGTTGTCATAATGCAAAAGAAAGATGAAACTAAACATTCGATTACATTCATAAGCACAAATTTAAAGGATGCAAAACTTAGGTACTAATTGTACATGATCCTACTATCAAGCTTACCTTGTCACATTATGAACTAGGATAAGGTAAGGGAAAATGGATGGTAAAGCTGTAGGAATTCAATATATAAATCAATATTGATAAAAATCATTTGGGGTCAAGGCATCATCCAAATCATGACTAAGCTTGACCCACATATTACTATTGAAGAGGTTTATGAATCCTAGGTGTCTAGAGGTGAATGGTATACTAACATAATTTAATATTTGCTTACATAACTTGTCTCCCAAAACTCAATCAAGAATGAAGAAGAGATTTGATTCTCAAAGCTACTCACCATATGATTAAAAAGGATTTATTTATAGGATAAATTATGAAGGAATCTACCTTGGATGTGTTTCAATGGAAGAATTCCAAGAAATATTAGAAAACCTACACCAAAAGATAGGTAGTGATCATCCATCTGGGAATGTCACAACTCACATGATCCTAAGAATGGGTTAGTACTAGCCAATAGTATTCAAGGATGCCCATACCCATATAAGCACATGTCATGAATGCCAAGCTTTAGAAAAAAGAGAATTACATACATCAATGCCCTTATAACCTGTTGTTGAGGGAAGGCCATTTGCCTACTGGGGATTAGACTTCATTAATGTCATTAACCCAAACTCCTTAGTATGTCATAAGTTTTTACTCACTACCATAGATTAATGCACCCAATGGACTAAGGTAGTAGCCACCAAGAATTATAGAGCATGAGATGTGATTTAATTTTTATAAGAACACATCACAACTAGGTTTGACACTCCCATTTATTTAGTTTGTTTTAATGGGCCAACATTCATAGCAACTAAATTTATTGAATGGGCTCATGAAAATTATATTACCATTAGATCATCTTCTAACCACTATCCTCTAGGAAATGGATTGATAGAATCAATGAATAGGAACCTAATAGATGTAATTAAGAAATTAGTTGGGGATAAGCCTAGGGACTAGCATAATCTACTTAAGTATGCCCTTTGGGTAGATTGAATGAGATATAAGTAGGCCATCAAGGGTTCACCCTATCTTCTAGTTTATGGGCATAGGCCACTATTCCCAATCATGTTAAAGTTATCGACTTATCAATTCATGCAGGAATATATAGAACCAAATTACAAAGCATAATCTTGATTATTATATATAATAGAGATTGAAAACTTAAGGACTGAAGCCCTATATACTTTTATCAGACACCAAGATGTAGTCAAGAGATGGTTTGATAAAATGGCAAAAGTTAAAGCATTAAAGATCTCTGATCTAGTGCTTATGTGGGATAAATCCCATGAAAAGAAAGGATAACATGATAAATTTACTCCACTATGGATTATACCATATCATATTTTAGAGATCTCAGGAAATAATTCATTTTATCTAAGGGACCTTTAAGGAAATGAACTCACATATCCAATCAATGTGTAATTTTTTGAAGTATTACTTCATGGTTGTACCATCTAAAGTTACCCTCAAGTGATGAAAAAATTGTGGTAGAAGTAATATTAGTTTAGCTTTCTTATTTAATAGTTTAGTTTTCCTATTTTCTGTAATGTCCCCCACTTAGCCAGTCTGGATGTATGATGCCGTTAGCCTATTTTTTTATGGTCCCGAGGGCTAACCAGGACTTCAAAACGGATCCTGAGATTATTTGGCCCAGACAAATTTAATTACATGCCAAATGGAGTTCATTTGTTGGGTTTTCAGAAGACTTACTATTTTTTGTAAGCTAACAGGGGATGCAGTACCTTCAATTTTCAGTGACAGGATGTGATGCATTTTTTTGTCAAGCTCTTTCCGATGAGCTGTGTGGGATTCTGAGTTTATTTGGTATATTATTTTTAAATGTGTGAAGCTATAACAATAAATTAACTATTTTGATTATATAGTAGGGTTTTTTTTCAAAGTGGATAAAAAGAAAGAGGATAGTTCTGATTGGGGCTTCTTTTTTAAAATCAAAAAAGAAAAGGGAATATTCTGGAGATTGCATCTCAATAGCTTGAAGGACAAAATCCATCCAAGCTGGAAATCTTGATGCCATTGAAATAGATGGTCTTGAGATTCTTGAATTGGTTTTGGTAGTCCCTGGTCAGCATTGTTCGAGGATAACATCATTTGTGAAGTTGGTACCAAACTGGTGAATTCGCAAGTCTACCTGGAAGCACATTAGAGGTCATAAGTCCATCATTACTAGACCAAATCACATGCTTCCAACTTTGTTGCATTGCTAGAGCTTGGACACTTCAAAATTGGTCATTTTTGGTAGCCATTGTTGTAGCAAAAATTCATATATTTTTCCCTACAGTGCCATGTTGTACGGCCTGCTCATGGACATAGTACGAACCTGCACCAAGGACAAATTCATGGGGTTGCCAAATGGGATATTCATTATCAAATTTTGATTAGTAGTAATTGTATCATTTAAAGAGAAGCATTTTAATATCTTAACAAGAATGCAAAAATCTCAAATCTTACTTTGCACATCAACTATTTGACAAAATGTCATTAAATAAAAACTAAAAAAAATCAAGGCAAAATTGGGAGGGTATGCTATAGTGGTATCAGAGCTTGTTTATCCTACCATCCTAGTGGGTAAAAACACCATGAATAGGTGGTGATATGACAAATTAGAGTGTTTAACCTTTAACTCATCAATATAATTTAAGAAGAACCAGGGCTCGTCTAGACCCAGGGCAAGAGGAACAAGGAAATCTAGAGGATCATATTGATACAGGTGAATAGGTTATTAGCAATATGGGAGACAAGAATGTTGGGGATCCTGGAGAGGAAAGATTCTTATAGTTATTAGAGACATTGGCACAGGGACAATGATTAGCTGAATACAGGGCACATGAACATAATCAAAGATTGGAGCTTATGATGCAGATGATGGCTCATCAAATGGGGTTAAATGTTAACATGGGTGGAGAAAATAATCAAAATGGTAATAATTAGAATGGGAATTATCAAGATGGGACACAAAATGGAGGTGGACAAGTTGGGAACAATTTTGGTCATGCAACCCAGCAAGCTAGGATAGTGAGTTCGAGGCCTATGATTCCTACTTTTCCTCATAGAGCTCTAGAATAGCCAGTACCAGAGCCCCAAATGACTGATATAAAGGATCAGCTAAGGAGAGATTAGGAAGCTAGAGGACTAGACTTTACTATTGCAATTACCTTTAGAGAGTATATGGATGTGCGGATGAAACATATGCCATGTGGACATGATAGGAACCAGCACTATGAGCTACGAAAGAAAGTAGGGAAACTTTAGTTACCATATTATGATGGCTTGAGGAAGTCTATAGTAAGATCTTGGGTTCAAAAGCTTGACACATAATTTCAATTGAACCCTATGCCTGAAGAAGAAGCTATTAAGTACGTAGCAATTCATCTGGATGGGTTAGCACATGAGTGGTGGCATCATGGTATGGTCACTATGGGTCATGCACACATTTCCTCATATGTGGAGTTTATGCAGAGACTGATTGAACATTTTGATAGGAAGGATCTAGAAATCCATTTCAAGGAGTTAGCTTAGCTTAAATAGTGGGGATCATTGAAAACATACATTGCAAAGTTTCAAAAACTCACAGTGTTAGTAATAAACGTATCTAAATGGAGGATACTGGTTCTATTTATGGATGGGTTAGCTGATCCATTGAGAGGATGGATTAAGGCTCTCAACCCTCCCACTTTGCAGGAAGCCATTAAGAAGGCTAGGGACATGGATTCCTCTTTAGCTTCTAAGAGTAAATTCCAGGGAAGGAATTTCCCTTCGAGGAAAGATAAGGATAGGAAATCGTTTCAGAGAGAGGCTCTGCCACCTAAGGAGGAAAGTAAGAGGGTGGACAGTGAGACACTTAATGATCTCAGGAAGAAGAAGCTTTGTTTTCATTGCAGGGAACCTTGGGATTTGTTACATAAGTGTCCATTGAAGGCAAAAGCTAAGCAGATGGAGTATTTTTCCACCGAAGAGTGAGAGGATGGAGATTCAGAGCAATCATCCAAATTTGATGGAGATGATGATGGTTCTTCACATGAGGAAGCACGTAATGATAGCATGATGGCTCAATTGTCTAGTTTACAGGGAGCCATCAATTTTAGAGTTAGAGGGACTTTGGATGGATAGAGATTTGTGGCACTCATTGATACAAGGGCAACACATAACTTCATTGATGAAAAGTTTGTGTCACGTAGAGGATTACATATAGAAGAGCATAGGGGATTTAAGGTGATGGTTTCCGATGGCTTCAAGATTGACTGTACCAAAAAAATCTCCAACTTGTAGCTTTATTTGGGAGATTATGACATGGTGGGAGATTTATTTGTGGTCAACATTGGTGATTAGGATATGGTGCTTGGGATGAATTGGATGAAGTCTCTGGAAGAGTTTACATTTAACCTCCAAAAAATGGAAATGAGGTTTGAGGCAAATGGTAAGAAGATAGCGCTCAGAGGTTTGTTAGATCGGAGACTTCAAGTGGTGTCACTCAAGTGGATGCAAAGTTTCTTTAGACATGATCAGGTGCAGTGGGCAGCAGAGTTTAGAGCAACATGAACAAGAGTATCCACCTGATGTGTAAGAACTAATAACCAAACACACTAAGGTGTTTAGTGAGATACCTCTAGGGAGACCCTCAGATAGGGGAATTGAGCATGTTATTGAGTTAGAGGAAGGGGCTAAGCCAGTTATCATCACACCTTACCATCATCTAAAGAGATATAAGGATGAAATAGGAAAAAACAATCAAGGAGTTGATTGACATGGGGCACATACGGCCAAGCAAGAGTCCTTTCACTTCTTCAATAGTATTGGTGAAGAAGAAGGATGGTACAATAAGGATGTGCATAGATTATAGGGAGCTAAACAAGAAAACAATCAAGAACTGATACCCCATCACATGCATTGATGATCTTATTGATGAATTGCATAGTGCATGCCACTTCTCTATTGAGATCTAGCTACCACTAGATACAGGTTAGAGTGGAGGATGTGGAGAAGATAGCTTTCAGATGCCACTATAGACATTTTGAGTTTTTGGTCATGCCCTTTGGGTTGACTAATGCCCCCGCCACTTTCCAGTCCTGTATGAATAGAGTGGTCAGAGATCAGTTGAGAAAGTTTGTGTTGATATTCTTTGATGATATACTGATATACAGTAGTACTTGGGAGGAACA
This sequence comes from Torreya grandis, assembly GCA_037957365.1. Lineage (NCBI taxonomy): Eukaryota > Viridiplantae > Streptophyta > Pinopsida > Cupressales > Taxaceae > Torreya > Torreya grandis. The sequence goes on from JARHVA010002364.1 coordinate 1,563,489, forward strand.
TCTAAAGCATCTTGATATAGTACTTAGTATTCTAGAGAGGGAGTCATTATATGCCAAGATGAGTAAATGTGAGTTCGGGATGATAGAGTTGCTCTATCTAGGGCATATTATTAGTGCAAGAGGTGTTCGAGTTGACCCAGACAAGATTAGGGCCATTATGGATTGGCCACCACTGAGGAACACTTCACAACTCAAGGGATTTCTTAGGCTTTGTGGGTTCTACCATAGATTTGTTAAAGGATTTTCACAAACAATAGCTCCACTTACAGACTTGACATGAAGAGATAGTTTTGAGTGCTCAGAGAGGGCTCAGGATTGTTTTGACAGGTTCAAGGAGCTGATGAGTTCATGTCCTATTTTATCCATTCCAGATTTCACTAGGCCTTTTGAGCTATAGTGTGATGCCTCAGGAGAAGGCATAGGATCTGTCCTCATGTAGGACAAACATCCCATTACATATGAAAGCATAAAATTATGAGGTGTTGAGAGAACTTATAGCATCTATGACAAAGAAATGCTAGCAATAATGCACATGCTAGCTAAGTTTAGCTGATTCACAGTAAACATAGATCATAATAGCTTGAAACATTTCCTTGGACAAAAGGATCTTAATGATAGGAAATAGAAATGGGTGAGTAAGTTACAAGCCTATGATTTTGACATAGCCTATGTCAAAGGGAAGAAAAATATTATCACATATGCTTTATCTAGGAGGCCTCATTTGCTTGTTGTTGGGATAGTCATGGATGATTGGAGAGAGATAATATTGGCAGAGTATGCAAGGATAGTTGGGCATCTAGCATTATTGAAGGGGCTATTCAGGATAGTCAATATACTATTGTAAATGATCTGATCATTTATAAAGGGAGGATTTATTTGGTACCTAGGTTTGCTATGAAGCAAAAGATCTTGAGAGCATTTCATGATTCACCATTAACCAGACATCCAAGATTCTTTAAGACATATCAACAGCTGAGAGAGTGCTTCACTTAGAAGGGGCTCAAGTCTGAAGTGTTGTAGTTTGTTAGCGAATGCCCAATGTGTCAGCAGAACAAACAAGAACATTCCTTCCCAAGAAGATTACTACAACCCCTACCTATATCAGAGAAGAAGTGGGATAGCATTTCCATGGATTTTATCATAGGCTTCCAAAGGCACAGGGTTGAGATTGTATTTTTGTTGTGGTAGATTGATTGACAAAATTTGCACATTTCTTTGCAATATCATCTACATATTCAGCAACACAGACAGTAGAGCTATTCTTTTGAGAGGTATTTAGATTACATGGGATGCCATAGAGCATAGTCAACAACAGAGACATCATGTTTATGAGCCACTTTTGGTAGGAGTTGTTCAGGTTGTGTGGAACTGAGCTCACTTTGAGTACCAGTTACCACCCCCAAACTAATGGGTAGATAGAGATAGTGAACAAATGGGTTGAGGGGTACCTTCAGAACTACATTGTAGGGCAGCAAAAGGCTTGGGTGAAGTGGCTACATCTAGGGGAGTATGGCTATAACACCTCTTTCGATATGTCTATTCAAATGTCCCCTTTCATGGCACTGTACGGGTATGATGCTCCTAAATTTTTGGATTTATTATTTGGGGAAAGTAGGGTGCCCAAGGACAAGGATTTTTTGTAGGAGTGTCAGGACATTATACGATCCTTGAAGGAAAATTTGCAAAAGGCACAAAATCAGCAAAAGCAATATTTCGATCAGCACAAGATTGAGATGTCTTTTGAGGTAGGAGACATGGTGTATCTCATGTTACAACCATATAAATAGTCCTCTCTCAAGAAGAGTGGAGCAGAGAAATTGAAACCACACTACTATGGACCATTCAAAGTAATCAGGAGAGTGGGCAAAGTAGCTTATGAGTTAGAGTTGCCTGTAGATAGTAAAGTGCATAATGTATTTCATGTGTCACACCTTAAGAAGGCATTGGGGCACAATGTGGTAAATTCAATAGTATTTCCACCTCTTGATGATGAGGGGAAGCTTATCTTGGTTCCCGAGGCTATACTTGACTCCAGGGAGAGGGTGCTTCACAGGCAGACTATTAAGGAGTACCTAGTGAAGTGGAGGAACCTCCCAGTTGTGGATGCGACATGGGAGGTTGAGCAGATTCTTCAGCATCCTAAGTTGAGATTACTTGGGGATAAGCAATTTCAAGAGGGGTGGACTGTAATGTCCCCCACTTAGTCAGTCTGGATGTATGATGCCATTAGCCCATTTTTTTTATGGTCCTGAGGGCTAACCAGGACTTCAAAAGGGATCCTGAGGTTATTTGGCCTAGAAAAATTTAATTACATGCCAAATGGAGTTCATTTGTTGGGTTTTTAGAAGACTTACTATTTTTTGTAAGCCAATAGGGGATGCAGTACCTTCAATTTTCATGACAAGATGTGATGCATTTTTTTTTCAAGCTCTTTTTGATGAGTTGTATGGGATTCTGAGTTTATTTGGTATATTATTTTTAAATGTGTGAAGCTATAAAAATAAAGTAACTATTTTGATTATATAATAGGGGTTTTTTTTAGAGTGGATAAAAAGAAAGAGGATAATTTTGATTGGGGCTTCTTTTTTAAAATCAAAAAAGAAAAGGGAATATTCTGAAGATTACATCTCAATAGCTTGAAGGATGAAATCCCTCCAAGCTGGAAATCTTGATGCCATTGAAATAGATGGTCTTGAGATTCTTGACCTAGTTTTGGTAGTCCCTGGTCAACATTTTTCAAGGATAACATCATTTACGAAGTTGGTACCAAACTGGTGAATTTGCAAGTCTGCTTGGAAGCACATTGGAGGTCATAAGTCCATCATTACTAGACTAAATCACATGCTTCCAACTTCGTTGCATTGTTAGAGCCTAGGCACTTTAGAATTGGTCATTTTTGGTAGCCATTGTTGCAGTAAAAATTCATATATTTTTCCCTACAGTGTTGTGTTGTACGGTCTGCTCTTGGACATAATACGGACCTATGCCAAGGACAAATTTGTGGGGTTGCCAAATGGGATATTAATTATCAAATTGTGATTAGTAGCAATCATATCATTTAAAGAGAAGCATTTTAATATCTTAACAAGAATGCAAAAATCTCAAATTTTACTTTGCACACCAACTGTTTGACAAAATGTCATTGAATAAAAACTAAAAAAAAATCAAGGCAAAATTGGGAGGGTATGCTACATTTTCTAACTTAGCTTCATATTTTTAAGTTTATCTTTCCTATTTTTTAGTCTAGTTTTCATTTTTTCTAGTTTAGCTTTCTATTTTCTAGGTTGATTTTATTGCTTTCTAGTTTATACATTTTTTAATTTCTTGTGACAATCTAAATTGCTTTATTCTAACATAACCAAACTAGCATCTTACCATTTAGGCCCCTATTTTATGCTTAGATTGATATATAAAAGAAAGATAAACAACAAAAGGATTCATAACTTGGGGTCTATTCACAAACTAGTTATACTTTTATGTTTAATGTCTTCAGGGTTTAGGTATGTAAACATAGTCATTCACGGTTGTGTCACAATTTAATATTTCTACCAGTATGTGAAAGTTTCTCTCAAATACTCCATATGAATTTATAAATTTCTCTCACTCCATTGGACCAAGTAGAATTTTTTATAGTAATACTTTTTTGAAGGTGATAACCATTGGTGTAGATGTAGCTAGCAGAGAAATTTTGGTAAATGATTTGTTTTATGGATATACTAGCTCACAGTGGTTTCAGCTCTCCTTTCATAAAAAAACAATGTGTTCAAAAGAGTGATCAATAAATACAAAATAAAATTTAAAATAGATCAAAGTCTCACAGGATGAAATAAGGTCAATTTAACACACATCATGATAAAATAAGAGAAGGAAGAGGAGATAAGGAAACCAGGGTATCTCTATTGGGGTTATGGATGCCTAGCTAATAGTAGAGCAATGACTAAGTTTCCTTAATTTAATGAGCTTAAAAAGAACTAGACCAAAACCTAAAACTACTACAAGTTTTTGAAAATATCATCACACTAAGAGTTAAATGAACATCATTTTAGCACACATATATCCATGGATGTGAAGACAAGTATGTTGTATGATGTAGTTGGGAGTCTCTTTCATATCTATGATTCTAATATTTTCTTATGGCATAGTTCATATCTAATTATAAATTTCTAACCAAAGTTCTTATTTCTCAAATAATTAGAATTATTCCCCCTATAAGTCACCATTTACTGTACCCAACATCCCCCTTTTCTTTAAAAAGTAATGGGGACCCATTTTTTATGATTTGGCATTTTTTGTTAAGACTTATTCTACATAACTATGCAAGTTATATTAGATTGTTCCTTAATATTTACACTTAGAAGTACAAACAATGATATTATACATTTTTTGACCAACTTATTAATTTCTTCTAGGAGTTTTTGTACTATGTAGGTTTTGGGACTTATTTTTATTCATAACTATTTTTGTTTGGACTTTTGTTCAGAGTTTTCAAGTTAGGAATTTTGTTTGAAAGATTTATTTTATATTTTTCATCAAATTTTTATAAATAATTTATTTTATTTAGGGGTTTTGTTCAAAATAGTCTTCATCATAGTTTTCATATCAAACATTTTGTTCAAAGTTTCTATATCGAAACTTTTTTTGGACATTTTATTTGAATGATGTTCTGAAGGACTTGGTTATTTATTTGGAACTCCTTATTTAGGATTTTGATATTAGAACTTTTGTTTAGGAATTTTCATGAGATAATTTGTCTAGAACAATCTTTGTTGGCTTTATGTGCTTTGGAGGTTTTGTTCAAAGCTCAATGTTCAGACATTTTATTTAAACATTTTTCTGAGGGATTTGGTCTTTAGGCATTATATTCAAGCTTTGTGTTTAGATCCTTTAATTTGCAAGAATTGTTAGCTTGGTCCCAACATGAAACTCGACTTCCAAATCCTAATTGTTGAAATATGATAGTTTCCAAATAATGTAACCCACCAACTAAACTAATGGGAATTGAATTATGGGGGTAAAATAAGCATATACATGTTGGACATTAAAAGTGCATGAACTTGAATTGAATGCAAAGAGATATATCAACTATGTGAAACCATCGACATGTTCATTTAATTATAATTGAATTTGAAATCAATTTCTACTCTGTGAACAAAATCCTAGCTACATATGAATCTATTACAAACAAGCAACTAACAAAAATGAGTTTTCATAGTACATAGAAATAGACTTTGAGTACATTAGATAATTTCAATGGATTCATCATCTAAGTTTTTTAGAGGATTACTTACACCATCCCCATTCTCCATCAAGAATTTTATATATTTTATAGACATGGTGATTAATGCAATAATCTTTGAGAATAGGGATGCCAACTAGTCATACCTATGGGATGCCATTAATGTTATTGATGTGTTTTCATATGAAGTAAATTTATCACCCATGTAGTGCCAATTGGATATAGATTTACTCTCTCTTAAGAGATAAATATTTCACTTCATAAAATCCAAGCCTGAGGTCATGCTATGTATTAACCTCCTATATGACTTGTTCTTCATCGATAGGGTGACTCAAGATGCCTTCTTAAATCACATGCATCACTAGATGTTTATGGCTTACATTACTGATGATGACTTCCAAAGATACTTATGTCTATTGATTCTAGATGACATATTTGATAAACACATGATGGTAACATAGAACAAGCATAATTCAATCGAGAAAGTTTTGAGCTCATGACTTCTTCATAGGGAGACTATGGTCTTAAAGGGAAAATCCCCCAATCCCATTAGTAAATTTAGAATGGGGATCTTTATTAGAATGCCCTTATTAAGTAGAATATATGGCATGACAAGTATCCATTTTCTCCACCTGTATTAGGTGCCATTACTAGATATGCTTATGATTGATGATGTGACTTTTTCCTTGAGAAAGATTATTAGTCTCAAGTTGAGGGAGAAAGTTTTACATAAAATAAAGTAAACCAATTTAGGAAGCCATTTTTATATGATGTCTTACCTTCTACATTTAGTAATGGGTAGTGTATAGGGACCTTGGGTAGATTTGGAGCCTAACTAATGATTTTATAAAGGATTACATTTATGATTACTATAAATTCATGCATATTTATGTGTATATAAATAATATCACCCAAATTACATAGGATGTGTATCCTCAAGTATGAAAGGAAATTCATGAGGCCCCACTACCCAGAACTTCAAAGAGCATAGAAAATACATTGGCTCCTTGGGGTGACTACTAGTTATACCTAGACTATATGGTAATCATGGTCATCAACCATAAGGTTAACCCCCTATGCCTCCCCAAGTATGTGCTAGATAATCTTGCATAGCAATAAATTGTGATTCAACTTTGGTGGAGTGTGGAAGAGGATTTGATAAAATATAAAAATGGCACTTTTCATAGATCTCACACGATTATAGGTAAAAGGTGTTATACAATGAGAAATTATTTTAGGGACATAGGCAACAAGAGAAAGCATTATCAATTACCTACCTTGGCATATAGATATCGGGACCCCAATGGTTAGATTCAAAAGCATATCCAAGGTTTTGGTATTCCATACCAATGTGTTCCCTAATAAACCATGAATTTTTGTTCCTAAATGTGAAAGATGATGCCAAAGTCATCGAAAGGGCACAACTTGCAGGACTTAAAGAATATCATTTGAGGATTATTCAAAAATAACTTTCAATTTTAGTATAAGAGATGCATACAAGGATGATACCCCCTAGAGGATGGATTGCATCAGACTTCTAGGAAAATATTCCCTAGAAAAAAATAGAGGAATAAGGGGAGCCTTCCAAATAATCTCCCCAAGGATACACATAGATTGTGGGGTTAACTGGATGTGCTAGTATTCAAAGGCTGCTAAAATTTCATCAATTAATTGTTTGTATTATTATAAAACATCATTCTTACACTGGTAAAAGCTATTGATTTGATTTACCATAAGCTAGGATTCACTAAAGATGTTGATTGTTTTGAATCATAAGGCTAAGGTAGCCTAAAGGCCTATTACTAGGGATTCGCATTGACCCATATTATTGTTACATTCAAAATTAATCTTGAAGGATAAAGGAAGATGCTCATCATCAAAGGGAATAAGGATGATACTAGCTCCCCCACCACATTAACACTTTGATCTATCAAAGAACATGGTGACTTGATAGGTGAATTCTACTTGAGAGAGGGTCATGATGGACTCATCAAGGAAATCAAGAAGAGGAGGTTGATTATCTACTAATGGTTCTTTAGCAAATTGGTCAGTAATGAATTGCCCCTTAATTTAATTTTACTAGAGGAACTCAAGGTCAAACTCCACTAAAATCATGAACCATTTGGCAAGACGTTGGTTTTAGTATGGCTTGGATTGTATGTAATTGAGTGGGCTAGTATTTGTTATGACACAAGTTTTGTGGTTAAGAAGGTAGTGGCAAAGTTTGGTGGCCAAAAAAACTAAAGCTAAGAAAAGCTTCTCGATATGGGTATACCAAGTCTTATACTCTACAAGTATGCATCTAATGTAGTAGATGACTAACTCTCTATGTTATTAATCTTTATGAGCAAGCATTACCCCTAGGGAGTGATCAGTGGTAGAGATATAAAGGTATAAAGGTTGGTAATCCTTGGGAGGGGTGAGGATAGGTGGATATAAAGGGTACTTTTTGAGTGAATCAAAGGCTTTTTGATAGTCTTTATTCCACTTGAAAGATACATCCTTCTTCAGAAGGTGATGAAGGGTTGACATTAGTCCAAAAGCTAGGAGATAAAGTGATGAATGGATTAAAGATTCCCTTATAGAATTTGGAGTTGCTTGAGGTTGATTGGAGGAATCATGTCAAGGATGGCTTTGATCTTGGTAGGATCAACTTTGATACTATGAAGGGAGACAATAAAACCAAGGAGATTTATTAATAAGATTCCAAAAATTCACTTCTTGGGGTTTAAGAAGACATAGTAATGGATAAGCCACTCAAAGATGATCTTGAAAATGGCCAAATGGTCCTCTTGGATCTTATATTTCCTAATAAAGTCATCCACATAGTCATCTATAATATTGTGGATAATATCATGGAAGATGTAAGTCATGACAAACTGGTAGGTTGTACCAACATTCTTTAATCCAAAAGGCATGACTCTATAGTAGAAGTTCCCCCATGGGGTGGTAAAGGTAGTATTGTGATAATCTTCAAGGGTGATTAAGATCTTATTGTAACCCAAAAATCCATCCATAAGAGATAACATCTCATGGATGGCTATGAGATCAATTAGTTACTCAATGCTTAATAGAGGAATGTCATCTTTAGGGTAAGTGAGGTTGAGGTCACAAAAGTCCACATAAATGCATAGTCCCCCTGTGGCTTTGGTGATAGGTACAACATTCAAGACCCATTGGGGATAGTCAATGGGTTAAATGAAAGTGATAGATAGAAGACACTAAAGCTCTTCTTTGATGAAAAGGGATATACAAAGGTACATGCATCAAAGTTTTTGCTTGATGAGCTTTTCATCATTGTTGGTGAATATGTCGTGGGTGGAAATATTATGGCTAATTTTAGGCATGTCACTATAATACCAATAAAATTCTATGCTACAGTTTTGGAGGAAGGAGGGGAAGTCTTGAAGTTCCTTGGCATTCAACAATTGGCTAATTTTGACAATGTGAGGGTTTTTTGAAGTACCCAAATTTATATCCATGGTGGATTCATTTAACATGGTATAAGTCTTAGGAAGAAGGGATGTATGGATGGAAGAACCAAGGCACCAAGGGAGGTGAGAATGGAATCATCATCTTAGCACTAAATAGTGTTAATAGTAAGAGAGTCATCTCCTATCATCTCAAGATGGATCAAATAGATGGTTATAATTTCCCCTTATTTTTATATGTTAGGGGTCCGAGGTTGATCATGTTGACAAAAAAATAGGTGGGATGATTCATCATCCTAATAGGTAGTTGGAGGATAGGCTGGTGAGGAAGTGGTGTCTTTTATAATAATGGTGATGATAGGTGGTTTAGTTTGTTTCTTGGTGGGTAATATGAAACCAAGGCCATGTTTCTCATGAGGCTTTCTAGTTTAAATGTAAATCAATTCATATGGGTCATTCTCATATCATCTAAGACCAAATCCCTTCCAAGTACACCTATGGAGGTATGTCTTGGCCAAGCTTAATTTATTGAGGTAGTAAAAACTAATAGTAAATGGTTAAGGTGAAAGAGAGGTGGTGGAAATGCCAAGGGGTTGGTCAAGTCTCATATATATTAAATGGGTTTGATAGTGGGTAGGTCCAAAGGGAATAATGGTTTTGACATTGGGGTCATATCCAAGTTGGTAGCCAAGTTTCCCATACTCTTGGGGAGTAGGGAAAGTGTCGAGGGTGAAGAGGCAATATTATCCTAGTGAAAGACATTAGAAAGTGGATTCCAAGTGGTGTGAGGCAAGTATATGATCAAAGGGGATGTATAATCTAGTTGATGCCTCATTGGTAGGAGTTAAGACTTCTTATTTCATGGTGAAGGTCTAGTCCTTGGTTAAGGAGGGTGTGCTAGATGGGGGTAGGAGGATGTCATTGGGATGGTAGGTCATGTTGCATGTTGATAAGGGACTTGGGTCAGCTTAGATGGTGATGATGTACCCTCCATGCTCAACTTTGATGAAATAATTAAGGGTATAGGGGTTGCAACCCCTGGTACAAGTCTAAGTTCATTCTAGCAAAAAAATGTATTATAATTCACCTTCCACTATGTAAAAGAGTTTGGGGAGCATGCAAGGTCATAAATAGATATGAAGGACAACCATTCCTAGGGTAGTGGTCATGGTGTCATTAAAGGACTAGAGGATAGTTGAGGTTTTTTACATGACATTGTTTAACAAGTTGAGTTGGTTATAGGCATGGGAGGAGATGATATTACCACTAGCTCCCCCATAAATCATGACCTATTTGATGTGGGTTTGGTTGATGTAAGTAGTAATAAAGAGAGAGGGATTTGGGTCATCAAGATGGATAGAAGGTATTTATGAATCCTTGAAGGTGACAAGGTTAGAAATTTAGAGAGCATTGATAAAGGCTTCTAGAGGTTGAGGGTCTTCAGGTTGGAATTCTACCAATTACAATGCATCGATCATTTCCTAGTAATGATGAGGTGAATTAGTAATCAATTCATATAATCTCATCTTCACTAGGGTTTGATGAAGCTATTTAATCATCACTCTTTTGATGTATTTATATGGATTATATTGGGAGGCACCTATGATAGATAACTTGGGTTTGGATGAAGGAAAAGATGTTTGGGTAGGTTGTGGTTGGGAAGTAGATTATGGGTATATCCATAAAATGGACACTTTATCCTTCCCCTTATCCTTCTATTATTATCTCATGATCTTATGGATCATATGAATAATGGGAAAAATTGAGGTAGGAGATGGTTTTGGTTCCTCATCACTCTAAGATGAGAGTGAAGGAATAGGTAGGTATATAGGTAGTGGTTGTTATATTGGTAGTGGGGCCATGGGAGGTTCTTCTAGTAAGAGATCATCCTCATCATAGAGCTGATGGATAATGGTTTGGAGATATTTACAATTTTTTGTGTCATGGAATGGTGTCCTATGATAGGAACACACTTGGTAGTTGTTATACCAGATAGGTTTTGAATCAAGAGGGTCAAATGCCCTGATAGGGGGTAAGATCAAGAAAGAAGCTTACAATAACATTTGTAAAATGGTAGAGTAGGATTTAGCTAAAGGTGGATAGGTTTTATAGATTTTGGTCTTGGTTGGTAAGGTGGAAGTCCTTTTGGGAGTGGGTCTGGTGATGGAAGGTTTGGGTAAGGTGGTGTTCTTAGTTGGTGGTTTTGGTTTTGGTAAGGTATAGGTTGATAAAATAGAGGTAGGAGGTTTCAAGGTAGGTGGCTTGGTTATTGTTGGTTTAGTGAAGATAGGTGTGTTAGAAAACAAGTGTGATAGTGTAACTAGAAGTGGTAGTTAGGTTTTGGTTGGGATAATCAACTTCTTACTTAGAGTGGAGGGATGATGTCCTAAGATAGAGGGAAAGGTTGAGGTAGGTAGGATTTTGGCCCTTTAGCCTTTTTGTGTCTTCTCTTCCTTAGGTGATTTGGGTTGGCACTTTGTTGTTGGGTTTGATAAGGTAAGCTCCACTTTCATAGTTAGGTGATTAAGACTCTGTGTAGGGAAGATGCCAAGGTTCTTGGTTGGTTTGGTTAGTTTGGTTGGAGAAATTGATTTGGTTATTTGGGGTTTAGGTGCCTTGGATGGTTGATGAATTATTAGGTGGGTAGAGGGATTTATCAGTTTGGCTAACGAGATGGGGGTTTGGATAATAGGAGTGGTAGGTTAGTCATCTAAAGGTGTGGTTGGAGGTTTTTGTTTGGTGATATAAGGGAGCCCAAATTTCTTCCAAAAGGTGGCTCAATCCATGTCAGGTTTAGAGAGAAATTCTAATTTTTTCACTAATTTAGAGAATGGTTTATAGGTTGGTTTTATTCCTTGGATAGTGGACCTAAAAGATAAGCACATAGGTTGATATAGAAGGATGGTAACCTCATCCTTTTCCTCAATCAAAGGATGAAAGGTTTTAATAAGTGACTCCTCTATGGGAGGTGTAGACATCGGGGTTCCTCTTTGAGAATGATCTCCAAAGGGGTAGTAAATTGATTAATGGTTAAGTGATAAGGTAAAGTGGGTGTTTGTTCTAGTATGTCAGTGGAAATAGGGGTTGATGGCTCCACTACCTCAATAAGTGGAGGGGAAAGGGTGCTTCCTTGGTTAGGGTATCTAAAAGAGGAGAAGGTAACTCCATTTCATAAATAAGGGGAGAGGTTGAGGAGTAGATAGGTTGGGTAGTAGGTTCTTCAGTAATGAGCATGCCAAGAAAAATGTTAACATTGTAGGCATCATAAGAACACTCAACCTTATTGCTCTCATTGTTTTTAGGCACATGATTGTAGAAATGCTACCTAAAGATGTCAAGGTATTGGTTTTGAGGTGAGATGGAATTATACAACACAAGTTCCCCTTTATCAATGAGAGATTGAATAATGCTCTTAAAGTGTTACACCTACTAATGTCATGACATACTACCTGATGGAAAGCACATAGATCCTTATTATTGTACCAAATAGGTACAAGATGAGAATAATAAAATTACTAAGGTGGTTTGATAGGAGGAAGTTATATGTTATTATATTTTAATAACTTCTCTAGGATTGAAGCATAAGATTCTCCAAGTGGAATAAATTTATTCTCGAGGTTCTAGTTTTGGTTTCTTGTGTTTTTATTTAAAGAACTAGAGGAATTTGGCTAGTTAATAGATGATGGAGAAGTGGATTTAAGGAAAACCTCATTTGTAGATCCATTGCTTTTGGTCCCAGTGTTGGTTGGTTTCTCATTTTGGAGAAAGAGGCCTCATTGGTTTTGTAGTTAGAGTTCATGTTTTTCAATTTTAGCTTTCCTTCATCAATGGATTTATTTTTTAATTTACACACCATGGAAAAATCCTCATCAAAAGTTCAAAAGATGTGAACATGAAATGTGAAAGAGATATGCTTATCACATGCCCAAGAAAAGAGTTTGATCAATTCGAATTGGGCAAGGAAATGGAAAGTTTGTTGAGTAGGCTCATCCAATGAGCTACAAAATTAGCAATGGATTCATCATCAAATTGCCAGATGGAGTAGAGGTTAGTGATCAAAACTTTCTTGGAGATATTTATCAAAAAGTGATCCAAAAATGTTTGGGCCATCTAGGTGAAGGAGAAGAAGGAATGCTTAATTAAATCACTATACCAATCCAATGTCAGTCTTGATAAAGACATAGGGAAAGTGGAGAGAAGGAGGGAATCATCATAGGCAATCAAATAACATGAGTGCCTAAATTTCTTAAGGTTATGTTGGGGATATTTCTTACTTTGAAACTTGGATAACTTGGGAATTTCCCACTAAAGAGGATATAGTCAGATAGGGACAAATGGGTGAATGGCTTCTTTACAGATCTAATCATATGATAAGATGTTGTGAGCTCCAAAAATGGATGACTATAAGGTATTCATCTTATCCATGAGAATATTCATGAGGTTTTATTATGGTTATGTACTTGAAATTTTGTAAAGTGCATATTATTGTAATGGTTAGGTGACATATTGATAGTGGGTAGGAGGTTGGGAGGCTACCACATATTAGTATGTGGAGATCGATGGTTGGGTGGAAGATATGTAAAGTTAGGTGGACGCGGGTGGGTGGGTAGTAAGTAGAGGTAAATTCCCTTATGAGTTAGGGATGTAACCTAGGTTGGGTGTAATGGGAACCTATTGGGTAGAAGTAGTGGTTAGGATGGTGACCAAAGGAAGGGTAGTGACTTTCATGCTAACTGGGGGTAAGCTAGAAGGTATAGGCACCATAATATTTTGAAGTGGGGTAGTGGTTAGTGTATTGGAGTAGTCAATAGAAGGTTTAAAATGCTAGTGGTAGGTACTCCCATGGTGAGGGTAGTGTAGGTGCAAGCGGTCAGGTTACTCCTAAGGTAGAGGAGTTGTTGGTAGGGTTGGAAGGTATAAGGGTATTAATAGGTTGGGCAAGTTGGTTTTTTATAGTAGTATTAAAATGGTTATTAGTGGATGAGGAATCTTAGGTATCCAATGGCTGAGTGGTAACTATATAAATAGAAGTTTTTCCCATGAGATGGGAAAACATGCCATAAGGTGGGTCCATAGGTAGGATTGAAGGGGTACGATGAGGCATGGTGTTAAGATAATGTTGAAGGGCCACAAGATTGTTATCTAAGAAGGTGGAAAAGTTTTCATCTCATTTAGGAACTTCCCAAGGGAAAGGAGGAATTCCTAAAGGGTGAGGAGAGTCCATTGGTTTAGAGATGTAGTCCATGTATGAGGAGGTAGAAGAGGCTTATTGGTTTGGTGATGGGTTTTTCTCTACTAGATTCTTTCATTGTTATTGGTGAGTAAGAACCATCCAAGGTAAGGGGGAATAAATACATAAAAAATCTCACCACTCAAATACATAAAAGACAAGAAATGATCAAGAAAAAGGTTAAGTCCTAAAGGTTATTTTTAATCTCTCTTTTGGATTATGCCTTAAGCTTTCAAGAATTTGTGTGACAAAAGTTTGGCTTATAGAATAGATATTGGAGAGGAAATCTATGGATGGTTTTAGGTTATTTAGGTGATCAAAAGGAGTTTATATTTGGAATTAATATGTTGCTTGGGATTGGGGCCTACACCCTCACTTCACACACCATAGTGATAAGCGTGTCAGATGATTAACCAATATATACTAATTTCTAGAGTTTATACTCAACCAAAAAGCTGAGTTGGTTCTCCCCTTGGTAATGACCTCCAGGTATAATTGTTAGTAAAGGTTAAGGTGACCATTAGGTGATGAAATCCTAGTTGGGCCTTGTCTCAAGTTTATTTGATGTTTAAATGATAAAGGTGGTTTAGTTTAGTGTGTACAATAAAAGTGATGCTGCAATAGGATTACTTTGCTTTAAGTTAAACTATGTGAGCTAAACTTACAATTAATCGATGTATGTACTTAATTTTAGTCACAAAAGAAACTTTGATTTCATTTATGATCTTATAATAGAAAGAATATTATAGATGCAAATAAGAGAAAACCTGAGTAAAGACTCAAGGTCACACTAGGCATGCTAGAATGTTTTACTAAATTTTAGATTATATTTTGAGAATGGAAGAAGAAGAAACTAAATATGGGTATGGTTGAAAAACCTATTTGATCATGCATGCATTGAATCAAATGATTTTGAAGAACTCCTCTTTGTCTTGGGAGGATAACCTAAAAATAAGATACCACTAAAGCAAATGGATAGTTAGATAGATAGGTAAGTAGATTGCTTAGCACTATCTAGATCCTAGAAGCAAGAGCTTCCTCAAGGGTTATAACCCACACATTTTAAACAATTAAGATAATAAATAGAATAGAAATTAATTGCATCAATAATCAAAAGGTAATAAAATTGAATACAAGAAATGCTTGATAAATAAATAGATTAAGATGAATAATATAGCAATAAGTGAGTCAATACTAGTGTTAAATGGCTTGGGTCTATATCAAAAAATCAAGAAGGGGTATGTGAATAGGTAGGGACCAAAAAAATATATATTTTGTTGGGTGTAGGTAGGTGGAAATATCTTGATAGAATTTCCTACCATAGTGACCATTCATGGTTTATGTGATCATTGATAGTTAAGGTGACCATCAATGGTTGAAGCAACTGTTGGTGATTAGACAACCTATGAGTGGTCAAGCTTATCATCAATGGTTACTATGTGTAGGTTTGGATTGGTAAAGCTAGCTGATGGGATCCCAAATTTGGATTCTAAGAGATAGATGGGCTGGTGTTAGCTTGAGTACGAAAGGCAAATAAAGTAAATGAATATCAAAAAATAAATACTTATCTTATAGAAGGTTGATTGGGTGGGTGCTTGAGTTGGTTGGCTTATTAGTGGATTCTAATGTGATCTTGATAGAGTAAAGGTACTTAAAAATTTGGTAGAGTGGTGGTGGTAAGTTGGATTTATAACTTGATATCTATATCATTAGATTGATGATGATGATTGACCTACAAAAAAAGGAGATATTGATAACAATTGTAGATGGATTTCACCTCTCTACTCATCTCTTCTTATAAGAAAGGAAGGAGAGGTGAAACAAGATGTTAACTATGCTATCAAATTATAACTTATACATGTAATAGATCACACATGTATTTAGATAAGTTATATTTAGAAAATCAAGGTAGATGGTTTGTATATTATTGGTTGAGAAGGTGCACCCTGACTGTCTATGGTCACGGTGACCATCAGTAGTCATCTTGACTATCGACGATCGAGGCCCAAGTCAAAGAGGGGGGTAAAAAGGTAGGTTAAGTTAGTTGGTTAGACTTACTATGATTAGGCTTGGTTTGTGTTTGAAGGGTCAGATTAGTCCTAAGGGGGTCCTAAGATGATCTAGGGGTGCTTTAAAATTTGGAATTATGGCATGCATATTTTTGGTGTCTACACCCCTAGGAAGAATGAAGCTAATAACACTATCGATTCTCACATTATTATTTACAATTAAAAAATAAAGACTTCCCCTTTTTGCTAACAATCATATATTTTTGTTTAAAAATTACATAATTATTTGGTATATTCATGTGCTTTAGGGAAAATCATGATGTATGCATTTTCAAATATCTAGGACTGAAACCCACCAAATATACTATAAATTTTATTTATTTGGACAAATTAGAATTTAAATTTGTTGGTGAGTTTAATCAAATCCCTAGGCATATGGCCTCTGATCCTAGAGTGCAATAATTTATTGACATCCAAGTGGTATACATACCAGAGGTATATGAGATACTTCTTAGCCAATATTGGTCACAAACACTTAATGGATATATTGTAACTAACTTCTCTCACATGTGGATATCATGGTGAGGTATGCCTAATCAAATCAATATTGAGAGGGAACCACATATGGATCACATTATTACATAATATAATAACACTAATGAAATATTTTAAGAGGAATTTGAGCTAGGAGTCAATGCACTCAAGAAGGAAGCAAAAGATTATGGTAGATTATCCATCAACATGCTTATAGTCTAGGGTAAACCTAAATTTAGAGAGCTGGACCAACTAGAATATGAGGATGTCCTATATGGACCAAAATTAGTTTTAGCATATAGTCATGCTCCAACACACAATTGAATCAAGGCCATTTATGTGATAACCAAGAATGCCAAAGTTTAGACATTTCCCATGCTGACATTATGAATAATTATACACCCACATATACTATTTAAGATCAAACCAAATTTTCATTTACATATGAAAAGGAATGCATGTGAACTTTACAAGCTAGGAAATATAAATAAAGAACCATCTTGAATAACCCACTACATATATCTGAGGATCATATGTGTACCCTAAAGTTTGAAATCTTCAAATAAAATAATGGGTGTGGTTTTGGGATTTATCCCATCAACAAAATAGTAAATTCATATTTATAATCCTTCCAATCATAGTTTTCTTGCACCAACAATGTGGTTGAGTATAAATCCTTAGTACATGGACTCAAATTTACACTAAATAAAAAGGCAAAGAACCTAAAATTACATGGAGATTAAAAAAATATTTTAAAACAAGTTAGAGTCCACTATGATTGTAATAACAAACACATTTAAAGTTACTACAATAGAGTGTGGAACTTGATTGAATATTTATATGCATTCAACATCTAAACTCTTTTTTGAATAAATAACTATACAAAATATGCATTGGCAATAACTACAAGTAAATTGGAGTGCATAACCAATTCTAAATTAAGGAGATTATCAGTTGAGATGGTCTCTAATCCTATTCTAGATAACAACAAAAACTTTTAGGTCTTTAATTATGACCATCATATCATTGACTGGTGCATTTGAGTCCCAATTCATTAATGAGGATGACAAGAAATAATTCAAACTAGATGAAGAAGGGGTAATAAATATGAATACTAATAACATACTAAAAGGTATCTTGTCATTAGATAGTTTATTTGACATGGATTATTAGAGTGAAATGGAAAAAACAACCCCTACTAAGGGGATTCCCTATCAACATTATAATCTAGGAAATGTAGGAGAACCAAAACTTATGATTTTAAACACAATTATACCTAGATTAAAAAGCAAAGGATTATGTAGAATTTGAAGGACTTTGGTTACACCACTACATGGAGAAATGAATACTTGAAATTATTTGACACCTCCATCCTCATGCATACTATTCCAATAAATTATGGTGTAAAACCAATTTTCTAAAGGAAAAGTTTGGTTAATCTATAGAGCCTTTAATTCTCAAAGAAGTATAGATTTTTGTTTCTAAAAAGATCATTTACCCTATTAGACACTCCACCTAGGTGGAAAAATTGATTCCAATTCAAAATAAGAGATCATAAATCACACTTTGTATAGACTTTAAAAATATGAATAAAGCATCTTAAAAATATAATTACCCACTACCTTCACTAGATGAAGTCTTGTAAATAGTGAGTGATTCCCAAATTATGTCATTTCTTGACAAATATTTAGACTAGATTCAGGTAATGGTCAACCATGAAGACATTACATCTAAATAAGACACATTCACATACAAAAAAATGTCATTCAGCCTAATTAATGTGGGTATCACCCTCCATTAGGCCCTGAATATTGAATTCAAATACCACATTGGTAGATTCATATTTATATACATAGATAACCTAAAAGTATTTTCCAAGATAAGGGAAAACCATGTGAAAGACTTGTGAACAATCATGTAGAGGTCTAAAGACCATGGAACATCCTTAAAATTGAATAAATGCATATTCGGGGTCATAGAGGGTAGTTTTTTGGGAAACATTATATTTAAATAAGGTATCTTAGTTTAACTCAAAATATTTTAATACATTCTAAATATTTCATTACCTAGTAGTAGAAAAGAGTTAAAGTCATGATTCAACAAAAAAGGAAGTTCAATTTAGGTTTTGTAGAGATAGTTAGACCACTTAATAACATACTGAAGGATAGGAAGGTCGAGTGAAAAAATTAAGTGCAAGCAGCCTTTGCTCAAATCAAGGTATAAATTTTAAAAATACTGGTGATTATCATTCTTGACTGAATACAACCCTTTTACATATGTTTTCTTGTTTTAGAACACTAAACTTCTACTATTCTAATGCAAAGACAAAAATCTAGGGATGAAAAGCATATCTCATTTATGACAACCCACTTAGAAATGTTGAGCTTAGATACTCAACCATCGATGATTATGATTTTACCTTGAGTACCATTCTATGTAGTAAAGTATTTGATATGGTTCTTGACATAGGCATGAAAACAATGTTGATATAGAATTAGTTGGGTGAGCGACATGGGAAATGTATGAATATCCTACAATAATCCAAACTATATATGAAATAAATGAAAATTGTTAAAGGCCAAGGAATTAGTAAGGCCATGGTTGAGGTAGATTCATAGATCATATGCCAAAAATATATATTACAAAGTATAACAAGTGATGACTAGTATCAATACATGGTCTATTATTTGTTAAAAAAAGAATGCCCAATCCACTTAAACTCCATTTAGAGGAGGAAATTACACTTTAAAATTAATATTTTTATGATCAAATTAGGGGTTTTGTATAGAATAACCATCAAGTAATTTACCTGAGATGCCTAAGAAAATTTTAAGTAGATCAATTACTTGTTGGTTTTCATGGGATGCATGTGATTGGTCATGGTTTATAGAGTGACATAACCCAACTGATACTTATATTAGGATATTATTAGCCTCGTATTTTTAAATATGCACACACTCATGTATGAAGATACCACATTTGTTAAGTCACTACACATAAAGAATACACTCCACCCATGCCACTACAACTAATTATTGGTCCCATCTATTTTCAAATTAGGGACTTGATTTTGTGGAGGATATCAATGCCAAATCCTCATGGGACATACATTCATACTTATTAAAATTGATTACTACATGCATTGGACTAAAGCCAAAATATTAAAACTTACACAAATGAAGTAGTGATAATCTTCCTTTAGGACCACATTCTACAAGGTTTGGTATGTCAGTTTCTTTAGTATGTGATAATGGTCCTGCTTTCTCCTCATTAAAATTCATTAAGTGGGATTATGAAAACCAATTTTTTTATGAAATTTTAATCTAATTACTACCCATAAGGTAATGTCTTAGTTGAATCATCTAACAATAACTTGTTGGAAAAAATGAAGAGAGTCTTGGAGAGAAATCCTAGGGATTGGCATATTGTTCTAAAATTTGCATTATGGTCTAACAGGATTAGGATGAAGTCTACCTTAGGTACTCTACCATACCATATGGTATATGGAAACTACCCAATTTTCCCTATAAATCTTAGAATATAGACATTGTTTTTTATTAAATATTATTTAGGGAATGATAACAACACAGAGGCTTGGCTTATGAACTTGTTTTAAATGGAAGAAAAACATAATGCAACCCTATTATACTTTATTAGGAATCAAGGAGTCATCAAATTCTAGCTTGAAAATTAAGCCAACATTAAGGCTTTTTATATTTATGACTTGGTCTTACTTTGGGATAAGGCTCATGAAAGTAAGGGCTAACATTGAATGTTTGATGCCTTTTGGCTAAGACCCTTCCAAAATTTTGGGAGAAAACACATTTTGCCTAAGTTTTCTAACTAGTGAGAATGTTCCATTACCTTTAATGGATAATTCCTCAAAAACTACTTCCAAGCTTGAACTAGCTTGGGGTAATTCTATAAATAATTATCCTTTCTTTCTTTCCCTTGTTATTTTTGTTTTATTTTATATTTTGTTTGGGTCTAGTTTTCTTGTTTATTTTTCTATTTTTTCCTTGTTGGGATTTTCCCAACTATTTTGTCTTGTGATTCCTTTTATCAATGTCATGGTGAAAAGTGTCATTCTTTCATAAAAGTGGTGTAAATGGTATACTGATGTATAGGTACTTGGAGTTTTTATGATAATGGATTCAATTTTCAACTTAGTTCTAAACATTTTAGCTATTTTCTTGTGTTCTAAAGGTGTTTATATTTGATAAATTTGGAAGGGGATGTCTAATTTATCAATACCTTCTCTCAAGACCTATCACAAAAGAATAATTTAAGTATTATTAAACTTTCCTAGATAAAACTATTATAGAAAAAGGTGATGAAAAGTCTATAATTATTCTCTTCATTTACAATGGTGGTTCCTAACCTAGGATTGAAATGTTCAGTAAAATAAAAAGGATAGAAAATAAATTAAGAAAGAAAAAAATTCAGAAAACTTAGTTTTGGGTGATTCAAGCAACCTATTCCAAGGTATGTATGCTTAGATAGTAGTATATAAAGGATTTTTGTGGTACTAAATGTAACTCCATTAGGGATATAGACACCTAAATGGTAGTGGATCTTTGTCTAGGTGTTTTTATAGGGTATAACTCACTAGCTAGAGGACTCTAAATATATCACCTAGTCCTTGCAAGTTTTAGAAAGGAGATGAATACACTATCACACATAGGTCAAGAGGATTGTATGATTTAGATATTATTTTATATAGATGCTAGGGAATTATGAGTCCCTATCCCACATACCATATGAAATCCAAAAAAATAAAAGTAGTCTAGATTAACAATGAGATTGTTAAGGCATTATGACCTTACCAAATGCACAAAAGTTACCCAAAAATATGGAAAAATCCAACCTAATTACCAAATAGTCACCAGGAAAATGATAGACTATAAAACACTATCAAATAGTCATAAAAAACTAGATAATAATATTTATTCTAAGATTTTTAACTCAACCATTATATCATTACTTTGCAAGAAATCACCCATTGTTGGTAATTTTGCAGGATTCTTAAAATTAGATACATGCACCTCCCACTCCTTAAATTCAAAGATTGAACCTATCATCACCACCTCTTTCCATATAAATAAGACATCTACCTCCTATGGATGTGAGAAAACCAATCTCCTCTGAGTGTTACTATGGTCCTTCAGAAGCTTAACTTTTTATTTCCACCATGGTGGTGCCTTAAAAACATCCATTGTGACTCCCTTGGATAGAAATTTAATATATTTTACCCTCTCAAGTTTCCTTCTCTATGCCCTCCATTCCTCCATAAGTATAATTGTATTCAATAGTTCCTAAACTTTGGGCATGATAATGCCCCTATTCTCTTGATTTTTTACTCTCCCAAGCATACCTTGTTAAATTACTATGTGAAATTTACCAAAGATAGAAATCTTGTTTCCAAATCAAGGAAGAAAGATAGAGGAATGAAGCCCAAATTATCCTTAACAAAAAAAGGGTGCATAAAAAATTGGACCAATGAGAGGGTATCAATTTCTAGCATTAATCCAGCCCTATATTTGGGCCAGTTAAAGAAATAGACCAACATCAGAATCTACTCTTTATCTATCATAACCATGTAGAGATTAATCACAAACAAGGATGCCAAGTCTTAGTTTACTCACACTTGTTTGCTTTTGCTAACAATTCCACCCCCAAAACTTACTCTAAGGCTTTTGCAAGCTCCAACATGGGAGTCCAAAACATGTTAAAGAATCACATCCTAAAAATTATACCCAAAAAACCCATCTCTCAATTCTTAGCTCTACCAAAGATTAATGGCCAGTCCATGGATTCTATGTAGTACTAATCCATTTTGATAGCTCAAATGTAAAAAGGCCCCAAAACCAGCTACCAAACCCATATTAAATAAAAACCTATGCATTATCATTCCACTCAAAAATCAATCAAGATCAATAAATTTGCATGAAATAAATATATTGAGGTAATAATAAAACATTCAAATCTCAACCACCACCTCAAATTCCAAGATGACACCTACTGCCAAAACCAACCATAATGAAGCCCAAGAAAACATAGGCTTTAAAACAAAAGAGACATCATCTACTACCAACAAGGACTAAAAATTTGATATTAATAATTTCATTAAAAAATAAAATTATAAACTATCAACTTAAAACTCATAAATCAATTTGGTTTAAGCCCCTACAACCTTCATAGTCTATTCTCACATTGTCCATTCTTACATACATGGTTTGATAAATACCTACATTAGCAAGAAAATCTGCTACTTTATTGCTCTTCTAAAAGAAATGGGAATAAATCTAGTCATAAAATTGATTCAATTTTTGTCAGATTATAACCAAAATATTTGTAAGTTTCCAATATTTAGCCCTCTGAACACTCAGAGCTTGGATTACTACCTTCGGATATCCTTCAATCTCCAAAAAGGAGATGTTACAATCCAAAGCCATCTTCACCCCAACTACCAATACTTGGGCCTCAGCTTCATTATTTATTCTATTTGGAAGATTCAAATACATTTGTCTAATAAGAAGACTATTATATTCTTTTAACATACAAACTACCCCAGAAGCCCCAAGATTTCCTTTGTAAGCACCACCAAAGTTTAGTTTAAACTAGCTAGGTTGAGGAGGAGTCTAAATTGCCTCCTTTATGATTCTCTTATCTTTATTATTTACCATTGACCCATTAATGGGAGTATGATTTGTATCTTACATCCTTCCCATATTTTGGATTTTCATAATTTTTTTCATATTCTAAGATTTAAATAAGTCAAGGATTTTGGGTTGTAAATAGTGTTTTAGCATTCCAAAATATTCATGATCATTTTCCAATAGAGTCACCATTTATTATTTCTTACACAACATGCCCTAATTTCATCACTAAAATAATGGAACCTCTTTTTCTCTAGAGCATTTTCTTCTATCTTAGTCAACTATATCTCTCTTTTATTCATTCCCAAATTTAAAATTTCCTTGACATGCTACAAGTTTGGTATTACACTAGCTTTTCCATTTGAAGTGTAGTTGAACTTAAATCATCCATTATAGGATTTTGGTATTTAATAATTTTTTCAATTAGATCTATATTTTTTACCTTTTTGAGCTTAATTGAATCTAATAAATCATGGTCTATTGTATATCACAATTTGAACTACATTAAAATTCACATTTCAAGACTATTTCACCTCAGATTTATATAAGTTACTTGAATATTTAATAAACTTATTACTTCTTTTCCTAATACATTTAGTCTATTTATACTTTTCTTTCATCTAAAAATTACTATGAAATTGTAAAATTTCATTTATTTACTTAGTCTTTTCATAAAATGGGCCAATATTAGATATGGGATTAAGCATCTATTTGAGTATTTACAATGGTATTCTTAGGATTTAGTCACTTTTGAGTTAGCCCACTTAGCCATTTGTTTTCAAATTCATATTTTATTCTAATGTCTATGTCCTTTCTCTCTATCCAATGGTCATCTTTATTTCCCTATGAGTCCCTAAGAATGTGATCAACTACCACTTAGTACTGAATTGCTTCCTTAGGACTCTTTTTCTTT